>NIGB01000009.1:451183-470995 GCA_003055145.1 Escovopsis weberi
CCCCCCCCCCCCCCCAGACGACGTCATCGACGTCCTCCTCGACCAGGAGGAGTTCGAGTGCGACCCCGTCAACCGCATCGAGGGCGACACCCCGCTCCACTCCGCCATCCGCTGGATCAACTCCGAGCCCCCCGCCCAGCGCCCCTTCGGCCGCGCCCTCGTCGCCATGATGCTCGAGGCCGGCTCCGACACCCGCGTCCGCAACAGGGGCGGCCTCACCGCCTTCCAGCTCGTCGACCCGGCCAACCCGGACCTGCGCCGCCTCATCCAGGAGCACGAGTACGCGAGCCAGAACGCCGGCGACTTTGCGAGCGTCGTGCCCTCGTTCTCCTCCGCCCAGACCCAGGACAAGAACCAGAGCAACAACGGCCCCATGACAAACGGGAACAGCAAGCACACCGCCCAGGTCGGCAACAAGACCGTCGTCGTCGACGACCAGAGCAGCGACGAGGACGCAGAGTTCAGCGGCAGCGACGAGGACGAGCGCGCCGAGTGGGAGCGGAGGAGGAGGAACAAGGCGAAGGGAAAGCGATGAACAAGGGGGGGGGGGCGCGCTCGCATCGCATTCTGACACACTCTCTCTCTCTCACACATACACTTACGAACACACCCACGAACACGAACACTTGCACACGAAATTACACGCTCACGCTCGCACGCTGTGCTCATACACTCGCATCTGCACCTTTACGCACGCAATCTTTACTCAGCTTCCAAACGAGCCTTTCTCGCCTTTTTCTTCTGCTTCTTTCTATTTTGGTTCATCATACACGCATTTTCGATTCCGGTCTCAGAGTCACATTCGGTCCGGGCACAGAGGACGACGACGCGAAGCGGAAAGGGGGGAAAAGGGGAGAAGGGACCGAGGCACACCCTCGCCAAGAAAAAAAAAAGGGGGGGAGGGATAAGGATATGGGAGAAATTGTGAGAGACAGGGGGCCATGATATAGAGAGTCGGCGTTGCAGGACCGCTGTGCGCGTTTTGCGCATGATTTGCCATTTTTTTTTCAATTCACAGTTCTAACATCACCATCGATTGGAAAGATGTCATGCCCTTCGCATCTTCAAAGTAACCTGGTGCCTCTCTGTGAGACTTGTGCTCGAGGATTGGGCTGAGGGGCAGACCTCCGACTTGACGTTCCCCTGATCGAATCACCCTGTATTCCAAAATATCAATTCTCTAGGTACAGTACTTGACGCTCGAGCGATGGACATTGATGCTACATACGACGGACGTGGCGGACTTCGAGGGCCTAGGGTTCATATGTATCGACGCGACAGCCAGTCTACCACAGGAGGGCCGTGACCACACCGCCGACGGCAGCCGCCGCCAACATGCCGCCCGGTCGCGCACCGCCGGCGGACGCTGCTCTGATCCTCTCGCCATCCTCGTCCCCGCCTTGCACGTACGTCGCGTTCTGGAGCATCTTCAGGGCCGTCCTCGACAGGCGGCCCCCGCTCGCAATCTTGAACATCTCCTTGCCGAGCTTGCGCAGGATGTCGGTCGACCGCCCGGCGGGACACATGACGATCTCCCACCCGCCGCCCTTGGGGATGATGAAGGTGGACTGCTGGTCGTCGAACGCGAAGCTGTACGCGTCCGGGCACACGGCCTTGATGGTCTTGCTGTAGACGGACGGCTTGCAGATGTTGGGGTCGTGAAACTTGCCGATGCAGCAGTCCCTGTCGGCGCCCGTCGCGGCGCACGCCGAGTTGCACGGCGCGAACGCCGGGCGGCGCACGTTGTCGTCCGGGTAGGGGTAGACGCCGTTGCCGGGCTGCTTGGGCGGGTACGCCAGGTTCGGCCAGGGGCACCAACTCTCGATGCTCTCGTTGGTCTCGGCGGGCTCGAGCGGCGTCGGGTACGTCGCGTTTGTGTAGTAGGTGCCCTTCTCCGTCCGGCCGTAGATCCAGCCCGTGGTCGCGATGCAGGCGCAGTTGGTCAGGTTGGGCGGGATGTACGTCGTGTTCTTGGCGGGGATGTAGTTGATGCCCATGGGCAGGTTGTAGCCGTCGACGAGGGAGATGTCGTAGAAGGTCTGCTTGTTGCCGACGCCCCCAGCCAGGCTGAACTCGGCCAGCGTTGCGGGCGTCGCTCCCTTGTGGATGGATCAGCGAGGAACAGCGAGGAACATAGGCCATCTCGTTACAAGCTTCATCGGGTGCACTCACGCTGAACTCGCAGTTCATCTTGGCGAAGCAGTCTCCCGTCTTGCAGGCGCAGGACTCCCCGTTGACCGTGCAGTTCGTCCGGCCCCAGACGCGACCCTGCCAGTCAGGTCCCACCTAGAGTTTCCTGCTCTTGTTCGACCCGAGCTCGAACCCCCCGAGGCCAGGCCCGGTGCCAGACTGCGTGGCGATGCCGGGCCATATGGTCGAGTCGCACTGATTCGTCACGACCAACGGGACTCTCTCTCCCGAGGCCGGCGGAGGCCCTCTCCTCGCCGGGGGCCGGGGCCTCTCCCTGTCGGCGAGGAAGAAGGCATGTTGCCAGTTGTGGGCTAAGAATGGGGATTCTCTAGCATGGACATTGGGGGCCGAGCATCCGGCGATCAGGAATAGAACTAGTAGCCAAGTGACGGGTATGTCCAAAATCCGCATGCATGGTCTGTATGATGATCGTATCATGTTGCCGACAGTGCTCTGCCACGGATGTAACAGAGGTATGCGGCGACGAGTCGAGTGGCAAAATACGTCGAGGAAGGGTCAAGAGGAGGATCGTGGATCAAGTCGTAGCAATGAACAGGTACTAGTAGTATATAATGATGATGCTGTTCACTCGGAAAGGTATTAGGGCGAGGAGATCGGAGGAGAGAGCATTGGCGCGGGAGGAGGTGATTAAGACTCTGCTGAAGCCCCAATGACTCGGATGAGACGGCCACGTGTGAGTAAGGAAATGAGGCGGATGCAATCAAGGTTGGAGATGCGAGATGGAGGATGAAGGACGCGAGGAGAAACTGGACACGGTGGAGAGAGTTGATCAATGGTCGAGGCGGGAGCAGGAGCTACTCGCCCCTTTCCTTCCCATCCTGTCGTCACAGGTCATTGCCATCAGGGGGAAGGAAGCCCCTACGTCGCGCCTTCCATTCGCAACACTTTTGATCCATCACTTCAACCTCAACTTCAACCTCAACTTCAACCTCAACTTCAACCTCAACTTCAAAGGGAATCTCATCAACAGGTTCTTCGGGCGCACCATCATGTATCGCCATCATCGGCCGTGCCATGTGCTGGCAGAAGACCGTGGACGCCGTCTCATCTTACAGCTTGGATTCTCTATTGGACGCATCGCCAATCATCAGGTGCTAACCATCCATCCACGTCTTGCTCATTACAATGTGCAAAGAAATATGTATTGTTCAAGTGATGCTCCCCGCCTGCAAGCCCTGCTTTCCCCGGCAGCTCATTCAAAAAAGTGTTGAGCCAGCAATGCCCATTGACCTTCCATATTCACCGGTGAAAGCCGTGTCCGCGTGAATGGTCTCCGGCATGTGTCGCCCGTGGCCCGAAAGCATGCCAACGACGCAAAAAGGGGGACGAAGGTCGAAATAGCAGGAGGAGCTCGACCTTGCTGGCATCCGGGTATCTGTACTGCCACGAGATTGGTTCTGGCTTGATCGCGAGCTCTGCATGAACAAATCTCTCGGGGGCCCCCTTTTCCCGGCACACATCTCCAAGTCGCTGAGATGGCAACGAAGAGGGCTCCGTCGAGCAAAGGAGGCTTTCTGTTGCTTTCTTCATCTGAATCGAGCTCGGCAACGGCCCATAACCTCGCCTTGGCAAACGAGTTCAGCGCTGAATTCCGAGCCATCCAGAGTCAGGTAGATATCGAAGTAGACACGGTAAAATGTTCCCTGGGGCGTGTCCATCCTCTCGAAATCCTTCTCTAGATTCTTGCGGGACAAATCGGACGTGAGGGTGACAACTTCCTTGATTCCTTTTGATTGATGAAATTAGTCAAACTGCCTGATCAGAGGCCCCCCTCCCCCCCTTTTTTTTGGACATGTGAAACTTACTTGGATCCTTGGTATACTCGGGGCATACGTCATCGTCGCAAGCATATAGGACGTCTTCATACATAAGGGTGGCGCCGGGAGCCACTTGTCGGAAAAAGGAAACCTTGTAAGGCTCGCCGTTCTTGACCTTTTGTCCCTTGGAGACGAAGATTTGTCTGGTGAACTTGCATCGATCCTTTCCATCGAGAGAGGGCACACGATATGCTTCGGGATGGTAGCCCTCCTTGAAAGGCTGAAGGGTCGCCATGAGATAATGGCGACGGGCGATACGATGAGTGATGACTCGTTCGGTGATGCCAGCAGTCACGGCACCCTTGACAATCGCCGCAACCGAGTCCATGGGTCGGACAACCTTGGCCTGGAACTGAGGAGGCACGTGGAGCTTGATCTGCTGGAAGAGGTACTCGGAAGCTCCGAAGCCGCCAACGACCAGAATGTTCTGCAGCGTCCGGTTCTGAGCCTGGATGGCGATGATCTGATTCCGCACCAACTCGAGGATTCGGTTGACAACGGGCTCGAAGCACTGCAGGATTTCTTCGTTGGTGAAGGTCATGTAGCCTTCCTCGATGCCGGCCTCCGGGAACTCGGCCTCGATGCCGACGTCAACAGCCCACTTTTGGCTGTTGTTTCGGAAGTCGGCCTTGATTCGGTTCTCAAAGTCCATGATGCACTTGGCATAGACACGACCGGCAGTCTTGGAGCCATCGGGAAGCTTCATCTTCCTAATCTTGGTGCGCAAGATGTTGCTGAAGTTTCGGTTAAGCGCCGTCGAGCCGCAGGAGTCTCCCGAGCCCGCCGTGCATTCCGCGACTGTGAAAGGATTCTCGTCCTCGACTTCGTACGCGATCAAATCGACGGTGCCGCCACCGCAATCCACAATCAGGACCGCGTCGTGGACCTTGAGGTTGAGAAGACCAGTCTTGGAGCAGAACAGGGCGGCAGCTTCGGGCTCGGAAATTAGAGTCAATCGGTTGTCGTTCTCGTCTCGAAGGAAACCAGCCTGGATGGCGGCAGCTCGTGTGGCCGCTTTGCCTGCATCGTTCCAGATGGCCGGAACGGTCAAGTAGTATCTGATGTTGCGCTCCTCTCGGTTGAAGACGTCGCCCAAAGTCTTTTGGAGAGACGTTCTCATAGCCTGGCGAAGCTTGAACAGGTAATCGGCCGCGACGTCGATTTCGGACTTTCCGGGTGGCAGCGGCGGCAGGTTGATGGGATCGATGTAGGTGTTGCCACTCAACATGAGCTGCAGCTTGAACCACTCGACCTTCTGCACGCCCGGCTTCGGGTAACCGGTGGGCGCCAGCGCATCCGCAATATCGGGACCCCAGCCGACGACTTTCTGGTGTTGATCGTAGTAGAGCACAGTGGGGATCTGGGATGGGAGCATTAGCCTCAGGTCAGGCCAAGGCAATCGCTGCCAGATAACAACAACAGATCAACAACCTTTTGCTTCGTGTATGATCCGGCACCTGGCCATTCGGCAATGATATCTTCTTTGGCTTCATTGTTGGTCGCAAATGCGAAGGCCACGCCAGAAAACGTCGTTCCCTAGAGGGCGTGGGAGGAAGGGTACCCAACGTCAGCTATGCGGTTCCCAGAATCCTGGTGACGCGAGAGGAGAACACTCACGAAGTCGATACCAACGATCAGCTGGGCTTTGCTTCGACTGGCCCCCTCGACCTCGGCGGCCGAGCTGTTCTGGAACTGGGGCGCGACGAGACCAGGGCCTGGAGGCGGCGGCCCACCAGCGGGAGGGTATCCAGTAGGTTGGCCGAATCCCGGCGGACCGCCCTGAGGATGGCCGGGAGGAGGCATATTGGGTGGAATCTGGTTCATGTTCATGTGCGGCGGATATCCAACGGGAGCGCCAGTGTTGATAGGTGGGGGACCTCCAGCAATCTGGGACGGCGGAGGCCGATTCTGGCCCTGAGGAAGAGGGCTCGATCGGCCAAGGGGTCCCTGTGTGTAGTTGCCGGCGGAATAGCTTGGAGGGCGATTGCCCCCGCCTGGGTGGTTCATAGGGAGGCTGTTCGTCGAGGCAGCAGCGCCAGGAGGGGGTGTCTGCCCAGGCTGCGGGGAATGGTGTTGAGGTATTTGGCCCGGAGGAGGAGTGTTGGCGGGGGAGATGCCGGGCAGGTTTGCGCTTTGTATGCTCGCGGTCGACTTGCGTTTTCCGAAACCGAAGTTTTTGAGCCGAGAGTTCATAGAACTCATGTGGAAGGAAGAAGAGAAGAGAAGAGGGAAAGGGAAAGGAAGCGAACGGTCAGAGAGGTAAGACGATGGAGGAAGGCCCCGTGGCGTCGAGAGAGCGGAGGTTCGAGGCTGGAGAAACCTTAGTCAGGTCACAGGTTCGTGGTGGATGGCAGCAAACTTGGTGGCAGCGCTTCGTTGGCCGGCGATTTGGAGTCGGGCGATCGGATCGGGCAGCGCGACAATTATGGATAGCAATCACGCGGAGGAAGGAGCCTATTCCTTGTAGTAGTAGTAGTAGTAGTAGCCAGTCGCCGTGGCTCGTACTCGTAATAGAACAATAGGTTCCCGGGCGCGAGGATAGAGAATAGCAGCGCAAGAGTCGAGGGCGGGAGGGCTTGGGCTCGTTTGAGTGCGGCGGACGGTGCTGGAAATAGAGCGAGCGAGAACGAAACGGGGGTGGATCTGGAGTTTGGTCAGAAATTAGCAACGGGAGACGAAGAGGGACGGCCATTCGCGGGCGAGCCCCGGAGTGCGAGTCACCATGATACCGTGGGCAAAGAGCTGAGTGCAGATCGACTTGTGGTAGATTGCTTCTGGTTTCTGGGAGGGTGTGGGCGAGAAGAGGGACGGACAGACGGGGCTGAGCACATGGGAATCGGCCAAGCAAAGCTGAAGAGACGGATTGAAGCCAAGGACTCACGATTACTAGTAGTATTGATGTCGTAGTACTCTGTAGTGGTGTCTGGACGGCATGGAGGATCAAGTATCCTGGTGTCTTGGGTCGAAGGTGTTGAATACTGAAAGCCTGCACGGAATGTTGATTGGCGATATTGATTTCTTTGAGGATTCGAGGCGTTGTTGACGTCGGCAGGTGATGGATGGGTTGATGGACCCAGTATTTGGGTTGGCGAAGACGGCGGACGGAACGGGTACCTCGGACTCCAAGTCAGTTTTAGTGTACGACCTCCAGGTACGCCTGGCAGACGAGAAGTACAGAGACTTAGCCTGTACACGATAACTTGTGGCAGTACCTGCACGGAGTAGAGTGTATCTTGATCGATCGATGCTTGCTTTGTCTCGAGAGGGGCTCCTGCATGAACGCGAGCGAAGCCGGGATGATCTTTTGCAGAGCTCGTGCTGTGTCTTTCTTCTCGCGGTGGTTCAGGCAGCCCTGCGGAGTCCTGGGTGCAACTTCGTGCTGTGTCTTTAGTGCCCCTGGGAGGAGTTGATGATGTCGATGTCGAAGATGATGATGGTGATGATGATCCTGAGGTTTCAGCGACTCGAGCCGTCGATCTGCAGTGTCAAATTCTTCCGTCTGTCTTTCCCACCGTGACGTTCTTTCCTCTGTCTGCTTTTCCTCAAGATCGCTCTTGCCCCAACTTGGAAGTATTCGTCTGTTCTGGCAGTTGCGTCTCTGCTGCTCCTGCCTCTGCTGCGGCTGCTGGTGCTTATCGTGAGGCTAAAACCCAATCAGGCGCCGGCCGGGTTGGCACGATCCACAGGTACACGGTACCACGAGATACTCCAGGTTATCCCGGCCGGGCATCAACATTCTTGATCTCGAGTACGAACTAGTAGTACTACGGAGGACTCCGACCATGATATATGGAGTATTACAGGAAATATTACAGACTCTTGATTCCTCGCATTCGTCCATGTCCTCTAGACTCCAAGCCTACTCGTATTCGGCAGTGGCTTTAATTCGATGGAGTCGGAAATGCACCCGCTTGAATTGAAGTTGGCGTCTCATGATCGTGACGGTATCATGTACATAAGCCTCAGAGGCTGCCCTGAGGCTCAGGATTGCGGTGCTGGCAGAGGTAACTCCAGGTAGAGGATACCTCATGCCACGGCGCCCTTAGGAGGCTCCGACTCTCTGCCCTGGCACTGGCAGCGGGTACCTGTAGCGCCTACGCCGTGCAAAGGCCGACGTGCCTCGGGAGTTTCATTCGATTGACGGCAGGTTTCCGACGAACGGGAAGGCGGCGCCAGGAGTTCTTCTCTTCTCAGATGGGCAGGAGGTACTCATAACAGCCTGAGGTGATGGCCGTGCCTCCTTTGCACGTGACGCTCATATTCAAGTTGACGCAAGCCATTCAAGTTGGCTTTAGTACTCCTACCACTAACCTGTACTCGTACTCCGTAGGTAGAGGTACGGGCTACTAAAGTAGTAGTAGGTACGGAGTATCGTGATCTTCATTCAACCGGTAGGACTAGGCCATAGCGTAGGACTTTGACTTGAGGTTATTCTCATGATCCGCTCAGGACAGGCCCGCCCTGCACATCAAGGCCGCAAAGGTCCCTCTACAAGGCGATACATACTCGTACAACCTGCACTCGTCCCAGCCGGCGGGGGTCCGGCGCGGCGTGTGGGGGAAGGACAGACAGCCCGGGGCCCATGCAGGGCTGCAGCTACCAGATCGTGCACAAAGCACGCTCAAGGGCGCGCGAGCGAGCGAGCGAGCGATCGATCGATTCGAGAGAAGGGATCCGCAAGCTTCATACGGACAAGATCGGCCGGCTTGATCCAGGTTTGTTTGGCATCATTCGCCCGGCAACCTTCAGACGGGCCAGGCCATGATGCAGCCTTCTACCCGGTATCATGGATCCAGTCGTACTGTACTCCGTATTCCATATGTACATATGCCATGTGTACGTCGATCCTTGATGCATACAGCGATCTGGTGTCTTGCCTCTCAGTCCATGACAACTGGAACTTGCGGAAGCGCAATCGCTGGCTGCATTCCAACCTCGGTATTCCGATGGCTCTGAGTTAGAACGCACTTACATACAATCATGCAGTCTCACAGCAACATGTTGAATCACAAGATGCTACATATGGATCATCCTGAGCAATGCCTGAGAAATCTAGTACGTGCTGTATCGAAAAGTTCGCAGTCTCCAAAACGAACATCTCCGAATGTCTTTATAAACTTGTCCCAACTTCAACTTGAAGCGGCAGAACGACTCGGACCTGCTGGAACCCCATTCGCGCCTGCCCCTTTTTCGAGGAAACTTAGCTCGGGAAACTCCGAGTCATCTCCCGGCGTCACTGGTTCTTTCCCATTTTCATGGCTCAGGCACACACGATCAAGACTGGATGTTCACGGAAGATGATATCACGGAAGGAACTGCCCGTGGACTCGCGGTTTCCAATTGTCGTTGAAAGGCAGTGGCAAGTATGTTTAGGGCATCACCGCCAGGAAGCGAACGGCAGGCGCACAAGATTGAATCAATCAATTTGATGCAATCCAAACTGGAATGGATTTTCTCTGTCCCCAGCAACGCCTTGGCCCGAGTCCCAAGACAAACGATCCGCCCGCTAGATCGAATCAACGCGGATCAGAGACAACACGTCAATACGGTTCGACTGGCCTTTGAGGGACCATGGACTTTTACCGGATCAACCTGGCCGCCTTCGTGGTTCTCAATGCTGGCCTCTTCCTCCAGCAGCATTGGTCGCAGCCCACCAAACGAGTCGGGAATGGACAGGACCTACACGACGACAACGGCCCATCAGGAGCCAGGGCTTTGCGATATCAATTGCGCGCGCTCTCCGTGTATGCTCTGGCTGTGGCAGGCGATTGGTTCCAGGTGAGTCGAATTTCGCATGAAACAAGGTAGTAGTAGTTCCAGAACCCAACCGCTGACATGGCGCTCCGTTGGAGGGACCTCACACTTATGCCATCTACAAGTACGAGAAGAACATCCCGGAGACCTACGTCGCCTTTCTCTACGCGGCAGGTTTCATCTCCGGCGGTGCCAGTGCCTACTACGTTGGTCAGATCGCAGACTGCTATGGCAGGAAGCGAATGTGTCTCGCGTACTGCGTCTGTTACGCCGGGACGTGCTTGTCAATGTTGAGCAACAATCTGGCAGTGCTTTGCCTCGGCCGGGTACTCGGTGGCCATGCAACGACGATACTCTACAGTGTTTTCGAGACCTGGATGATCTCGGACTATCACTCCCTCGAGCTCGACGGCACAGTCCTTCCCCTGAGCGTTGTGTTTGGAAGAATGACGGCCGTTAGCGGCATTGTGGCGATCTGTTCCGGCATCATCGGCGATGGCCTCGTGAGGCTCTTTGGATCTCGCATCTGGCCATTCTATGCCAGCCTCGTGTGCTGTGCCGGTGCCGCCATCCTGATGCTTCTGCTTTGGACAGAGAACTATGGCTCGGGAGCGGCGAAAGCGGGCCCCGCCCGGCAGTGCCATCGCAGTGCTCTGCGCAACACGAATGTCCTGGTCCTCGGCTTTACCATGCTGTCCTTCGAGGGAGCCATGTATCTCTTCGTCTTCTTCTGGTCGGCCGCTCTCAAGAGCGCTCGGACGATTTCGGGCAAACAGGAGGATCTGCCCTTCGGTCTCGTCTTTTCAAGCTTCATGTGTGCCATGATGGCTGGTTCCACCGCCCTGTCCATCGGCAAGAAGAAGATGGGTTCCGTCGAGAGTGCCAAGTCTACGCTCCTCCTGACCTTTTCCTTGACGATTGCGAGTCTGACCATCGCAACATTGTTCGATCAGGAGTACATGCTCTTCTACGCATTCTGTGTCATTGAAGCGTGCGTCGGCGCGTACTTCCCCAGCATGGCGTTGATCAAGAGCGAAGCAATCGGCGATAGCATTCGGGGAAGCTTGTACAGCCTTCTCAGGCTGCCGTTGAATCTCTTCGTGGTCACTGTCCACGCCTTTGATAGAGAAGGTGAGTGGTGCCGGTCGATGTGCCTCCTGTGTCCCACCCTCCCCCTTTTCTGACCGTTCGTTTCTCAGGTGACGAGCATCGGAAGAGAGTATTTCTCCTATGCTCCTTTTTGTTATTTTTGGCAATCTGGAGCGTGAAAAATACTTCATTTGAAAGGGCAAGTATCTGAGAGCCACGCCTGTCTCGAGTTCAAGGATACGCCTGGATCAATTATTGGCGGAGCCATTGCCAGCGGCGCCGGGCAATTTTAGATTTGTGATGATGGCAACCGTCAGCTTCAAGACTATATAAGCGATGGGGCTCATGGACGCGTAGGGCCATCCCTGGCAAAGCATATTGGCCGGTGGGCGTGCCTCAATTGGTGGTCATGATTTTGAGCTCCTTTTGAAGAGTCGCCTTCAGGGGCTTCGACCCTCGACTCGCGCTTCTTGCTCCGCTGTCTGGAAGAGTGATGAGTATCGAGAAAGGGGACACCGATTGAGCCATCTTCAACCGTACATACCTAGGTTAGTACCTACTAGCCACCCACCTCCTCTGTTTGAGCCGTCCTCAATTGATTCGAATTTCAGATCACCATCACTGCGTTTGAGAAGCAGGGACCTTCTACGGAGTAGCGCCTACTGGGATTAATCACTTGTGGTTTCAAAGGATCAAATTGAGATGAGGCGAGGAAGCTGCACGCTTCCCAGGCAAATCCCGGCTGCGCTGCGCCTGGTAAGCGGTGGACGAAGTCAGAGCTCCCTGCCGCGTCGACTTGCAAGCAAAGGTCGTAGCAGTGCGCACTGCTGTAGGGACCACTATTTTTAGCACTATCGTGGTTCTGGACAAGCCCGCATAGCCCACGGGGTCTGCACGTTGGTTCGTCTCTCGCCGGGCACATCTCTTCGCCTACGAGCAACGCTCCATGGATTGACGCTCGTTTGCGAAGGGGGGAAAAGGCCAGCTGGTCACCAACCCTCCAGAGTCTTGGCAGCCTGCTAGCCCCCCATCCTCCTGGCCTCAGTGTTGCTCCTTCTTCAAGGACAGGAAAGTCCACGGCTCGTTGGTCATCGGAGCATCTCGCCGCGGGCAATCAGGACAGCTTGTCTTTCGTCCAGCCCGGCCGGACTCGAGGCTCTCTTTGAAACACTGTCCAGCGTTGTCCCCGAGAGGTGCAGCGACGGAGCAGCCAGCACTTTCATTTGCGGGAACCTGCTTGTCGATGAAGCCGCCTTGGGGTTTTGCGAGATTCGAACCCGATCAATGCACTGACAGGCATTGCATCCTTTGCGACAGGCATCCTGATCTCGGTCCGACGCCGCCAGGACCGGCCCTCTTCGATTACCTCCTTCTACTCATCTGCCAACAGTGACGACCGCGTCTCAACGCTGCTTTCTTTCACAGGCCGCTTCGATACCTTATACCGCCAGCGCCAGAGGGTCGGCTGACCCATCCACATTCCCGAGTCAGAGGGAGCCCGGTTGGTTCCTGCAGACACTCGAAGTAGACAAAGCGGCGATCTGCGTTTGCGCTTCGGACAATCCAGGGCGCATTTTCTTTTTGAACTCCAGGTTCTATTTGTCCGTCTACCATCTAGCGGTTGCCCATCGCGACTATTGGGCCGGCCTGAGGGAACAAAGGACGAGCTGACGATAAGACCACCCGAGAATGCCATTCCCTCTGCAAACCAGAACCGAAGGCTGAACGCGGAGCAGACGAAAGCCCAAATTCGCGCGAATTTCTGCGCTTTACGGAAAACGACGACCTAGTCTGACTCGCAGCATCTGCGGTCAACTTAATGTGAGAGAGAGAGGGGGGGAAAGAGGTGCATGAAATACGGCCCTTTTACGAGTACTCATACATACGAGTCTCTTGCTCGGCACAAGCACCAGCCTTTGTTGGACGATTTCCACGCCTTTCCATTGGGGACTTTGACACAAGTCGCGAACCCCTGCCAGTCTTATCATTTCTCCGCCTCTTCCATCAGTCCTTCTAGTCAGGTTCGGGCTCACTTGAGCGACTCGAGCCTGACCTTGGGGCGAAATCCGACCCAGTCGCCCGCCGTTCGCTCGTTGTTGGTGTGAGCGCACCGACTCCGACACGACAGCGTCCCACAGATTTCAAAGCCGGAGAGGCCCCCGCGCCCCATGGGGCAGTAGCCTCAAAAAGGACTTTGGGAAGCAAGAGGCACAACAAGCTTCGTTGAAGAGCACGATGGACAACGACAAGCTCCTCCAGGGGCCAAGGAGGCCAAACTTGATGAGCAACAGCAACATATGGTCCATTGTGACTCTGTTCCTGTTGGCGACGGTGAGTTGATACCATCATTCTGTCTGACTTCCTCTCGTCTGTCTGTCTCTCTCTCTCTCTCTCTCTCTTTCTCTCTCTCGCGCGCGCGCTCCCTCTCCCCCTCTTCCCCGCCCCCTCTCCTTCTACATCCGACGATTTCTACCCTCGGTCTCACGAGCATCGCATTGCCCCATTCCTGTTGAGTCCCCGTTTTGTCGACCCCCCAAACCTTTTTCCACCTACACCTACACCAAGTCAAGTCACCATGGGTGATGGCACAGCACAACATCATCTCGAACGGCGAGCTTCAAAGTCCAGATGTCGAACCATTCGGGAATAAACGGCGCACAACTGCGATGCAACGCTGGGAGTCTTGAAATTGCCTAGACAGGCGCGCAGGCTGTTCCTCGGTGAAATCGGAATCCCCATCATCACCGGCCATGAAACATCCGGCCTCTTAGCGAGCCAGCGCTTTGATTCAGACGCTCACTGCGCGCCGGGCTATCGTGGGAAAGCGAGCCCTCGTCATCTGCTTATCAAGAAGGCTCTCGGATCGTTGTCAAGTTGTCAGCTCCCTCGAGCCAGCCGAACGATACAGGTACGAGTACGGAGACCACTTGCGGAGCACTTTCGGAGCACCTGGCTGCAAAGTGGTGCCCTCCTAGCGCAACGGGCCCTGCGCTAAGCATGGAAAACTCGGCCAAAAGAGCCCCGCGTCATTGTCGGACTGGGACCGATCCCTGCCCCCCCGTTGCATCCAAAACGGCCCAACCAAAGTGCGTCGTCAGATGGAGGAGGAGGAGGAGGATTCGATGCCTTCGATGCCAAGCCCACACAGACGCAGGTTCGGGACGACGCACGCGCACATGCTTCCAGCAGTCCTCTGATGGTTGAGCTTCTCTGCCCAGACTCGGGTCCAGGACCCGGACACGAGCCCAGCAACAAGCACTCTCCCCCCGTCGCATTGATTCATGTACGAGAACCTACGAGTACATACCATACCCAAGTAGGTATGCGACGTACTGCAGGTACCTCTGCTTGTGCCACCATCCATCTTCCCATCATGATGCCATCTGCAACCGGCTCCTCGACTACCCCAGGACACTAACGTCCGGGCTCCATGGGGCACCACAGCTTTGTGCGAGTTAGTACCACGTACGGAGTGCTGACCATGCCATTTATAAAACTTTAGCTCTCCCGGATCATTCTTCACGACGCCAAGCCGCTCCTGCTTCAACTTCACTCCGTCTCCCAGTTTTCTCTCTCACGTCATCTCTTCTCCGTCGGGCCCTTCTTCTCCTCCTCCTCGCAGCTCGTCGTCACAGAGCCGGTCTGTCCAAACCATTCGCCCTTCCCAACCTCTCCCCCGGTATCTCGAGCTCTCGCAATGGGTCTCTCGGAGCACACAAATCGCATCGTCTCTGATTTCGAGTTCTCCGACTCGGACGTCAACCGACATGTGAGCGAATTTCTCAGGCAGATGAGTAGGTCCATCGTCTCTTCCCGAAGATCGCTCGCGCTCTGCGCTCTGCGGCCTGCATACTGCATCCTGCGTACTGACCACGGCCACAGACGAGGGCTTGGAGAAGGATGGCACAAGCCTAAGCCAGATCCCCAGCTACGTTACGGCCGTACCCAATGGCTCTGAAAAGGTAACCAGATACCGTCGCATGCTTTCTGCTTGGCCCAGACGAACTAATGCCGTTGCCTTGATAGGGTCTCTACTTGGCCGTCGACCTTGGTGGGACCAACTTTCGGGTCTGCTCCATTACGCTCAACGGTGACACGACATTCGACATGACGTGCAACAAGGTCGCCATCCCCAAGGAGCTCATGGTGGCCAAGACCGTCACGGACCTGTTCTCCTTCTTGGCGAAGCAGATCGAGATCTTCCTCCGACAGCACCACGCCGAACACTTCGAGAGCCATGTGCACCGTCGCAAAACCTTCAGCGCCCCGCAGGGCTACGTCGACGAGCACATCTTCCGTCTCGGTTTCACATTCAGTTTCCCCGTCCAGCAGATGGGAATCAACAAGGGCCGCCTGATCCGATGGACGAAGGGCTTTGACATTCCAGACGCCATCGGCAAGGATGTCTGCGAGCTCCTGCAGGTCGAGATCGATAACCTCGGCCTTCCGGTCAAGGTGGCCGCTCTCGTCAACGACACCGTCGGGACGCTCATGGCCCGCTCGTACACATCGACCGGGAAGGAGCTCGCGACGCTGGGCGCCATCTTCGGCACGGGCACCAACGGCGCCTACATCGAGAAGGCGAAGAACATCAAGAAGCCGATCCACGGCGAGTACAACAAGTCGTCGAGCGAGATGGTGATGAACGTCGAATGGGGCTCTTTCGACAACCAGCTCAACGTCCTCCCCTCTACGACCTGGGACAGGGCGTTGGATGCGCATAGCGTGAACCCGGGTATCCAGATGTACGAGAAGCGGGTCTCGGGCATGTTCCTCGGCGAGATCGCGCGATTGGCGATTGTCGAGATGATGCAGGACGAGCAGACGCATCTCTTCCGCGAGGTCAACTCCAGCACCGGCGAGTGGGCCAGCCCCGTCGACGCGGACGCCAAGATCTTCCAGCAATGGGGCCTCGACACCGCGGTCCTGTCCCTCGCCGCGGCCGACGACACGCCGGAGCTGAGCAACATCCGCCAGGAGCTCGAGGGCCTGCTCCACTCGTCCACGCCGTCGCTCGAGGACGCCCAGGCATTCAAGTCGGTCGCCGGTGCCGTCGCCCGCCGCGCCGCCCGGTTATCGTCCGTGGCCATCGGGGCCATCGCGATCCAGTCCGGGAAACTCCACGACCCCCAGGAGGAGATCATCGACGTCGGCGTCGACGGCAGCCTGGTCGAGCACTACCCGCACTTCCGGGACATGATCTACGAGGGCCTCCGCTCCATCGAGGCGATCGGGCCCGAAGGGACGGACAAGATCCGCATTGGGATCGCCAAGGACGGCAGCGGCGTCGGCGCGGCCCTGATTGCGCTCATCGCCTCGGGAATGGAGAAGCCGGGCGACTTCCTCAAGGACCTCAGGCGCGACATCAAGAGGAGGTTATCCCTATCTGTCCAGGACCACTGTGAGTACTCCCAAAAAAGGGGTTTCCCCCTTGGGCCTTCGAGAGACGAGCTAACGAATTCTACAGCTGGCGAGACACCACTGTCGACCTCGGCGTGGGTCATTGGCGGCATCATCGGCGTCGGAGCTCTAGCTGCCATCTGGTGGAACAGAGCGAGTCGGAACTAAAGGGGATACAGCTAATCAATACCAAAAGAAAGATCTAAAAAGGACAATCAACCAAAAGACGGGGGAAATGGCAACAGCGCATTGTTCAGGCGAACTCATATGTTTGGCACGGAGTGTGTCCGGGTTCCTGATTTTTCTTCCCGGGATCCTCCGCAGGCGTTCTTCTTTCTCATACTAGGGAAAAGGAGGGCAGCACGGAAAAGAACAAGAAGGGCGAAACAAAACAGGTAGGGAGGATTGTTGTATATACATTCAGTGGCTCAGGCTGTATATGAGAAAGCGAGACCTTGCGAAAAGAGATCCAATGATGACCCTTCCTGGGTTGGCTTGTGGGAGCTACCGGTAGAGCGGGAGATTTCTGTCAGGCTCTTGACGGGACACGAATACATGCACGGACGGACATGAGGTCCATGAGCATCCAGCCTCCTTTGTTTGGAAACCAGCACTGGGTGACGTGAGCGGTCCCTTGAATGAACGGCTCGGAAGGGATGGATGTATTATGGCGTCTAATAGTAATGAGGTCTAAATCGTCTACGGTAGGTAACTTGGGCTGATCAATGGTATCCCGTTTTAAATCAAATCGTGTATGCAAAGGAGCCGAGCCAAGGGGGGGGGGGGGCCGGGCAAGAAAAACATCGAAGCCGATCCCATCCCTCACGCACCGGCGCAGCTCAGCTGTTCCCGAACGCGGCGATGGGGTACGCCCGGTCCCTCTTCTTGCGCGCGGCGGAGCTGCTCCTCGAGCTCGCGGAGCTGGTGGCCTCGGAGGAGGAGGCGGCGGCCTTTCTGGCGGGCGCGAGCAGGCCCGGCGCCATGTCGTCCGGCAGGTCGTTCCACTCGGTGTCGGGCCGCTGGCTCTGGTAGGACCTCGACGGAGCGATGCGCGGTCTAGGAGGAGCGGCCGTGGTGGCGGTAGCTGTAGTAGCTGCAGTATTGGTGGTGGCGGCAGTGGGAGTGGCTGTAGTGGAAGTGCTCGCATTTGCGGAGGTATTTGTCGCCCGCAGCAGCGCCGAGGGGCCGATGGGCCGGGAGACGAGCCAGGCCGAGTCCGGGCGCAGCTTGAGGTAGTAGCCGCGGATGGGGTCTTTGGCGCGGCGGAACCCACGGGCCTCGTACCAGCGCAGGCCGTCGTCGTTTTGGGTCCAGACGTGGGCGGTGACGGAGCGGACGGGGAGGGAGGGGTCTGCGGCGGCGGCTGCGGCGGCGGCTGCGGCGACGGCGTCGAGGGCGGCTGCGGCGAGGCCCATGGAGCGGTAGGGGGCGAGGAGGCAGAGGGACTGGATGTAGAGGGTGGAGGGCGTTGAAGTTGAAGTTGATGCTGGCGGAGCTGTTGGTGATGTCGGCTCAGGCTCGAGGCGGCAGACGATGGCGCCGACGACGGTGGGGGGCCCGGCGGAGGGGTTGGAGTGGGACCAGGTGATGAGGCGGGAGAAGCGGCCGTCGGCGGGGTCGGCGGCGCGCTGGTAGAAGGCGTCGTTGTAGCTGACGGGGAGGAGGAGGGCGTTTAGGCGGCGGAGCGGGGGGATGTCGTCGGGGCGGATGGGGCGGATGGCGGCCTCGGGGGGGATGGTGGTGCTTGTGCTGGTGCCGGTGGTGGTGCTGTTCGGAGCGGGCGCGGGGGGGTCATGGTGCGCGAGGATCTGGGGCGGCGCGGAGCGCGACGGCGGGGGAGGCGACGAGGGCGATCGCGAGGGCGAGGGCGAAGAGGAGGAGGATGAGGATGAGGATTGCGGTGGTTGAGGTTGAGGTTGAGATGGAGGTTGAGGTTGTGTGAATTTCGGCTGTTGTGCTTGGAAGAAGGAGCGGATGGAGAGCTGTGACGGTTTCGAGGCTGTGGGGAGCGACATGGCTGGGAGATGAGGCTGGACTTGGGGCGAGAAAGATGAACAGAGGCAGAAGGGGAGAAGAGAGAAAAAGAAGATGATGATGATGGATGGGATGATGGGATGATGGGATGATGGGATGATGGGATGATGGATCGACAAGGGAAGCCATCGCGACGGGGAGACGGGCGGGCGCAGGGGTGCGTTATCGGGGGATCGAGATACGTGCATTAGCGCGGACGCTATCAGATTATCGATAGGAGGGTGGGTTCTGACGAGCCAATGGTGGATCTCGGATTACGGAATGGAACGTCTTAGCCGACCTACAGGGTACGCGGGGACCTGGGCCGATGTCCTTAGTGGCGGAGGCCCTGGAATTGGGGGCGCTTCAGGGGAGAGACCCTCTGTGAGAAGGCCGTTTCAGGGCTGGTGGGCGCTGTATCTGCCGGATGCGCCAGGGATTGAGCCCTTGAGTGCCCCGTGTTGTTGGATTGATAGATCCAACAAATCAATTCCATCCATGATATTGGGAGATGTCAAATGGATCTGCGCATCCGGAACGAGTCATGAGAATAAGAGACGTGATGGAATCATGTAAAGTCTACATACATGTAGGCAGAAGTGCATACATACATAGGCTGAGGAACGTGTTGGAGGTGGGTGCGGAAGAGGCCGGCGTTGATGACGGTTGTGCGAATGGATGACGATGATGATGACAATGGCGATGGCGATGGCGATGGCGATGGCGATGACGACGACAAGGCATTCATGCAATGGATTGATAGATGGACTCGAATGGGAAGAGAAAGAATGATGGTCGTGCGTCGTCGGATTGCCTTTCACTGTTGTTGGCATCATCCATCATCATCGATTGATCAATGGGTTCATGCACTCACTTTGCTCTGGAACAGCTGCTGCTTCGATGAGGATCCTCCATCCATCACTTCGTCTGCTATTCCATCCACGACTCCAATTTCCAATTTCCAATCTCCAATTTCCATCCACCATCAATCAATTTCTTCCTACGGCGACTCTCTGCCGTCATCCAGTCACCACCCCAACAGCCTCGACCCGCGCAATACTTGATCGATCCCTCGCTCAAGACGGTCGTCTACAGGTAAGTAGATTTTATTGTTCCCTCCATCCATCCATCCATCCATCCATCCATCCATCCATATTCCTTATTCCATCCCGGTAGATCCTCTGCCGTCGATTCCACTGCCGGAACCATCCCACTGATCCATCCCGGTTTTCAGCCTCCTCAGCGCGCCTCTTCGTCGCCATCGCATCGACCTTGTCCACTTCCGTCCATCTGAGACGGTTCAAATTCCACTCGGCACCACCATTCCGCCGGCGAGCTCTTGGCCCTTCTGCCCCCCCCAGAGAACCGCGGGTGCCATCATCACACGACACGAGCGCAAAGTCACACACAGAAAGCCCGACAATCCCTAGCCGAAGCTCTGCTGGAACTTTTTTCCGCAACAGACGCCCGATTCTCCCCCGACCCCCCCGATTCCCCCCCCCCCCCCCCCCCCCCCCCCCCCCCCCCC
>NIGB01000009.1:495554-512666 GCA_003055145.1 Escovopsis weberi
GGAGAGGAGGGGAGGGGATGAGACAGAGTCTAGCTGGGGGAATGAGGGGATGAGGATGAGGTTGGTGATAGTATGGAATGTACGAGTGCATACGTACCTTGTAGAATTGATGGTGCTTGTTTGAGTTTGAGGAGAGAGGAGGGAAAAAAAAAAGGGGGGGGGGGAGACTGAGTGAGTGGTGTTTGTGAAAATGACATGGCGATGCGATGTTGACGATGGATCGTGGAGGATGAAGAGGAGGAGGAGGAGGGGATCCGGATCGGGACTAGCGCAGAGGGGCTGGCAGGGCATGTTGGAGATTGGAAATTGGCCAATTACAGCGCGCGAAAGATCGACCAATCAGGGGCACGACAGGGGAGTGTCTAGGGTAGACTCAATGGTTCGCATGGTCCTTGTCGCTGTATGTATGTACAGTGTGAATGATCAACATACCTGTATGTACCTCGAAGATTGGAGAGACATGGAGATGATGGGGAGATTGGCGAGGGCAGGGCTTGGAGCCGCGGAGTGCGAGCTGGATCAGAGCGCCGCGGCTTGGATGCTTGATGGCAAAAGGTTTCGGATCAATGGACTTGGACATAGTAGTATCAATGTATGCGGGATGGATTGATTGATGGATGTGAAGGGAGGACACTTGATGTCTCGCAGTGGGAGTCGCACAGTGCGAGTCGTGATGAATGCACGAGCAGCCTGAGTGAAAAAGCCTCGAGTCGATGCATCTTGAAGCTTGAATCGTGACATGGCGACATTCAATCAATGTGACTAGGATCGATGGTGACCACTGACCGGGCCATGTCCACTTCAAGTTGAAGTCACCCCGAGATTCCTGACAGGGCTGCGCTCTGGTTCATGCAGCCAGGCCCAGGGGATGGATGGCGGCTCCATCGCACGACATGGATACGAGCAGCTACCGGTAGCAGCATGCACGAAATGAAGAGCTCGGATCGCGGTGGGCCTGGCGAGAGCTGACAGACATACCCGGCCGGCCGGCCTCTTGGCCACGACGCGGCTCGGCGTATGTATGTACATAGGTATGTATGTACGGTACGGAGTATGTATTGATCTCGGGTCTCCGTCTTCTGGCTGTAATGGCCGTGTGTGATGGATTCATGTGATGGATCAATGGCAAGGCCTGGACGAGACGCGGGCATCGACCCGGCAGTCCTGACCATGCGCCTGCATCGCCAGGTCGTGCTCCCAACCTCGCGGCAGAGCTTGATGCAGGAGACCCATCCAATGATCATTGATAGACTTCTGCCCGCATCGCGACACATTGAGGATAGGAGGTATTGATACATGTAGGTATTGATGGATAGGTATAGTATTGAGTAGGCTCTAGTGCTGCGACTACTCACAGTAGTAGATGAGTCGTGACGGGGTGCTTGTCCAGCTGGAGCTCGGCAGTCGGACTGGGAGCGAGGGCTAGCGCGGCGAGCTGGACGGACGAGCAGATGCGCCGATGCGCCAATTGAATGGATCAATTATTTTTTCTTTGCCCTGGCCCTCGCAAGGAAAGGTCCCGGGAGACGGGCGGGCCTGGCCTGAGATTGATGTCGCTGCTCGAGCGCGAGTCATGAGAATGAATTGATCAATCCATGGAGGGCTGGAGAGAATGGGCTTTGGCGGGTGAAGGTGCCAGGGCCAGGTGAGCTCGGTGAGCCTCGGCGATCTCGGTGAGCCGGTTGACGTGCAGCTTGGAGGCACGAGCTGCCAGCAATGAGCTCGAAAATGCTGCAGATCGAATCAATCCATTGATCCATCGTACGGAAGACTCCCTCCTCGGGATTGATGCAGACTCGGGATCGAGGCATGGATTGATGGATCGGGATGGGACTCGGGGCTCCATGTGAGGTGAGGTCACAATGGGCGCCGGGCTCAGGCACGGCTCGGGCAAGGGGGGGCGTGTCTGGAGAGGAGGGCAATTTGATATTGACGTGCGCACACTCGGGGGCAATCAGAGGTTCGCAGGTCGACCCATTGAAGGCGGTGCAGGAAGCACATACATACAGACACTCATCAGTACATTGATGTATGCAGGTATTGATGGAGGTGTATCTCGTTCGACGAGCAACAATTGATGAGCGTGGTGAGGTGGTTCACGTGTCCGTATGCCTCATGACGGTCTGCATGACGCGGCGTGTGCTTGAATGGAATGATCAAATGAATTGATTAAATCAATGTTTGCTGTTGGGCACAATGGGCGGCAACGGTAACGGCAATGGAGCTCGGGCTCTTGAGGCCCTTGAAGTAGTAGTAGGTAGAGCTCCCGTCAGTGTCTGCAGTCCCGTTTGCTCATGCAGCTGCTCGATGATGCTCCTGCCGACCGTCATATCTGACAGACGATTGCTGTGATGAATGCCAATTTAGTATATTGAGTATGATTATGAATGTATGTATTTGGCGGTGAAGACATTGATCATGATGTATGTATAGGGTAGGAGTACAGGGTAGGTAGTGGCCGAAGATGCTGGCATTGATCCATCGTGAAGCATCAATTGATCGCCACATTTTGAGTACATTGAGCAGTTGCACGATGAATCCATCAATCAATCCATCAATCCATTCCAAGCCCCCAATCAGGCCTCATGCCGGGTGCCGAATGGCTTGCGCCATCTGCATCGACCGCAAGGCCCAAACTCTGGCCTCGACTCGTAAACTCTCATCTCCCCATCCCCATCCCCATCCCCATCCCCATCCTCCAACCTGCATGTCCCTGCCCAGCAACATTGATCAAAATTCCATTGGCACTGCAGCGCCTGGCCGACCGTTGACGCAACGCACGCAACGCACGCACGGCGCGGCGCGGCAGCCTGCACTGCCCTCCCCTCACCCACGATGCGCTCTGTTTGCGCACGCTCGCCGGTCAGGGCAGACGATTGATCTCCGTAGACCCCTCTATGTATGTATTCAACCCCTGATCGTGGCAGATGAGCTGGACGACCCGCAAACCTGATTTCAATCAATCCGAGCGCGCACTGGGCTCCCGCGCTCAACAAGGAGCATCATCAATCTATGAAGCCCGTCCTCGTCTTCATCCTCGTCCGACTACGGAGTACGGAGTCCGGATATCATGGGGGCCAATTGGCCAATCTCGGGATCGATGCGCTTGTCTTGCCTGCTGGCCAGGCGAGCAGGGACAGGGCAGGCTCTCATGTTGATGCTGGTACGAGCATGTATCTGTACGAAATCGATTGATCCATTGATTGATCTGATCCATCTGATCCATCTATTCCAAATGCTGGCAGAAATGACAGCAGGCCCTTAATATATATAAAAAAAAAAAAAAAAAAAAAAAAACTTGCCAGGCCCTCTTCAGCCGGAATCCAGCGCGCATTGATCTTGCGTCCAATTGATCCCCTCGCCAATTTCAAGGCCCGCGACGAGTCCAAGACATTGATCAGATCCATTGACGATTATCCCCGGGCAAGCATCGAGGAACAGGCCCGTCGCTCGTCGAGATCGAGTCGTCCCTTAGTACCTCCAGCCCTCCGCAGTAGCACTGCTGATGTAGCACTGAGAACTGTACATGTATGTATCTCTCGATGCCCTCACTCAGCATTTCACATTCCACATCCCACATCTCACATCCCCGCACGCCCCGTCACAAACAGCACAGCATACACGTACTGTACTCGTAGTCATGGCAAGCCCATCCTCGAGCCGCCGGCCGTCATCGGGAGTTTAAAATCGGCCTGCTGAAGCCCCCCAAGCCGCCCGCGCCTCGCCTCTACCTAACTTGCCTAAGATCTCCTAGCCCCGAGCCCTTTTAGCACACGGCCGATCGATCGCCTCAAATCGCCTCCCCTTACCCCCTTTTGCTTTTTCCTTGCGCGTATCAATCCATTGTGTCCGCTTCCTCGTCTTTTTCCTTTTCCTTTTCATCCCACTCTCTCTCTCTGCCGCGGCAGCAGAGATGAGTTATGCCGTACGGTAAACATACATACATCAATTGATGCGGTGCAGTGGTCCGCGGGAGCCCCACACCAATCACTCACTTCTCACCTTTTCCATTTGATTTTTTTTTCTTTACGGATTCACACTTTCTTTTTTTGATGGATTGACGAACATGATGCTGCCGAGCCTTGCGTCTTGCGTATATATGTGTATGTACACATACCGGGATCCGCATGATGGAGTACGAGTACGATTACTCCACCATCCTCCCTCGGGAGGGGATATTAGATACCCGACATGGAGGGATAGATCAATTCAATCCATGATTGAAGAAATGAAGGAATGATGTGTCCAAATCGCTCCATGTTGAGTTTGCATCGCCGCCGTGATTGGGCGACATCCTCTGTATGGATGGATGGATCAATGCATCAGTGTCATCGAGTATGTACGGAGTAGTAGTAGTAGTAGTACTAGTAATGTTTGTATGGAGAGCGGACATCGTGAGTTTTCACTTCAATTCCCTCCTCATCTCTTCTCCTTCCTTTGCTTCCCTCTTTTCTTTTGTTCGCATCGCCTCATACATCAAATACCTACGGAGTACCTCTGAGCCATTCGGACAGCCTGAGCACGGCAGGCCACCCACCCGGCCAATTCTAATCATGAGACCCGATGATTTCCAAGACAGACAGACAGACATGGATTTGATCAATCAATTGATGCATTAGCACGGCCGCGGAGGAGCCCATCGCGACCGCTAGTACGGAGTGCGGAGTACTACTACTACTACTACCTACCTGTGCCTGGTAGGGCTCGCGGCTCCTTATCCGCAGGACATTGAATGCTCGTGCTCATAGACACTGATCGTCTCGCTCTCCTCGCCCTCTTCGATGGATCAGATACAGCGCCTACTACTCCGTCAAGAAGGGCTGAGATCAATATCAACATGTCCCGGCACCCCAGTCTCCCTCCGAAACATTGAGAGCATCGAATTACTCACTATGGGCCCTGCTGACCCACGCCTCGCGACCCCTCTCCCCCGCCGCCGATCAGGTAGGCCGTGATCTATGCACCTACTCCGTACATATATGCACATAGCACTCGTATGCACCCTTGGACATGTCTAGAGACGCCGTGGATCCGTCGCACAGTCGTGGCCCTGAGCAGGCATGTCTGGAACCGTCCTTTGCAAATTGATCCATCACTGATTGATTGATCCATCATCAATTGATCCTGCAGCTCCTTGCCTACCCGGCAGTCGCACAGCATCACCGATGTCCATCCCCGGCCGGCCTCTCTGCCCGCCCCCTCGTCCTCCCCGTGTGTGCCATCACCATCACCACCACCACCACCACCACCACCACCACGGCCCGGCAGACAAGCCATGTGACGGGTGTGACCGCATCCATTGATCCATTCATGTTTCTTTTGACCGGAAGAGATCCATTGACTCCTGCCATCCTCCTCGACACACACATCTTCCAGTCTAGGAGTCGTGATAATATTGATCTCTCTCCCTCTCTCTCATGACAACTGATAATCTGGGGAGGCTGTGATATGTATGTATGTTGGAAAGACCTCGATTTCCAGGTGCCTGGCTCCTGCCGCACTAAGGTCCATCGATGTTTGACGGCAGGAGTGCTAAGGTAGGTCGCATGCCAGCGCCTTCCACCTTGTCACGCAGCACCGTCCTGTGCGAGGCGCCCCGTGGCAGGAGCGCCAGGGAGACGCTGGACCACGGACATCATGATACAGTGATTAAATTCATCAATGCACGGAGTCCCTCCCGCCTCCCCTCCCGTCCTCCCGTCCGCCAATCCTAGCCCCGAGCCTGTTTGTACGGTGCGGCATCAGAGCCCGGCTTCCGTGCCTGCCACCCACTTCAGATCCGGTACCTGATGGACATGCACGGGTTGGATGATGGGGTACTAACTACTAACCTAGTATCTGTATGTAGACCACCCGAATCAGTACTGTGTACTCCGTACTCCGTAGATCGATTTGAGTCTCTGCACTGTCGCATCTCCCTTCCGGGACATGCCCGACCAGGTCTGCCCCCCCTCGATGCCGTCCCTGCCCAGACATCAGGCGTGCCTGCTTCTCAAGCGCCAGGATCCTTCTGCCTCCTGCGACCTGTACGGAGTACTTACAGGCTGTATGGAGTATGCACGGAGTACGGAGTACAGGCGCTCCGTACCGGTACCGGTAGTGCCTTCCCTTCAGCACCCGCACAGAGATCGTGCCTTCTCCACGTCTGCCACCCTCGAGCCGGTGGTGCCTGCCTGCCCGGTGGGTAACTGTGGGCCCGTGGACGGTCGTGGTCGTCTTTGTGCTTTTCTGCCGGTGCAGGAGGCGCTGCACGCTGCACGCTCCTGCACTCTGGGAGCTTCCAGGTATGGGGACCCAGTG
The DNA here is from genome assembly GCA_003055145.1 of Escovopsis weberi. NCBI lineage: Eukaryota > Fungi > Ascomycota > Sordariomycetes > Hypocreales > Hypocreaceae > Escovopsis > Escovopsis weberi. The sequence continues at coordinate 501,855 of NIGB01000009.1, forward strand.
TGGTAGAGGAGAGTAGCTCCTGCTTGCCAGACTCCGAGCGCGTCGCGATTGGCTCGTCTTGGGAGGTGGAATCGTGCAAACAGTCGTCTCGAGGATCGCTGCTGCCATTGAAGGTTCGACTGCTGCAGCTGCAGCTGCGGCTGCTCCTTCTCCACTCACTCGAGCTGTCGGTGGCTACTTCCACTGCTATACTCCGTATCATTCAAGGCAAAAAGCAACGAGAAAACGTCGCTCGTCGCCCGTTGCTTTCTCCTCCTCCTCCTCCTTCTTCTCCCAATACCCACAGGTGGCTATTTCGACATCTACTACCTGTGCACTCGGAGTCATCATTTTTTTTCTCAGTCCCTTCACTCTCTCTGTTCGAAAATGAGATGCAGTGGCAGATGGATGTAGGTGCGTGCGTGCGTGCGTGTGTGCGTGCGCAAGCAAGCAAGCAAGCAAAAAGGTATGTGCGTGCTCGAGTGAGTGGGCGTTTCTTTGCTTTTTCTTCACCTTGATGCCCTCGGCCATCTCTCATGATCCCCTCTTTTCCTCCTCCCCTCATCACATATTGCCGTATTTGCTCGGAATCGCAACGGTATACGTGTTGTCTTGTGCTTTGATGCTCGCGTCCAGAGTTGGGCCGGTGAGTTCTGAGTGATCAATTCAATGCTTTCTTCTGCCTGTTTGGGCTCCCTCTCTCGCCCTCGCCCGCGCCCTCCCTCTGTCTCTCTCTTTCTTTTGTTTTTTTTTTCTTTCAGGTAATTTTTCTTTTCTACTATTCTCTTCCAACACTGATCGGTCCCACAGATCCTTGTCCCCGCGGCATCTTCATTTCGACTGTCTGTCTGTTCTCACTCCCGATCGATCAATACCCGGCTTCCCCCCCCTTGTCGGCCGCGATGGAGTAGATGGTGGTTGCGCCTGTGGTGGTGGGTGTCTTTGAGCCGCCAGCGCAGCAAGTGCTAGCCTGAACAGCCATGGAGATGACCACCCCGATGCCCGGTCCGGTTAGCGAGAGGGCGGCCCTGAGGTTGATCTAAGATTGATTTGATACTATGTACGGAGTACGGAAGTACGGAGTATAGTGCACCCCCCACCCCCCTCCCCCCCCCTACGGAGCCGAGCCGACTGCTAAGACAGCATGCCCTGGCAGACAACCCCAGAGTCGCACAAACAAAGAGCACTGGAGGAGAGAGGAGCACGGCTGTTGATGACAAGCAAGCAGAGACCTTCTCTTCCCTCTCCTTCCGTGCGTGCCCCTTGAAGCAGTTGCTTCAATCCTGCTCATCCCCCATCCAAAAGTCTCACAGCCGATATATGACACGTATCAGCCCATTATACCCGATGACTGACAATCTCAGGCCGCTCAGCAGAGAGGCACAGATTGATGCGTCCAGCGGCGGCGGCGGCGGCAGCAGCAGCAGCAGCAGCAGAAGCAAAGTATAGATCACGTACTGCTGCATACATGATGCACAGAGGTACCTACCTTATATGCGCAGCTTGCAGAGCGATGGAGAAACCGGAGAGCTCTGGGCCGCTTCTCGTTGGATCACTTGGATGCTTGTGATATTGAAATCTTGCGACCCGTCTTATTGCCTGGCCCATTACGGACGACAGCGAGAGTCGTCCTCCAATTGAGGCATCTGTTAATCTCTGCTGCAAATATGCGCTGCCGTCTCCCGCAGCGCCATGGACATGGCCAATGCCATTGCCATTGCCGCCGTTGTTGTTGTTGTTATGTTGTTGTTGTTGTTGTTGTTGTTGTTGTTATCGTCGTCATCATCATCATCGTCGTCATCGCCATCGTGGTCGTCAAGAAGGTGGTGGTGGTGGTGGTGGTAGTCGATCGACCAGCCCGCGGCCGGCAGTGCGGAGACCGGGCCCTCGGCCAAGTCGTCGTCTTCAAACAAAAGATCAATTGGCAGAGACACAGACTCATTCTGCAATACAGGTACATACAGACAGACAGACAAACGCATCGCCATACTCGTATGTCTTGTCCAGCAGCTTGTCCTATCGCACCCCGTCTTTGTCGGTTCATACCCGCTTTTGCGTCCGTCGCGCCCCTCCCTGGCCCATATCCCCATTTCAGATATTGGCCGGCCCACCCTATCCCTGGGAGTGCTCATCCCTACTAACTCTTCCCTACCCATCAATTGAATCCCTGCCACCACCCATGACCTGGCCTAACTCACGCTCGGGGTACGGCTTGTCGAGCATCGAGGCAGCCTCTACGGAGTACGGAGTAGTTTCCTATGTACGTGCAGAGGCACTTGAGTCGTTAGATGCTGTGCTACAGGTACAGGTACGCCCGCGACTGTGTGCCGGTACTAGAGGTATGGGCGTGGAGGGTGTGTTCGGGAAGAAGGGTGGAAGGGGGGGGGGGGCGTGGTGGTGTCATCCGTGGAGTGCGTCTACCGGTATGGTCGCGATCCATGGGTATCGGAGGCGCCTCGATGGTGTCTTCGACTTGTCAACTCTTGTCCTTCTCAGTTTGCACGTCTTAGTCCCGTTGGTGTTTCTTTGAAGCTTGTTTCTGCTTGTGTTCATGGCATACGGAGCTGCGCACCAAGGACGTGACAGCGCAGATACAAAATCCAAATCCCACAATCTCCATGACACAATCTCCAATGTCGCCCCTTACCTTTGCCGCATACTTAAACGTCGACGACCCCCCTCCCCCCCACCCTCATTCTTGTCGATCAGATCTCAGGACGAAGCGCCTCGATTGCATCGTCTCCTCGCAGAGTACTACTCCGTACATTTATACATCGAGCCGGATAACGCCCCCTGAGACGTCTGACTGCTTTGACTCAAAAATCCATCCCGACTGGAATTGCTCCCAAATACCATCCTGCGATATCTCCCCCCCCCTTCCTCCTCCTACTCCTCCTCCTCCTCCCCCAATTCTTGGTTCATCAACTCATTCCTCAAATCCGACCTCTGGCCCTCTCTTGGACCTCCATCCCGCCCCCGTGTGTCGTCTATATACATACTCGGACAAGGAGGCCATACTAGCCAGCCACAACCCACCGGACGACTGCCTCTCCACCTCTCCACCTCGACGACGACGACGACGACGACGACCAAAGAGACCATCAACGACCCCACCTCGAGAGCGAGAACGATAGTCCGTCCGTCCGTCCGTACGTCCAAACAGCCAACAACCGAGCCAGCCATACGGAGTAGTAGCCATGCCTCTTCCGACACAGTTCCGCGGCATCCAATTGCCTCTGATGCTCGATCTCGACGGCCTGGCCGCGCCAACCCCAATCCCATCCTCGCAGGGCCCCGTCTACCCGGCGGGCATGATCATGCTAGGCCCCAAGGTGAGTCAAGTCAAGCTCAAGCCACCCCGCTTAGCCCGGCCACACGGGTGACACTCTGACCTTCTTCCCCCCCCCCCGCGGGGGGGCGGCGTACTTCGGACTCCGTACTCCGTACTCCGTATTCCGTACTGACAAAAAGTCTCATCAGATCCCGGGTACGCGATGTCCCACCTGCGCGCTTGACGGCAAGGAGGTCTGGGTGATTCCCGGCCGGTGCTGTGGGTACTGCGGGACTCCCTGCGATGGTCTCGAAAGCCATCTCGAGCACGAGCACCACGATTGCTGAGTTGGTTTGTCCCCCCTTCTTGATGCAAAATTGATGATGGAGGATTGATGGGCGGCCCAGATTGCTGACTTGGGAAGGGACTAGGATTCGTACGGAAACGACTCGCTTCGCGTGTGAGCCTGGAGAATCTGATTTGGGGACAAACGGGCCGTGCAATATCATCATCGTCATCGTCATCGCCGTCAACAGCAATAACAGCCGACACGACCATACAACACAACACATCAATACCACACATAATACGACACAACACTAAACACAACACAACACACAACGCAATTCCGCATGATACCCAATGGTCGACTCGATCTCCCTGCTTTTTTTATTATTCTCAATCTCTCCTGCTTCTTCTTCTTTACATCTGATTTCTCAGCCTTTTATTTCTTTCCTGCTTTCCACCACTGGTGTCTTGGGCATTTTCACGGTCGTCCATCATATAGTACCTCGGCGAAGGGATCAATTATTTTTATCGGCGTTTTCACCGGGCAAAGAAAAAAAACCAGAAGAAGACCGAATTCCCCGGATGGAAATTACAGCAGCAGCAGCAGCAGCAGCAGCAGCGCGGACACAGAAATCACGGCGTCTACGAGGGGCAGCACGGCTCGGACATTGATCGTTTGGCCGGCCGAGTGCCACCACCTGTTCAATGGATCAGATGTTTCTTTTCCTCCCTTTTTTTTGGTGTCTCTTTAATCTCTTGATCTGATCCCTGATTTGCTTTGGGGTGTTTTTTTTTTTTTTTTTTTTTTTTTTATTGTGGCCTGCCTCTGGGTCTTGTTTCTTAATATGTTTTTTATTTATCTCGTTTGGCTGCTTGTTTGCTGTTTTTCTGCCTGGCTTGTGAATATATCCCGCCTGTCATTGTGCTCGGCGCGTCTTGATGGAGGGATCCGCGAGCGCGTGCATCAATGAGAGGGTCGGAGGTATCATGAGGTCTGCATGCGGGGAGATGCGATGCTGGAAGAGGAAGAGGGAGGGGAAGGGGAAGGGGAAGGGGAAGGGGAAGGGAGCCGGCGTTTTGTGATTTGCGGATCGACGGGGCTGGATGAGGTGCTGGTGCTGGATCTGCGGAGGCGTCGGGGGTGGCTGGCTATGTGATTGGGAGGGGGTCGTGATGTATACTAGGAGTAGGTGTATGAGTATTGATCAATTCTTATATTAATTGAGGCGTGGGCATGAGGCATCATGGATGAGATCAACTGTTGTGGTTTAAGGGGACGTGGTGGTTGTGAGTGAGAAGTCAATGTGTTTGGATGTGGGTGGACTTGCAGATCGTGGAGGATCTGAGGATCTGAGGATCTACGGAGCTGATGGATGATGGAGGGCAGCGAGTAAAGGGCGTGGATGAATGTCTTCTCTGGGATGGGAGTGCCGGTCATGAATTGATGGATATGTTGGATGGGGACTGGCGTTGATGTGGATTGGGAGAGTCGATTTCACCATGGCGGGTTGTATATTGTTGCTAAGCCTTTCTTGATTGTCTGTATTCTTTTCAAATTCTTCATGATTTCTTTTTGTTTCCATGTATGTGACTTCTCATTTTGAGAAAATCCCCGATGCGGGTCCGCGTGAGGTGGATGGAGGGATTGATGAGATGGGATGAGACGGGCTTGGAAGGAATCTTTGCTGTAGGCACTACGAGTACCTGCTAAGAGACTACTAAGGTGGGTTGAAAGGGGGGGCGTGAACGATGGAGTCATTTTTCAGATTTGATGGATCTACGGTGGAGGATGGATTGGGATGCGGATGCGGGTGTGTATATGGGTTGGAGAAGTGAGAGTGTCAATGTGTTTGGGATGAGTGAGAGATCAAATGTGCTGATCCAGAGGCTAAGACGATGTGAGTTTGGGCCTGGATAGGAGGAGGATCAAGTGAGGACATGAATTCAATCTAAGAGGCTTTGGGTCTGAATCGTGGGATGCGACTGTGGAATGAGTAAATCACTGGTCGGATCGGATGACATCTTGATTCGTGTGGGAGGTACGGAGTAAAGGATCAATCCATCGATCGATCCATGATTCGGCCATTTTTGTTCGGAGGACAACGTGTAAGGACTCGGCGTGATGGCAGCACCGCGATGTATGATTCGTATGTACGGGTCAATCCAGGATGGAGCGGATACATTGAGGTAATGGTACGGGTAGTAGAAGTAGAGTGGGTGCATGCGGCTGCCGCCGTGGGCATGCGATCATGCAGGTCTGCTCGGCTGCGCGTCATGGATGCAGGTGGGAGCGGCTGCTTGGACTGCGGTGTGATGCGATGTGCAATGACAGATGCGATGAGAATGAGAACGAGAATGAGAATGAGAATGAGAATGAGAATGAGGATCGATGAGAATCATTGTTTGTGATGCTTCGGATTGTGGCCTTGATATGACAATGGAAGGCGATGAGATGACTCGTCGGAGCAGCAGTGGTCAGTCAGAGGTACCTCTCAGGTAGTGGTACATACAGATACCTACCTCTGGGGAAATGATGAAAGAGGAAGGAGATCATGAAGAGACATCGCAGGGAAGGAAAGGGGGAGAAGACGACAAAGGAAGGAAAGGAGGAGGGACAGTGGAGGAAGGAGCAGAGTCAAGGAGGAAAGAGCGAGCAGGACGGGATTCAGTGGTCTGGCAGTCGCGACCGACGGCGGCAGGGCAGGGTCGATCGACCTGAATATCTGAATGTGACAGCCTGTCATGATCCATTGATTGATCAACTGATTGATAAACTGATTGATCCTCGACAAAAACACAGACTCATCCAAATCAGTCATCATCCCCATCAGCTCGCTCCCTCCAGCATCCTTCACCACCATCGTACGATTGCCCCGGCCTGGCCCCCCTTGGATGTCGTGAACCTCTCTACTACCCATCATGCCGCCAAAGAGAAATTACACCGCAGGGGGCAGCCAGGTCAACGACGGGTGGGAGACTGTCCAGCGCAGGGGGCGGAGAACCAACCGCGAGGTTGACAATCCCGAGGGCACCGCGGCAGGGACCGGGACCGGGACCGAGACCGAGACCGGGACGGGGACCTGGGGAAGGACCGCCAGATGGGATTACGCCAGATGGGATTCCGCCAGATGGGACTCCGCCAGGACACGGCGTCCTCCCCCGAGAGCGGCCAGGGAGGCGGCACACTCCCAAACCGCCGAGTCGCAGAGGCAAGGGGTCAGACAACCGCGCGGCCGGGGTGGGAGGAGACCGAGAAGCGGCCGCGGCAGGATAATCGAAAGTCCCGGGGCTGCCCAAGAGCATAAGGACCCGGGGACTGGGACTGAGACTGGGGCTTGGATTGGAGTTCTAGAGCAGCGGGGTGCGAGCCGTGACGTGGTCCCCCAGGAAAGCACGGCAGCCCTCCCTTGGACCGATGAAGCCATCATCGCGTTCAGGGTTGCTCAGAAACAGGATATCGTCGAGGGTGCGGAGAAAGACACTCAGGAGCAAGACGGCGGCGACGGAGACGCAAAAGATCAACAAAGCGGAATCCAGATCGAAATTGTCGAAGCCCCCAAGAGCGGCCAGAAGCAAGATTACAAGGAGGCCGAAGAATTCACCGAGGAGGCCGACGGAATCCCCGACTCGGCTTACGCCCACGCGCATCCCGGAAGAAGCCCATGGCGGAGATGGAACGAAAGAGCCATCGACAATATCGAGTGGGCGCAAGAGACGCAGCACTCCGGCTCCTACTCGAGAGCGCACAGGCTCAACACGTGGACCAGGTGGCATCGCAGGGACAGGGACATGGATCAAGACAGGTTGAGCAGGGGCTCCCTCCGCACCCGCGAACCCAATCCATGGCTCTACCGGCAGGACGCCGAGCGGGACGGCCTTTGGGGAGTCTATGCGGAGCAAGATCAGAGGCAAATCGCCGATCCGGATCAGATGCCCGCGACGCCCAAGACACAGAGGGCGGGCGCGATCGCGATCGGCGGAGAGGGCTCTGAAGAGCCCGTGCACCAGACCGAGGATCAAATGCTGGAGGACCAGACACCCCCGAGTCGGGAGATGGAGGATCAATCGCTTGCGGATCAAACACCCGTGAATCAGACGATCCAGGACACGGCGCCTGATTTTCGGACGCCGGTGACTCGAGAGCCCGAAGATGAAGAGCCCCGAGATCAAGAACTGGAATATCAACAGCCCTCAGATCAAGAGCCCCAAGATCAAGAACCGGAATTTCAACAAGGGGCCCCAGATGAAGAGCCCCGAGATCAAGAGCCACTAGATCAAGAGCACCGAGATCAGGAGCCAGTGGACAAGCCGCCCATGGATCAGACAACCAAAGGCCAGGCACTTGGGGAGCGAACGCCCGTGGATCGGATGATCGAGGAGCCCGAGGACCAGACACCCGTGACTGAGGCGCCAGAGGATCAGAAACCCGTGATTCAGGCACCCGAAGATCAGACTCCCGGAGAAATTGCCCCCTCGGACCAGGCACTTCGGGATCGGATATTCGAGGACCAGACATTTGAGGACCAGACATCCGAGGACCAGACCCCCATTCCGACGCCCGATGGCACGCCCGAGGATCAGACTCCCGTGGGGAAGTCGGGATTGGAAGGGGGGCCCGCATACACCACTCCCCTGGATCAACTGCTCCTGGACCAGACGTTTGTTGACCGGATCCCATCGGAGCAGAAGCCTGGGAACCAGGCGCCACAGAGTCCCATTGACGAGATCCTGACTCTGAATGACCAGAGCCAGCATCTGCTGGGCTTCAAGCGCGTGAGAAATCGGAGAGCCATCCAAGAGGCCCTCAGATACGATGTCCACAACCTGTCAAACCCCCTCGGTCTGTCCCAATCCAGGGATCTTCAGGGTCATGACCTCATCAGGGGCAAGATCGCGTGGTGGGTGCTGTATTTCAGGGAGAACAGGTCTGTCGTCTCCAGCTGCGCCACACAGCTGAGAGACGCCATCATGTCCACCCCCACCGGAGTCAAGACGGTCAAAGCGGCAGTCATCACGCAACTCTTCACCGTGCCGTCTCATCGCCTGCAGGGCATGGCCACGAGGCTCCTCCGGTGCGTGCACACCGCGCTTGACGAGATGGAGGGGACACGGGTCATGTTCAGCGTAGCGTACGGCTGCGACTACGCTCCGTTCTTCCAGAGACTCGGCTTCCAGCCATACAGGGCAGACGAGCTTCGCATCGTGCTGGGCCCGTCGACACGAGCCGACGTCCCCAGTGGGAAATCGGAGAAAGCTGGGGATCTCCCTCAAGAGGACCCGGAAAACGTGAAGAATGTCCCTGGTCAGGACGAGGGGCAACCCGAGACGACCTCGGGTGTGGACCCAGAGCCGCCATCGAGCCAACCCGAACCAGAAGTGCTATACACGTCCATGTCCTACGAAGTTGCATCAATGCTGATCCACCACGACGTATGCTCCTGGAAGCTCCGACTGACCTCGCGGCGCAGCCAAAATGAAACCCATGTTCGACTGCTGCCCTCGGAGAAAGTCATGAATTGGCACATGTTTCGGACGCAGCTGTAGCGAAGCTGCACGATACCGTCCTCCCACAATCAGGACCGCGAGTCAACAGCCGGCGAGCCGGCAGGGGATGACCCGGACGAAGGGACCCAGAGACGAGGATGGTACTTGGAGAACTCACTCAGCAGGAACTTTGTCGCGATTTGGTGGGTTCACGATTTCGAGGCCCGAAAACTCTACCTGGGCAGCCTCGTACGATCGCGGCTCCTGGAGTCCGGGTCCATCTCTGCTGTCCTCGAGACGGCGGTCGAAGAGGCCAAGAGGCATGGATTGGGCGAGGTCGTCATGTGGAACCCCTCAGCGGACGTGGTCTGCGAGGCCGAGCGGCTGGCGTCAGGTACGGCCGGGGAGCTCACGGCCGTTGTCGAGCGGCGGACCGACTCGGTGCCGTATCTGCGGTGGAGGGAGGGCGAGGACAGGAATGTCAAGTGGGAGCACATACAATATGAGGGATTCGCGTGGTGACGATTCGGTGGGGAGACTTGCGCGCGTGGTTGATACGTGGAGGGCTAGCGTGTTTGTATTGATGGGAAAAAAAAAAGGGGGGGGGGGATGACATCACAATACGATATGTTTTCGGTTACCAGCGCGTCATGCCGCCGCCGGCCTTTTCTTTGGAATGCTCACCCTTTTTCTTGGAAAATACTAACTGACCCACAGAGAAGCCGTGCTGGAGAAGTTCAATTCGAAGGCCAAGAGTTGTCAACCTAGCAACGTCGACTCGGAAGACTGCAGCAGCACGCGCAACGAAACCACGACGCATATTCTGGACGATAGCAAAAAGGAGAACTAAGAACAAAAAGAAACAGAAACAAAAACAACAGAAGACCAAGAAGGAGAACAGCATCGAAAGCCTCTCGTAAGAATGTCGACCATGCAGGCTACCCACGGCCACAGCGAGGCGTGCTGCAACATCCCGCCCGTCGTGAGCAAGGGGTACAAGACCAAGGGCTCGTACGAGCAGGTCGGGGGGTGGAACACCTGTAAGTCGCCTGGGATATATGAGAATTGAGGTCTCCTCGAGCACTGTCGAGGGTGATGGTCTCTACTCCTTACAAGCCTCAGTCCCCGGGCAACACCCAGGAAGAGCCACTGACGCCAACACTCCCCCCAGACGTCACCGGCCCCCGCGACGCGCGCAAGGCCATCGTCTCCGTCTTCGACATCTTCGGGTTCTTCGAGCAGACGCTCCAGGGCGCGGACATACTGGCCAACGGGGACGGCGGGGACAGGCAGTACCAGGTCTACATGCCGGACTGGTTCGAGGGCAAGCCGTGCCCGATCGAGATGTATGCCTCGGATTCTATGCTCGCCTCTTCTCATACACACCCATGATAGACGCTGCACATTACAGACACATTACAGGCACAGGAAGATGCACAGACACAGACACAGACACAGACACATATATATATCTATATATGAGCTCAGGCTGACAGCCCAGATACCCCCCCGACACGCCCGACAAGAAGAAGAAGCTGGCCGACTTCTTCGAGGCAAACAGCCCCCAGCGCATCGCCGGCCTCGTGCCCGCCTTGGTCGACGCCGTCAGGGCGCACAACCCGGCCATCGAGAAGCTCGCCATTGTCGGCGTGAGTGTCCTTCCAATCATCAGTCCATATTCTTCCACGCCCACAAAGCTAACAAACCCCCCCAAAGTACTGCTGGGGCGCAAAAGTTGCCCTCCTCTCCTCTACCCCCTCTACCCCCTCAACCCCTGCCCACCCCGCCCC
>NIGB01000009.1:563786-587925 GCA_003055145.1 Escovopsis weberi
CCCGCCGTTGGGCTCTGCGAGGGACAACCCCCCCCCCCGTCCCAACTGGGCATCCCCTCGAGGCGCGCGCAGTCCGATTCGAGCACGGCGGCACGAGGACGACAACCTGTACTCCGTATGTACGGAGTAGTATGTATCTACCTCTATGTATGTCACTGCCGAAGTCCACCTGCGAGCTGGCAGCACCTCGGGCTCTACCGGTACCATCATGTGCGAGTCCTCATACCCATATCATATCCTCGACCCGGCTCCCTCTGGACATGATACATAAGCCATCACTTCTCATACTCCGTAGTATGGGGTTCGTCGCCGAGTTTGCGGAGTTTTGTTGCGTCGCCGGCCAGCGCTCAAGGAGGCCCGTGAACGCGGAAAATGCTCGCGTGACGAGTTGTAATCTCGCACTGTGCCCATACGGCCTGCAATCACGCACCCAGCACTGACGAGTACAGTACAAGCTCTCCGTACAAGCACCAGCGTCTGGGAACCCCCTTCTTGCCCCCCCCCCTCTTCTCCCCTTTTCTCCCCCCCCCCTTTTTTGCCCCTCCAGCTTATGCATCACGATGGCCATCACGTGGATCGTGGGCGTGCTTACGCAGGGCTACACATGTACGAGTACCTGTACGGAGTATATACGGAGGACGGATGCAGCACGGCCGAGCTCGGATCTATGTATGGTGAGAATCCGCTGGAGATCGCACCTGGTTTGTACATACCCGTACGAGTGCATGCTCTGTACGGAGTACCTAACATCAATGCCTACCGGTATAAAGACGCACATGTCCGTGTTATTGTGCGGTGTCTGGCCCCCCGGCGGATACTCGCACATGAGATCCGTTGGTTTGCGTATCCGCGCCGCCTTCGTGGACGAGATGGAGCCGCGCCCTCCCTCTCGAGAACCGCCGATGCTTGCAGAATATCTCTCCGTACTCCATACCGCCTGCTGAGCTTTCCACGATTGCCCGGCATCCAAAACAATCCCTCTGATCCCGGTCTATTCTCGCGACTTGGGTGCGTCTGGGGCTCGTCCCCAGTTCGACGGATCCCCGCCTGGGATGCACAGCCCGAGCCGCCAGAAATAGTCCCGATGGGCAAACAGGATCTGCCACAGCCTCAACCGCGCAGGCAGGCCCCACGACCGCTGCGCGTCCAGCGACACCGGTGCCGGTGCCGGTGCCGGTGCTGGTAGTTCCGCGCGCGCGAACAGAGACAGGCGGCCCAGGGCGTCCCGGACGACGACGCTCTCGTCGGCGCCCGCGCTGCACCGCGGGTCCTCGTTCCCGGCGCACAGCAGGACGTCGTCCTCCGCCGGCGCCAGGTCCGCCTTGGCGATGAAGAGCTCCCCGGCGTGCGACCGGAACCCGAGCTCCGTGGGCGGCAGCAGCGGCACGGGGTCGCCGGCGTGGGTCACGCGGCGGTACCTGCTGCGCTCGGGGTCCGCGCCCTCGCCCTCGCCCTCGCCCGCGCCCTCGCCCGCGCCGCCGAGCGCGAACACGTCGTCGACGAACCGCGCGAGCTGGCCGTTGCCGACGCGCGGCTCCCCGAACGTCGTCGCCCACACGTCCTCCCACCCGAGGGACACGCGGAGCTCGAGCGCCGCGAGGCACGCGACCGCGCCGCCGAGGCTGTGGCCGACGAGGTGGACGGGGAGCCCCGGGTGCGCGGCCCGCAGGCGCCTCAGCTCCGGCAGGACGACGCGCCGCGCGTTGCGCCACGAGTGCAGGAAGCCCATGTGCACGGTGCAGTTGTCGCACGAGTGCGAGGGCTTGTCGGGCGGCGCGCCGCCGCCGCCGTGGTCGGGCGACGGGTACGGCACGTATTTCTGCGGCAGGGTCGCGAGGTCGTAGATGGTGTTGGCGATGCTGTAGGTGCCGCGGAACGCCACCACGATGGCGCCCTGCGCGTCCGCCACGCGGCCGGAGCCGGGCCCGGCTCCAGGACCAGGACCGGGGCCAGGCCACTGCTGCTGCCCGCGGCTGTGGTCGACGGCGATGAAGCCGCAATTGTCGCCGAAAAGGATGCCCGTGCTCCACGTGGTGGCCAGCCTCATCTCCGGAAACTCCTTGCATCGGGAGAGGCAGTCGAAGGGCCGGTGGATGCCCGTGCTCCCGAGACAGTATGTGGTGTCGACCAGCCTGGCGAGCCGCTCGAGGGATGCGAAGAGCGGCGTGCTGATGGCCTTCGCGTCCGGGCGGCCGTGGTTCGTGAGCGGTTCCTGTGGCCCCTGGCTCGCCTGGGCGAGCAGAGCGTGGAGGACGACGGACAAGATCATCGCGGCGGTTGCTTTTCTCTCGAGCAGTAGAGCTTTCTGAGGTCGGCCTCAACAGCTCGGGACATCTAGCCCTTGAGAGGCTCCAAAGGCAAGAAGGTATTGCGAAAAAAAAGGTAGGTTCATGTAGTAGTCTTCGTACAGTCTGGAGCCGAACGCTTGGGGGAGCTCAATCAGCGCTTTCGTCTTCACCTCGCGAGCTTTCCGCGCCCTCGCTGATTATCGGCCGAGCAGCAGCAAGAGGAGTGGAGAGAGCTTGTCGGAGGCCGCATGACACGGAAGACGCTCGTGCGCCATCGCAAAAAAAAAGAGACAGGTGTGAGGCCCTGTTCCGCTCTCTGGTCGAATGAGCTGGTCTCAAGGACGGGGAGGTGAGGGGGCAAGGAAGTCAAGATCACGAGACATTGAAGCTCGCACCGTCTGGCTCTGGGATTCGGTGACATCACAATGGATCGATCCAGCTTCAAGCGAGCTTACCCTGTACTCCGTTCTCGTGGATTCAACATACACTGTTGGCCGGACCGGGCTTAGCGCACGGCGACAGCGCTACAGCGGCTCGCACGGGTATGTACAGCGGCTCTGGGGGTCGCTTTAGGGCCTCTTCAGCTGCTGGGATCCCCTGGAGGCTGCCTGGGGATCCTCTGGGGTGGAGCGGGGCCTCATTGATGGAGGATTAACAGGAGCACGATCAATTGATCAAATTGATTTGATTTGGTTGATGGATTGATCAATGGATCAATTGATTGATCGTTCAGGCTGCTCCTCAAAACGTGGGTCTAGATAGATTGATCCATCAAATCAATATATGATGGAGAGCGTCAGCTCAGTTCCAGCTATGTCCATCCCCCCCCCCACATTTTGAGGCCCCCGGAGGGAGGTCGAGCATCGACATCGTCACCAGGCCATCGCCGTGGATTTGCTCAACGACGAGCCCCATCAGGCATTAATTCAAATGCTCGGCAACCGAGAAAACCGTCTATCGGTCATTATGCTATGGATCAAATTGCCAAACTTCCAGTCTCAGGAATCACGTCTTCCCTGTCCCCGAACCCCCAAAGAACAGATCAACGCTGACACTCGTACAAGAGCCCACAAGGACTCGAAAGGAAAACCAGCAACTCAAGCCCTCGCCCTCATGCAGACGTCGGGTCCAAGACGGGCCCGAGGCTGTAGTATGTCCCCTCCACGTCGGTCGAGTTGGCGGTGCAGATCCCGCGGGCCGAGCACGTCAGGAAGAGCTTGACCGAGCCCGAGACCTCCGCGCCCGGTTTTCTGCAGAACATCATCGGTCAGCCAGGTCCTTCCAACAACTGTACAGTCGGAGTAGGGAACCGGGGGGGTGAAAAGCTCGTGCCCGGAAAGACTCACCCGCTCTGCTGGTCCGGGCAGATGCGCTCGATGCCCGTGAGCTCCCGCTGGCCGTCCTCCCAGATGAACTTGACGTTGCTGTCCTCGCACGAGAAGCGCGGCGTCAGCCCCGCGGGCGTGCTCGACACGGAGCTCGCGTTCCACTGGCAGAAGGTGCGCGCGCCGGTCTTGTCGTCCTCGAACTTGAAGTTGAAGGCGTCCAGGGGGGCGCTCGCGTTGGCCCCGCCGGCCGCGGACGTCGTCCCGATGAAGTCGTGGATGCGGAAGTGGGCGGGGAACGTGCAGTTGTTGGCCTCGGCCATGGCCACCATGTCGTACGTCGGGCGGTAGGCCAGGCCCGCGAAGGACATGGCGGACACGGACGCGCTGCCGCACGCGAGGGCCAGAAGCGAGAGGAGCTGGAACTGCATTTTGATGGAGAGGGGGTCGTGGATGGGAGAACTGTGTCTTTCTTTCTTTCTTGCTTTTTTTCCTTCTTTCCTTCTCCTTTTCTTGTGTGTGTGTGTGTGTGTCTCGGGACGGGAAGCGATGCTGTGCGTGATGCGAGGTGGAAAAGGATATTGGAAAGACGAGATGACCTGCAGAAGAATGTCCTCCTTCGCGAGTGAGTGGCAGTCAGTAGTAGTAGTAGTAGTAGCAGCAGTAGCAGTAGCAGGAGTAGTAGTAGTAGTAGTAGTAGAAGAAGAAGAAGAAGGAAGTAGATGTTGTTTGCTTCCAAGACAAGGTGCCGGGGGTGATGGTATGCCCAATGTCTGATACGGGACGCGGGCTGTTTGCCCCTTTTCCATGAATGACACGACCTGTTCAAGGGTGGCATGAAAGGGCGCCGCGGAAAGATTCCAGGGTCCCTCTTGGGGGCTTCCAAACATCACCGGCACCCACCCTGTCGATTGCCAATTTTCAGCTTATGAATTCGATTGATGACAGGACTGCTCCTGAAGCGTGTCTTGCCATTGTCCGCGCATCCTGCGGTTGATGCTTCTGGCTCCTTGGACAGGTGCTGAAGGGGGCGGTTCTATTGGCTCTCCTTCCGTTTCAAGATCGAGTAGAGTCTGTGATCGACACACCGAGCGCCTCCTCCAAATTGCGATTGCCGTCACGGCATTTGCCTCGAGGGGCACGACGTGAGAGACCATTGGCACTACTGAGTAGTAGGTAGTACTCGCGCAGAGCTGGTCGTCTCACAAACTGCCATATATTCCAAGGTCAAGGGAGACGTCCAAGATGAGTGTCATCGCG
The DNA here is from genome assembly GCA_003055145.1 of Escovopsis weberi. NCBI lineage: Eukaryota > Fungi > Ascomycota > Sordariomycetes > Hypocreales > Hypocreaceae > Escovopsis > Escovopsis weberi. The sequence goes on from NIGB01000009.1 coordinate 568,660, forward strand.
CGACGGCAGTTGTCGTAACGATATCGAATCTGCTTTGTCAGCAATTGCTTGAAATCCATATTAGGCCTAGCGCCAAATCGACCACCAGCCCCACAAAAGAGACAAATCACCTTCACGTTTCGACTCTGCGCAGCTCCTGCCTCCAATTCGGTCACTGCCACTGTCTCCGATTCTGCCGCCATCGCTTACCCTCGCACGTGACCCACAACCCCACCGAGAATTCTCACCACCCTCCCAAACAACCACGATATCTTTTTATCAAAACTTTTTCTCTCGCTCCCTTCCCAACCCACCCGCCAACCGCCGTCGACGACCCCCTCTCCCTCGGTACATCGAAGATCCCGAAGAAGCCCATCATCACAATGGCCAAGGAAGTTGCTCCCCGATCCGGCCTCGCCGTCGGCCTCAACAAGGGCCACGTACGTCTCGCGATCTCACCTCGTGGAGGATCTCTGCGCAATCTCTACCATTCTGCAGACGATGGACGCTGACGTTGTTCTTGGTTTGGCCTCGCCTCTCACTGGCTGTGAAAAATTTTTGCGAGATTTATAGAAGGTCACCCCCCGCGTCGTCAAGGCGCGCGTCTCCCGCACCAAGGGCCACCTGAGCAAGCGCACTGCTTTCGTCCGCGAGGTCGTCAAGGAGGTTGCTGGGTGAGTTTGCCTCGAAAGTTTCCCGGAAGAAGAAGAAGAAGAATGGCGCGGAAAAGGCCATTGCAGAATCATTTGGGACTGGGATACTGATTCGCGTGTTTTGCAGCCTCGCCCCCTACGAGCGCCGTGTCATCGAACTCCTCCGCAACAGCAAGGACAAGCGCGCCCGCAAGCTCGCCAAGAAGAGGGTACGCCCCCCAGCACATCCCCAATTCCTCGAACATCGAACCTCGACTCCCCCCTCGAACCCCGATACTGACATTTTTCTTTCCCCTCCCGTGTAGCTCGGAACCTTCGGCCGTGCCAAGGCCAAGGTCGACGAGCTTCAGCGCGTCATCGCCGAGTCTCGCCGCACCGCCGCCCACTAAGGGACTCGCTTAGCCGGCCCTTCTACCGCGACGACAATTCAAGATGAAAGGAAACAAAAAAGCCGGGAAACTCAGGAAGCGCATCAAAGAAGCCGCGACGGGGATGGAGCGCATTGGGCCGTCGTGCGGATCAGGTCGATTCGAGGGGGCGCGGCGAACGGACTCCTGGAAGACGGGGCCGTAGCTGCAGATGGGAATGCCATGCATGACCTACCTACTACTACCTGGTAACTGAACACCGTTGTGTGTTTTTCCTGGCTCCCGAGGGGGGTTCTTGGGAATCGAATTGGACCGATTGATACCCTTTGTGATACTAGACTTGGCGAATTGATCCTCTCGAACAAATCGGGCTTCCTAGAGTCAGTCGTGTGGTGAAGAATCAGGGACTCGTAGTAATTGGTCTATCTCAATCATGACTACCTCCGTGAGATGAATGAAACGCTCAATGCAAAGAAAAAAAAGGGTGGGAAAAGGCACTGGGAAGATAACACCGTGCGCTGGAGGGGGGTCATCAAGCGTCTACTATTTCTTTCCAAACTTGAACCACTTGGGCACCTTCTTCGCCGCCCCGTCGCCCTCGTCTCTCCTCGTGGGCCTGCCGCTTGCCGCCGCCGCCGCCGGCCCGCCCGCGCCGCCGTCCGGCTCCTCATCCTCCGCCGCGGATACAGGTATATCCTGCACCTTGACCGCCTGCGCCTGGCTCGCGACGCCGCCCCTCAGGAACGGCCTCCTCCGCACCTCGGGCGGCACGCCGTCGTCCCAGACGAGGTTGACCAGCACCCTGCCCGCGAACCGGTACGCCCCGACGAGGCCGTGCCGCCGGGGGTCCGCGTCGTCCCTGATGGCCGTCCTGGCCCCGCCGCTGACAGCGAGGTGGAAGGGCTGCTCGGGCGAGGCCATGACGTGCCGCACGGCGGCGTGCAGGAAGGCGCCCGTGTCGGCGGGCCCGACCTGCCAGTCGCTGCTCGTGTTGTCGGGGAAGCGCACCTTGACGAGGACGGACTTGACGGCGGCGATGCGGGCGCGCTCCAGGTCCTCCTTCTCCTGGAGCTCGCGGTCCGAGGGCAGGCGCTTGTTGCGCGAGCTGTCCTGGAGGCGCTGCTGGTGGAGCTGCGCGTGGGCGATGGTCGGGGTGAAGTCGTTCTCCTCGACGGGGGCGAGGGCGGCGGCGGGCGTGGACCCGGAGGGCGCGAGGAAGACCCCGACGGGCTCGTACTGGTTCTGGGGCGCGGGCGAGGAGTCGCTGCGCGGCGTGTCGTGTGCGTTGCCGGGAGCTTCAGGGGTGACCCCTTGGTGGTCCTGGACAGGAGAGGGTTCTCCTGAGGTTGGTGGTGTGTCCGTCAGTGCCAGATCCCCAGTGACCACCCCGTCCACTGCCGGCTGATACTGTTGCGCCGGCGCCGTTTCCTCCTCTTTCTCTCCCTGCCCAGTCACCACCCCCTCCGCCTGCTGCTGCTGCTGCTGCTGCTCCTCCTTGAAGAACCGCCCCATCTCGGCCATGGCGTCATACAGCGTCTGGTCCGTCCTCCGGAACGACAGGCGAATCAGCACGTTGCCCGAGTTGTGGCCCAGCTGGGACATGGACTTCTGGAACTGCGCAAACGTGGACATCTCCCTGCCCATGATGTTGAGCACGGGGGTCTCGTAGAAGAGCTGGCCGCCGCCAGAGCCCGCGCCGTTGGCCGTCTGCGCGACGCCCCTGGCGGTGATGTTGATGTTCTTGCCCGCGCTGGCCTCGCCGCTCTCGAACTGCCGGAGGACCTGCCATATCGGAAGGTCGGCGGGGAACTTTTTGATGAGGCGGCCGCCGGGGATCTCGCGCGCCTCGGGCTGGGGCACCTGCAGGGCGATCTGGACGGCGGACGGGGTGTTGGCCCTGAGTACGAGCTCGAGCTTTGCGCCGGCGACGAGGCCCGAAGTCCGGAAGGGCACGGAGAGGTCGACCGTCTTCTGCTTATGCCTGTGGGGCGGCGGCTGTGAGCAATCAAGTCTTTTGTGTGCGGCGATGCGACAGAGAGATGGGGTCACCTCAAGATGTGCTTGGACTCGTCGACGCTGAGCTTCTTGCAGGCCTGCTCGAGGACGTCGGAGAGGTAGGTGCCGGGGGAGACCTTGACGGTTGCGCGGCGCAGGTCGGTCGAGATGACGACGACGTGGGTAGACATTCTGGGCGCCGGGATCCAGGGAAGGAGGGTTGATTGATGGGATTCTCAAGCGATGCCGATGTCGAGCCCGTCAACACTCCATAAATGGACTCCGTGGAGCAACGCGTGAGTCCTGCGGTAGTACAGGTAGTGGGGGGGTTGCTTGGGTGGAGGTCTGAAGGGAAGCTCTCTGGAAACTTGAAGGAAGGGCCGCAGTGGCGATTGAGAGACTGCAGAGTTTGACGGGATCCTCTCTACCATCCGCTGATGAGCAATGGTGGCATTAGTAAAGGGAGTGGCGCGAGCAGTCGGCTGTGTGGTGATGCTGGTCTTGAGACTGATGATGGATGCAAGATGGATCAATGCCACTTACAGCTCCAGCAGGCAACCCTGCGATGTCGACATCAGTCGGGACATCAATCACATAAGGTAATGCTATGTTATGTATGTGGGATTTCGACAAAGTTCCAAGAAGAGGCTACCCTAGACCACCTACCCTGTACTCCGTCAAGTATCACCTACCCTGCAGCACCTACCCTGTAGCGCATCGGCAACCGGCCATCGTGATTTTCCGGCCAATCATGTCAATCCATCCTTGGCCAATCGAGCTCCACCGCGATTGAGTGGCCACGCCAGGCCGTGTTTGCCTTGTGGCAGCTGGAGCACCGCCAACATTGAATTGCGCGGGCTGATACGGGCCATCATGTTATCGACGGATTGAGACTTGAGCTCTCAACTCCATCTGCCTCTGGATGGATTGATGCATCATCAACAACGCCGACGTCTGCCCATCGACAGCCTCACCACCACAGCTCGACCTCGGGCCATCCCACGCATTGCCCTGACCAAAGCAACCTCCCTCCCCCGACATCGACCGCAGTCGCCCTCTCTGCATCCCGCTCCCGCTTCCATCCCACAGCAGCCCTCCGCCTCCACATTCAAACCGCCATGGTACGTCCGATGATGCTATCACCAGCTCCAACAGCTTACGACTGCACCACCCCATACTCTACCTACCTGTCCATCCCTCCCCCTCCGCAACGACGACCATCCACCGCAATGTCTCGCCCCCCTCTTCCTAGACCTCAGCTAACATCTTTGCTGCTCAGTCGTCTCCATTCTCAATAAGTCCGTCCCGTCCCCGTCCCCGTCCCCGGACCACGCCCAACATCCATCACCACTAACATCCCGCCCAGACGGCGGCGCCTGCGTCGCCATGGTCGGCAAGGACTGCGTCGCCATCGCCTGCGACCTGCGCCTCGGCCTCCAGGCCCTCACCGTCTCCAACAACTTCCCCAAGATCTTCCAGTACGCCGACGACGTCTTCCTCGGCCTCACCGGCCTCGCCACCGACGTCAGCACCGTCAGCGACCTCTTCCGCTACAAGGTCAACATGTACCGCCTGCGCGAGGAGCGCCAGATCGCGCCCCGCACCTTCGCGAACCTCGTCTCCTCCTCCCTCTACGAGCGCCGCTTCGGGCCCTACTTCGTCTCCCCCGTCGTCGCCGGGCTCGACCCAAAGACAAAGGCCCCCTTCATCTGCGGCTTCGACAGCATCGGTTGCATCGACTTCGCAAAGGACTTCATCGTCTCCGGGACCGCGTCCGAGCAGCTCTTCGGCATGTGCGAGTCCCTGTGGGAGCCCGACCTGGTACGCTGCCCCTCCCCTCCCCTCCCCTGCCCCTTCCTTTTGTTTGTTTGCCCGCCTGCCCGCCTGCCCGCCTGCCTGCCCGCCTTCTTGTGTTGTCCCGCGTTGATGTGGGGGCCTGCTCGCGGCGCTGCTGGTCTTCATCGCTCGAGAGACGTTGCTGATGCGATTGCTGTGGCATTCAGGAACCCGAGGCGCTGTTCGAGACCATCTCCCAGGCGATGCTCAATGCCATGGACAGAGACGCGCTCTCCGGCTGGGGCGCTCACGTCTACATCATCGAGAAGGACAAGGTCACCAAGAGGTTACTCAAGGGCAGACAGGATTAAGGCAGAGGAAATCAACAACGTGTATGGAGTATACAGCCTGGAAGAAACGAGAAAGGCGGTAGAAATCAAGGGCTATAGACGTCATCACGCCGTGTTGGGGCCTTTGGGTGGCTGATCGGAATAATCAAAATCTCCATCCTCAAGACCATCTAAGTCACTGCTTCTTTCTTCAGAGCCATGCCAAGGCTTCTTCGTTCGTCTGGCTTCGTGTATTGTTTTCGAGGCCTCCCATCTAGCATCTAGCTTGGTGTCCCTCATAGGCTCCGTGGATCTCATGGACCCCCATGGCCCCAATGTATAGGTATTATACAGTGTCAAACGACGTCTATCTAGCTGGGGGCCGATGGCCCCTTTTATGTTTAGATCCTTTATGCCTCCTTCTATCCCTCTTGTACCGTCTATTGCTCCTTCTTCACCTTGGATTGCTCCCCGGAGCTCTCCTGCACGAAATATAGCCGCTCAATGACCTTGAGTATCTCATCGAGAACACTAGAATCGGCTCGTTAGCATGCTGAATCTCTAAGGCACATTCTTTGAGGAGTGGATGACTTACACGACAGGCGCACTGAGGACGACAACCGCCTTCCACTCCGTGACATTCAGGGGAAGAATGGCAAACAGGCTCTGGAGGAAGGGCGTGTAGAGGAGGGCGAAGTGGAGGGCCATCGACAGGGCAATGGCGTAGACGAGCATCATGTTGTTCCACAGGGGGAGCGTGAGCAGGGACTCGCTAGACGACAGCGCGTTCATCGCGTTGAACATCTCGATCACGACCAGGATCGACAGCGACACCGTCGAGGCCGACTTGGACATGTTGTTGGTGAACATGTCGCATCCAATCTCGGGGAAATCGGCAGAGCAGTGGTGGAACCTCGAGAGCTGGTTGAAGCTGATCTGCGGCCCCTCCGGGTTGTACATGAACCACCAGGCATAGCCCGCCACGGTCGCGAGGCCGACGTAGGTTCCGATGATCAGGTAGCGCATGAAGAGCCAGCCTCCGATCAGGGGCTCGTCCCTCTTGCGGGGCTGGCGCTTCATGATTCCGTGGTCGGGAGGGTTGAAGGAGAGGGCCGTCGCGGGAAGACCATCGGTCACGAGGTTGACCCAGAGAAGCTGGACGGGGATGAGCGCCTCGGGCATGCCGAGCGCGGCGGTCAGGAAGATGGAGACGACCTCGCCAATGTTGGACGAGATCAGGTAGCGGATGAACTGCTGAGTGTTGTTGTAGATGGATCGGCCTTCCTCGATGGCCATTCCAATGGTCGCAAAGTTGCTGTCGGCGAGGACCATGTCGGCAGCCAGCTTGGACACATCGGTACCGGAACCCATGGCGACACCAATGTCCGCCTTCTTCAGCGCAGGGGCGTCGTTGACACCGTCACCCGTCATGGCCACGACCTCGCCCAGAGACTGAAGGAGATCGACCAGCTTAGACTTGTGACCAGGCTCGACACGAGAGAACAGCGACGCCTTCTTGGCGGCTTCGATTTGCTCGCTGGGGCTCAGATTGTCGAACTCGCGTCCAGTGTAGCTCTTGCCCGTCAAGTCCTCGTGCGGACCAAAGACTCCAATCTGTCGGCAAATGCTCTCGGCGGTGTTGCGGTTGTCTCCGGTGATGACGATGATGCGAATCCCGGCCTCTTTGCACTGGCGAACGGAAAGGGGCACTTCCTCTCTAGGAGGGTCGAGCATGCCGACCAGTCCCAGGAATGTCATATTCTGCTCCAGCTGGGTGTACTCCTCAGTGGACTTGGCGGTTGAGATGAGGGGGTTCTCGGAAACGTCGTCAATGCTGGCCAGGGCGATAATGCGCAGACCACGGTTTCCGTACTCGACCACCTCCTTGGACAGGAGTCCGAGGAGCTTCTCGTTGAGCGGGACCCGGCTACCGTTGGGACCAAGGAGAGCGTGGGAGCAGCGCTCCACAATCGATTCCGGAGCGCCCTTGACGAGCAACTTCTTGGCACCTCCGTTCTGGACAAGCACTGACATGCTCTTCCTGTCGCGAGAAAATTCAAAAGTGGAGAGACGAGGCAGTCTTTGTTCGTACTCGGCACTGGCGTAGTGAACACAGTCATCGGGGTGAGTGCCTTCCGGAGCGCAGGGGCCAATCTTTTCGACGAGAACTCTCAACGCGCCTTCGGTGGGTTCGCCAACCTTGGAGAAAACTCCAGTCCGGGCATCATATGCGAGAAGCGCGTCGTTGCAGAGGGCTGCGACTTCGGCCATCTGACGAACAGTCGATGAGGTCGATGCAAGATCCGAAACCTTCTCGCCATTGAGTCTGATGGCGCCCTTGGGAGCGAAAGTTGTACCCTCGACATCGAGTTCGACCAAATCGCTTCCGTTCTCGCTGAGGTAGACAACCTTGTTGACACTCATCTGGTTTGTGGTCAGGGTACCGGTCTTGTCGGAGCAGATCACGCTGCAGCTTCCCAGAGTCTCGACAGACGGCAGGCTTCGGACAACGGCATTCTTAGCAGCCATCTTCCTGGTCCCGAGCGCCAAGCAGGTAGTAATGACAACGGCCAGACCCTCGGGGATCGCGGCCACGCCCAGGGAAACGGCAATCTTGAGGTAGTAGATGGCGCCCTTGGTCCAGCTGCCATGGCTGGGGTCGTTGAAGTTGGGGATGTTGATCAGCCAGACCAGGATGCAGATGACGGTGATGACCTTGGCGAGGTTATCGCCGAAATCGTTGAGCTTCTGCTTCAGGGGAGTGGGCTCGGAAATCTGAGCAGTGATGCTTTCATGGATATCTCCAATCGCAGTGTTCGATCCGGTCAAAACAACGACGGCCTTGGCCCGTCCCGTGACGACGGTGGTTCCGGAGAAGAGCATGTTGACCTGGTCCTGCAAGACTGCCTTGTCGTCCTTGATGATCGCCTTGCAATCTTTGCCGACGCTCTCGCTCTCGCCGGTGAGAATGGCCTGATCCACGGCGAAACTGTTGCTCTCGATGCTGATGATGCGACAGTCGGCGGGAATGCGGTCTCCGATAGCGATCGAAATGATGTCACCGGGCACCAGCTCATCGGCCCTGACGCGAGAGACGTGACCGCCATTTCGAATAACATTGGCCTCGTTGGCGGAGTATTCCTGGAGGGCGGCGATGGCCTTCTCGGCGCTGCTTTCTTGAGAGACACCGACGACGGCGTTGAGGATAAGAATGGTCAGGATCTGGAGGGAAGAGGCACCAGTTAGTGATTTGTCGCATGGGCCAGCCTGGGGAAGATTCGAGAGCGCGATACTCACAACAATGGGGTCGACAAAGGCACTCCAGCCACCTTCGTCTTCGAACAAGGCGAGCACGAAAGAGACGGTAGCAGATCCGAGCAGGATAATGACCAGCTGATCCTTGAATTGTTCGAGGATGAGCTCCCAGAGAGGGGTAGGAGGCTCTTCGGGAATGGCTATCGTTGACTGGTTAACACGGATGTTCGGAAGAGGCCCACGATCACTAGACTGCATGCGGAGGGGTGAGATTCGACCGGAGAGTTCTGGCTCCCTGCCTCGCAGACGGTGGGGGAGGGGGGAGGGGGGAGGGGTAGCAGTGGCAGCTGGAAGACAATCCCCAGACGACCATCGATCAACATACCATTGCGGCCATGTGTTTGCCTCAAGTCCAGGACCTGACGATCGGACAAGCCATTATGGTCGTCGACCTGGAACTTGTCCAGGACGTCGCCAATGGGAAGTCCATAGGCGTTGTCCATGGCGGTAGAATGCGCCGAGAGCGGCCACAGCACACCCCGAAGTGATACAAGCCGTGGTTGTGGGGGATGTGACGATGACCTGCTGTATGCGCGGAGGGACCCAACAGGAGGCTCGACAGGATGGCGACTCAGACCCGCAAGGGAATGTCCCAATGAGAGAAGGAGAGGATGAAGAAAGAAAGGGGGGGAGGAGGAGGAGGAGAAGAGACCTGAGAGGAGAGAGAAGAATGGAGAGGTTGTGTCTAGAAGAGGAGGCTCTTTGCCGGCCGCCGTCAATGCTTGATTGATAATGTCGCTTCTCCCTGAGTCTCCACGTGTCTGTCCTTCCTGGAGTCCAGTGCTTGTCCTTCAAGGCGTTCCTTCCTTCCAAAGGACTTTCCCGCTCCTTCCCAGGGCGGCGGCGGAAAACCTCAACGTGTCCGTTTTTGGGTGCATGTGGCTCAGCTGGGGTCTTGAGTACCTTAGTTGATGTTGTAAATTGGTGGCTGCTGCAAGTCTCCTCTACTTCAGGTGGCTTGGGACACCCGCTAGAGCCACGACGCTTGCCCCTCTCTGGTTAGCGCCAGGGCAAGGCTGAAGTCTAACTTGGAAGTTTTTCCAACGGAAGGAGACCGGCGAGCCGTGGCTGGCCAATCACCGGCCGAGGAATCTCTTGGTCGCGACGGGCCCCCCGAGAGTCATCTTGGGACTCGCTCGCAAATTGCATGAATCAATGGCATCAATACGAGCAAGAAATCTGTCGGATATTGTGCGCTGATCAGGCCCTTGAGATGCTCCCCCACGGCAGGCGCAGGTATCTTTCAGATCGATACTACTCCGTAATTCGAGAATGGATCAGACTCACGAGTCTGGAACCTCAAAAGGGTGAGGGGACTCAAGTCTGAGACCATTGATGCATGCAATCACCGGCATTCGTCCGCAATATAGTACGAGTACGGAGTACCGGCATCTCTAACGACGAGCTACTCCGCACTTTTCGTTCTCCATATCCCGGCTTCCGGCCCATAGTCGTGGCGTGCCAACTCCGGACCGGCTCCGTCAATTGCCGAGCCATCCTTGATATCACGTGACTTCTATCCTTGCCGCGAATTGCTTATCGCACTGATAAGACCCCACCTGTCGAGAAGCCAGACAATGCGATTGAGAGCACTGAGATCCTTTCACAAGGAGCCGCAATCACTCCTTATGGTCAATATCCCAGACAAACAATTTCGATCAAAGCATCGAAGCTGATTCCGCGCAAATAACTTGCCATACTGAGAGACTTCTGATTCACTGCGGCATTCCGTCCCTTTGTACATATCATTTTCCATCACAATGACTTACGCCAATACAACTTTTCCCATTGACAATTGAAGTCCGCCATTGCAATTGCCATTTGAGAAATCGTCACCCTGGCAAGAGCCCCTGAGTGCTACTACTTCCAGGAGGTCACTTCCAGTTGTAAGTGCAAGTGCAAGTGCAAGTGCAAGTCCGACCTTCAAACAATCGAACTCAAACACGAGACGATAAGCAGGTCCCTACAGTCTGCGCCTGCCCTTTGAAGCCCATGGTTCCTGCTCCGCGACAACCACTGGCAGGGCGCGGCTTCCCAACGAGGGCAAGCAGATGGATTGATGTCTTGAAGCAAGAACGTCCTGATCGCTCCTGACATGTCTCATCTCCGGGTCAGTCTCTGCTGATGCTGCTCGTGGAAACTTCAACTTCTCATCATCTTCCACCTCAACATCTCAACGCCCTTCTCGTGCTTCACTTTGTTTGTGACCTCTGCTCTGGGAGTTGCCTCGACTTCCTTTCCAATCCCTCCCGCTCCAAGCGCCGTCCATCACTCGATACCCATCCTCTTCCGCTCGCCATGTTTTGACGTCAATTTTCATCCGCTGGCACCTCTTTTTTTTTTGGGTCTCTTGGACATCGATCTCGCATGATCTCTTCGAGAAATCAGGACCTCGTCCTTCTCCTCGTTTGACAATGGATCTTGCTGATTCGTCATTTTGTTCCCATCATTCTTCTGTCCATTCCTTCCAACCCTCTAGCAGTCTGGCTGATATTGTTCGAAACTACTCAGAAGCAGCCGTCGAGCTTGACAAAGATGCCGAGATTTCAGAGATCGATGATGTTGACATGGACGTCGCTTCCAGAATGGACTGTCTCCATGTTGAGATATTCGACCCTCGTGAAGCAGTCAAAAGTATCGAGATCAAGAGTTCGAGAAGTAAAAGGGGCTCCCAGTCTGATCAAGAAGCCGGCACCCTGGCTTCGCTGCCCATCGAGCAGGACAGTGTCGTCAATGAAGCGGACGATATCCCCACGCCGGGCCTCCCAGATCAGATCGAGTTGCCCCTCCAACGCCCGTTTCATAAATGGATGAAGACCATCAAACGCCGGGCAACGCAGCGATCGCCAGCTGTCCCTTCGTATCACTCTCAGCGATGGCAGCAACCCAACTGCGGAACGAGACCTTTGAATTTTCCGGAAAGGGCATGCCACCACCGAAAATCATCCTCAGGGTCCTCCTTTGCGTTTGTTTCGGCGATGCGAAGTGCCAGTGCTAGCATGGCCAGTGTCAGTGCTGTGGCACGGTCTCGAAGAAGGACGATGCGCTCGCAGCGTCTCTCCTCGACGGAATGCAGCAGCCGAACTTCTCTCAGGGGTCCCAGAGCATCCGAAGATAGTTGTTTGCCAGACGCCCCTGGCCTGGCTGACGCAGCAGCTGTTGAGCGCTCCCTTCGACGACGGCAAATCCTGGAGGAACTCATCAGCACTGAAGAGGCATATATTGGCGATGTGCGTTTCCTGATGAATGTAAGTTTGCGGGCAGACTATCCACATTTTCGTGCAGAACAAGGCTTTTGGTCTAACACAAATGGTCCCAGGTCTATGTCACTATCCTTGCTTCCCTTCCCTCCGAGCACACGGGACTGAGGTCGTCCATCAGCCGTACCTTGACCGACATCATCGAGCTTCACGAGGAGATTCTTGGGGAATTGCACAGAACGGTGCCACATTCAGAGTATACCCAGCTAGATCTCTCATCAACATCCAGCACCTGGCTGAACTCAGGCCACGGACACTGCCATGGCCACCGTCGTTGGACGAGTCTCACTGCTGTCCCAGAGAACCACTTGGATCCGATGCGTCTAGAGGAAATACCTGGTATGCTTACCGAGCCCCAGATTGTAGCTGAGGTCTCCAAAGTATTCTCCAAAAAGGTCATCCTCCCCTACTTGATGACGGGAAAACTGAGCTGTCATGTTCATCGAGTCCTTGGCACTGACCAGCTTCCAGATCAATCGGCTTTTCATATATGAAGAGTACGGAGCGGCATATGAGATCATGATCAAAGACATTGCGTCCGCGCAACAAATTATGCCAGACTGGGAAGCATGGCAGAGAGGGATCGAAGCGTTGGCGCTCACCCTCGGATCCGTCAAGAGCCACAGGGATGGGCCGAAAAAGTGCCTAACGACGAGCGATTTACTAATCAAGGTACGCATGGGAACGATGTGGTCGGATTCGGGCTCAGGCCCTGCCAAACGACCTCAATGACCGTTGCTGAAATCACTGACACGCCTCACCAGCCCATCCAAAGGATCTGCAAGTATCCGCTGTTGTTCTCGGAGCTTCTCAAGTACACTCCGGTGTCGGACTGCCCCAACTCCCACATGGAAGTTGACAGTGTCCTCACAAGGCTACGTGAGGCAACCGCCGAGATCAATCGAGCGTCTGACGATGCTGGAATCAAATTGACTCTGGAGAGGACTTGGCTACTACAAGACCGATTAGCATTTCCAGACCGGGTAGGACACCATGGACCTAACGGTCTTCCCTTTCCCTCGATATCTAGATGCTGACAAGGTCGGCTCAGAAACTCGATGCATTTTCCAAGAGGCAGATACGATCATTTGGGCATGTCCGGCTCTGCGGCGTCTTGCACGCGAGTTGGCAGACTAGCGACGGTGTTCAGGGGCAGTACATGATATGCCTGTTGTATCGCGATGTTCTTTGCCTCGCATCCGCGGGGAAGATCGAGCCGATCTACACGATCCTAGCCTGCATCAATGTACACGAAGTCGGAGTAGAGGAGGCAGATAACGGGCGAGGTTGGTGGTATTGACTTGGCATGATCTTTAGTTGCTGCTCGCTAACTTTAGTTCAGGGTTACAATGCCACTCGGCTCCCTTCTCATGGAAGTTGGTATTCGAAAGCGATCATCAGCTACACGAGATCATCCTGACGGCCTGTTCACCGAGAGAAGAAAAGGAGTGGCGGTCAAGGCTGTCTCGATCGATCAAAGAAACCACTGACGTGAGGGATCCGGATGTGTTCAGCTCGATCTATCTTGATATCAAAAGCATGGGCCCTGTCTTTAGAAAACCAGGTCAGTGTCCGCCCTATTTTTCGAGTGATCCGAAGAGACCAGTGAGCTGATGCCATGCCAAGGTACTGCCGCGCGTCGCTTGTCGATACAACGAGCCACAACGGTCGGGCCCAAGTCGCCATTGTGCCAGTTGGTGCTGAAGAACACGAGCGTCTCGCGAGAATCCTCAAATCATCATGCCTCTGCTTCTTTGTCCATCAACCGCTCACAATCACTTCTCACGACAACGGCTCGAATTCCAGTGCTTGCGCCCCCGCGGAGCGAGCGTGCACGGCTGGAGGCACTGATGGCAGACGTGTGGAGCAGAGAGGTCCTGCCGTTCCCCGGGATGACGGCAAGATCACGGAGCGAGAATATTGTCAGAAGTTCTGCTTCTTCAGTCATCAGGAAGCTCAGTGTGGCCAGCATTGCCAGTTCTTTGACCAAGAGGTCCGGCCATCAAAACCAAAGGAGCGGGTCCTCGGAGCACCCGACCACCTCTGGTGAACACTCGAAGCGTCGCGACATTGGGACAAGCTCGGCGAAGTCTGACAGCGATCAGCTTGATGGAGAGCGTGACAGAAAGGCCAAGAGGCAGAGGACGAGCCTCTCTGCCAGGGAAATGGAGCCGGGCGGGAGCCCCATTTTTGGAAGGGCAGCAAAGGCCCAGGGGCTTGCTGAAAACGCGCAGGCAGCGAACAGAAAGGGAAACTTGCAGACACACGCCTCGAGATCGCTTTCGACATTTCTACCAAAAGGGCCCTTGAGTCCGAGGAGGACAGAATTCGGATCGGCCGTGGGCTCGAAGAAGCCGGCGGAGAAGATCAAAAAGTCTTATGTGTGGCGGGCGAATGCCCAAAGGAACGAGAGCAGCAGTGGCCTCAGGAAACTTTTCATGCTTGGAAGAGATGGTTGATTCTGGTCGGCAACGGCATTTCTAGGTGTTGGCTACTACTACCCGGTACAGATGAAGGTTGGATCAAGCTTGGAGACTGGCAAGGAATCGTTGTAATATTATGCTAATGATCATGAGGTTACCGAATATTGTGGCTGTCGGCGATTGCAATGATACAATCGACACTTGAGGTGCTCGAGGATCCAAGACGAAGAGTTTGTCGCTGGGAAGACCTTGGAAGTTGAAAGACGTTCCAGCTTGGAGGTTCGAAGAATGAGGCATGATGCCCATGTCTGAGACACGCGCGGCCAATCAGAATGCGGCGATGACGTCGCCAGGAGCGAGTCGAGGAATTTGCGGGGCATCTCGGATCTACCCTGCTCCATACTATGCCATTGAAGCGTGAAGATCACTGCGGCGAAGCGGCAGCAAGCAAGGGTGGCAGAGGATGAGATGAGCCGACAGATGATGCCCACGGCCTAGATCTGCCGGGTGATTGCCATCGGAATGACGATCTTTCCAACCATGATTCCATGTCTTGCATTCGCCAGGAAACCCCTTCCTCGAGCCTTGGTTAAATGGAGCTTGAACATAGACAATTCCACTGGCAGGCTGTTGTCGTTGGATCGATTGTACCGCGGCTCAACCCCGCCGCTCCTTCCTGTGCCCGCAACAGCACGCCACGATGACGTAGTCGTTGATCAAGCACGAATGAAGAAGGCGACAGATATTGGAGAGCTCAGGAGCTCCCCGCACCGACTGCCACAAATTGTAAGGTACTATTAGTGGTGCCATTGATTGGAAGGAGTCGGAGTATGTAGAAGTTAGGGCTATACTGAGGTAGATGCTTGGAAGGAAGGAGGCACCGGGCTATAAGACGACAATGCGAAGTGCCCGTTCATTCCTTCCCCCAAAGACTGGCCGTCAATAAAGGCAGCTCCTTCCCCCCTCTGTCTTCGCTCTTTCCCTCATCCCAAAAGCTGCATCTCGACTTCTCCAGAGCGATCGAAGTTACTAGTACTAAGTCACTGGTAGGAGCACCTCATACCTCTTCCGCCCGCTCGTACTACTACCTCTACTACTACTACTACTTCTACTAATTGATAAATACAAGCTGGAACCCGTCTGGCCGGAACTTGACCGACTTGCGTTCTCCTTGAATCGCAAAGAGCCCGGCACAGAATCTTTTGCAGCATTTGTATTGTGAATCTAGTACAGCTTCCGGCTTCTTCGAAATCCTCACGTGCCTTCTCCTCACCCTGACCTGACTTCTTTTTCTTTTCTTTTTCCGTATCTTTTACCCCCAGCGGAATTTAACCATAGCGCCAAACCAGGCACTTCCCCGAGTCATCACAACAACATCGACGACGACGGACCCCCACGCATCACGCATCACGCGACAGCAACTTGATCCGAGTTCCCGTTGGCACGAATAGGTTCAAAGGACTCGATACTACCTCTGCCACCACCCGTCCTGTCACCGTACCGCAGCTCGCGAGAGAGAGATCAACCCCGTACGAAACGCCAAGATGACTCGAGGAGAATCCACCCAGTCCAAGGTCCACTACAAGGGCGAGCACGACGACTTCCTCGTCTTCGTCGATGACGTGGAGGTGTACAACAAGTGGAAGAGGGACTCGAGCATCCCGCTCGCGCACTTTGTCTCGACCTTTCAGGTGTTTTGCACCCACAAGTAAGACCTCCTCCTCCTCCTCCTCCTCCTCCTCCTCCTCATCCCCCTCCTCATCCCCCTCCTCATCCCCCTCCTTCTCATCATGCCCGACTACCTGTCACTGAGGCGGGAGGCGCAGGATCTTGAATAGGGGATGGAGGCGCGAAAACCTTTGATCTAGGCGAACGTTGAGGGGCAGGGCTGACGCTGGCGGGTGGTAGGCAAGGGGCGCAGGGCACGTACGACACGGCGTCCAAGTCGATGCTGGCGAGCGAGTTCGGCTCCGAGGACGAGGACGAGGCCTTGAAGGCGGTCCTCCGCAAGGGCTCGATGCAAAACATGGAGGTGAGCTTGATGATCCCGTTGCTGCTTCTATTGCAAGACGAGGTGGATTTGTGAGGCTGATATCTTTTTTTTTTCTTTTTTTCCGTCCAGATGCCCGGCCGCCAGGGACCGAGAAATGAGTCCATGAGCTCCATGCTGGCGAAATAGAGAGGGAATCAGCAGAGCTCCAGATCTCCCACCTGGCGGGCGCCCCGGGCGATTCGGACGTTCCGGATGTATTGAGCGTCCAAAGCGTGCGCCGATTTTCAGTTCCCTCGAGCTCTTCGAGCGCGTTCACCGTGGCGGGGACCGAATACGGGGTGCGGAGATGCTGGTTCCTCTTTTTGTTGTTGATGTTGTTGTTGTCGTCGTTGCTGTCCTCTCCTATATTTGATCTTTTCGATCTGAGCGCTGGAACGACGACAGTAGGACTGCTGGATGGTGGCTGTAAGGATGCGGCCCCGGGACTCTACGGCCGCCTGCTGCCTTGTGGTTCTCCGATCTCGTCGTTCAGCTGCTAGCGCTGCCTGATGGCAGAAATTTGCATGAGGAATTCCACCGATTCTTAGGTACCCAAACGCGAGTCTAATGCTGTGATGTGAAGATGGCCGATGTCGTGGCGTGAGTAGTATGTACTCGTACTGAAACGAACCGGGGCTTCTGAGGCCGTGGGTGTTCTATGGAGGGAACACCTCGTTTGCCATGGCCAGAACGACTTTGTTTTCACCGTTCACCGTCCATCGCGCCAAGGGACTACGAGTATATGGAACATATCAGAATGTATGAGGAGGTGCAAGTCCCGATGAATGCGAAGACGTATGACACTGCTCATGTACTTAGGGGGCTTTTGATAGCTTCATCGAGCGTGGATTGGCTTGCGATGCACGTAGCCGAGGCTCGCTGGGTGGTCTGCGTGCGGAGACATCTATTACAAGAGCGTTGATGTAGATGGTCTGGTAGGGGGGAAGGGCTTGTGCATCTCTTTGAGTTGATGTGTAGGCTCTGATATGTGTTGATTCGTGTTGCTTCGTGTTGATCCTTGGCGGGTTCCAGTGTTGATTTCAGTGTCGACTCTTGGTGGTTCCAGTTGGCTCGGGAGACGTGGGCGGGGCTTGTCATGAGGATTGAGTCTGCAGTGCTTCAATGCCCTTGCTCCGATGCTTGGAGACATTGATCGGTGGTTCGTGCTCGGCTCGGCAGTCGAGATCTCGACGTCAAGTAGACGATTTGTCGTACTTGATTTTGGTGGTCGATGAGGAGGGCTGAGGGCGCTTGGACGAATACTGGTGAGGGGTTCCGGGCCGGCGCGGCTGGAGGTGGTAGTACTGGAATTGATCAATGGAGGTAGTAGTACTCCGTAGTATTTGATCGGATCGGTGGGACGGGCCTGGCGTTGTGTCACACTCTGTGTGGAAAGGGCGGGCGTGTGGATTACGACTGACGGCTACCTGGGGTGCTGAGGACTACTTGAATAGTAGGTACTCAGCGAGCAACTGGATCACGGAGATGGGCCTCGTCTACCGCGCAGAGCAAGGACACCGAGGAGGACGACTGGGGGAACGAGGGAACGGCGCGCATCCATATATACAAGTCTTTTTTTTTTTTTCTCTCGACGAGACACACGGCTACCATCGGGGGGGAAGGCGATGATGCGGCCGGTTCAGACGCCCTTGGGGGCCTTGACGCGCCTCGGCAGCGTCCACGGCTTCTCGCAGATGATCTCCCCCTCGCTGTACGCCCAGAAGTAGACGACCATGCCGACGAGGTAGTAGAGCGCCGGGTTGGTGGCCTGGTACATGAGCAGGCACGCGAGCACGGACATGGGCAGGAACGCGAGGCGCAGCTCGATGGAGCGGTGGACGCTGGTGCCCGCGAGGAAGGGGAACGGCCACTCGAGCGCGAAGACGAAGATGCCCAGGGCGAGGTTGATGGTCTGCAGGATGGGCACGGGCGTGACGGCGCCGTCGAGCGCGTGCGTGAGGAAGTCCCAGAAGATCTTGGGCCAGAAGTACGCCTCGACCGCGGCGGCCACTTGGTCTGTTTGGTGGGGTGTGTGAGCGTGAGCAGATAGATTCAGGGGAGGGGAGGGGAGGATGAAAGAGACGGAAAAAGGGGGGAGGGGGGATGACTTACAGGCTGCAGCGGTGAGCATTATTAGACGGGCCCAGTGGTTCTTGATGAGTCTTCCCATTTTGATGGATGAGAAGTTTGAGGAGGATTATGACCCCTTTTTTTCGTCTTTCCTCGGTGATGAAAGATCAATGGTATCTGTTGTGGGTCTTTTCGCGCGTTTCCCCAATTGGATGGTCCTTTGATCGTTTTCTGGTGCCCCGAAAAGGACAAAGAGATGGGTATCGAAACGTAGAATCGTGCGATGACGCAAGGAAACAAGAAAGATTGACAATGGTCAGGAGAAAAGTTGATAGACCGTTCCCCAAGAAAAGAAAAGGAGCAATGACAAGGTAACCAGACCCGTCAGAGCGTCATTAGACGGCAGGAGCCGAGATGTTGAAGAGACCGAGACGACCAAAAAGAAAGGTGATGGCGGATTCAACGTCGGTGACGACGGCCAAGCCGTCAAATCGCTGAGATGGAACCTCCTTTGAGCGGTGGTCGGAGGGATACCGAATCGAGGCTTTTCGCAAGATTGCGTCTCCGCACCAGTTTGGCCGATGTGGAGGGCTTCACAAGGCGAAGTCGACTCGTGTTGGCTTGCGGTCCCTGAAATCCCGGAGAAAGTTTCGATTCGAGGCGAAAATCAAGCAGAGTCCGATAGTTCGATTAAGGCTTCGAGGAAGAGAGAGGTCTGAAGATGATGACGCTGACTTGTGACCCAATCGCTCTTGAGATTTTGGCGGGCGAAGTGAGGTCGGTTTGTCGTATGCGAATGAAATTGAACGGATTAATGAAGATCACGGAACCCAGATCCAGCTTGGTACCGTGAGGGCAAGTGTTGTTACACGATCTTCGCAAGGATGGAGGTGACGACCGAAGAAGAAGAAAAAGAAGAAGAAAAAGTAGAAGAAAAAGAAGAAGCAGAAGATACCAGATCGCTAGGGAGACGGAAGGGCGGGTAGGAAGTCGAAGAAGAGAAGAAGGGAGAAAAAGGGGGGGGGGGGGGGGGGAAAAGAAAAGGAAGAGACAGAAAAGCAAAAAA
>NIGB01000009.1:611971-625175 GCA_003055145.1 Escovopsis weberi
TTGGGGGGGGGGGGGGGGGGCAGGCATGTGTCAAAGTCTACGCATGGGGTAGCTGAATGTGCTCACCGAGGATACTATCGATTCATTGTTGTTCGTACTCGGTATACTCCGTATATACATGATACTGCAGATCTTGGTGAGCCTTCTTCCCGTACTGGGACGAGGAACGCCCGCTGAGGGTGGAGGAGGCTGGATGGGATGACGAGAGCGACAACGGGTCCTGCGACTGAACTTTCGACGAACCGGCTCGGGGCGTGGCTGGAAGTGCAGGTGCAGGAACGATTACGGAGTACGGAGTACGGATTATGGACTCCTCATTGGGATGGGGGTCCAGAGCTGGGCCGAAGAGCCAAAGAGTCGAGGAGTCGTCGTTATCAAAGAGCTCGACCTTGTGTGAGTGGCAGCCGGATTTTTGGGAAACGCGTGGACGCGTACGGAGTAGTCGAGAGAGAAAGTCTCGTGACGACATAGACTCAATTGCATCAATTCATCAATTTTTTGATGACGAGTAGCGCCTGGGAATCATTGATGGCCTGATTGCCTCATAGACCATCATCGTGCAAGACATCACCCCGACAGGGGAGAAAAGGAGATGCGATGAAAATTGTCAGGGCAGACTTGAAGGTGCAAGACTGGAGACTGGAGAATTGCTACTGGGAGAGCCGCTTGTGCCTGGAGTCGACTGAGAGATTTCAGAGCCAGTGAATGCATCAAGAATCAATACTCCGTACTACTATGTGATCACCCACAAGGCATACTCCGTACAGAATACCCCTTTTCACGCAGTGATTGGAGACTGCATGGGGGCTTCGTTCCTGGATCGCCGAGAAAATTGTACCTGAAAATCCGTTGGTATTTGCTTAGGTCAGCAAACCCCCCCCCCCTTTTTTTTTTCCTGGGGGAATGGAAATCAGGGGAAGAAGTGGGAGATGCGATCAGCTTCATGGACCAAAAGTCCAACAGATTAATGCTTTCAATGTGAGGAAAAAGATGATCATTACCCTCAACTAGGCCATGCCGATGGATCCTGCTGGTCTGTCGATGGGATTCTCCCTGATGCGGGTTGACGTGATGAATACAGTATGATCTTGCCGGCCACAATGACAGCACGTCTCTCTCATCAAGACGGAGTCGATTTCATCATGGACTTTTTTAGATCCATCAATGAATCATCCATCAATCGATTCATCCAAGCATTTCAGATGACTAGAATGGTCAACTGACCTGAGGTTCCCGCTCCAAAGATAGACGCTTGGTACTGGTACTTCTTGACCGGCTCATGGAAGCGTCCATCCTGAGGTGCCTGTGACATGATCTCCAGCAACCCCAATCGCGACTTCCCGAAAACATCGTCATTCTCTCGTACTTGCCCCCCTTTACTGCAGAGACTAGGGCGCGCCTTCCCTCACAGCCGTCTGGCCTCTTGCCTTCCCTCTCCTTCCAAAGTTTCCACTCTCCTCTTCTCAAGTTCCCCTCTTTTCCCTCTTTTCCCTCTTTTCCCTCTTTTCCCCCCTCTTTCTCTTTCTTCCTCTTTCTCTCCTCCAACAGTCAACGTCAGTTCGCTCGCTGTTGCTCGTCTCGTACGTATATCGCTCGCTCCAAATCCGTCAAACATTAGTAGTACTCTTACTTGTATTCACCGAAACTGCACTCGCTCCAAATTTCGACCTTCCAAATCTCTAAACTCAACTCCCTCAAACTCGTTGCGATTCATCTCTAGGTAGTACTACCTCTGACCGGAACACGCCGGAACCCCCACGGGAGTCTCCCACAAGGAAGGCTCCCAGATCAAAGCGGCCTTAGAAACACACAAAGGCCGCTCCAGAGGCCCGAGAGACCCATCAAGCTCTTCGCAACCGTTACGGTTTCCTGACGATTTCGTCGCTCCCTCAAATCAAGCACCTCAAATCAAGCACGAAATTCCACAGCCGGCTACACCGACAGCTCCAGAAAGGATCTACCAGAAAGACCTTTAGTATTGATCTTGAATATCCTTCTTCTTCATATCTCCTTTTCCCCCTTCCTAATTTAACACTTTTTGGATACTTTGATCCAATATTCTCCTTTGAAATGGCCAAGGATAGATCGATCCGCGCGGCTATTCGCCGCGCAAAAGAGAGAATGGCGCGCAGAGATGAGGACGCAGCCAAAGCCAGCACATCTTTCTCAAGCGCAAATACCTCGCTGACTCCAAGTCAACTGGAAAAGGGCCATGCCACTACCTCTATCAGCATCCTCGATGCGTAAGTCAGACCCCATCTCTCAACAAGAACACTCAGTGGGATTGTGCTGATTCTTGGCAAAGATTGGAGAAGACAAGTCAATCCATGATGCGATATGCCATCTCCTTTGTGCGCGGACTCTACCCACCCGGGTCTGCTTTCTGGAGAAAGTCCTCCTCTGACAAAAGTGTCACCGGTAAGGCCCCTTCCCCTCTGCTGGAATTGTGATCTTCTACAACTGGATGCTGATGGCCCGTCCCCCTTTGTCAAGCCAAGGAACACCCTGAATGGCATACCATGCACGTTGGTCAGGTCGCCAAAAAGCTTGATGCCTCTCCAAGCAACGGCCTTTCCAACCCCGAAGCCGCTCGGCGCCTGCAGCAAAATGGCCCAAACGCCCCGGCTCCGCCCAAGACGAACAAGACTCGCACAGCCTTTGGGTATTTCTTCGGCGGCTTCGGAAGTATCCTCCTCGCTGGAAGCATCCTCGTCTTCGTCTCCTGGAGGCCTCTCGGAGAACCTCCCGCCTTGGCCAACTTGGCATTGGCGGTCGTGATGCTGGCAGTCTTCTTCATCCAAGCCGCCTTCGCCATGTACCAGGACTGGTCAACCTCAAAGGTCATGTCGTCGATCAAAGACATGCTCCCTGCTCAGTGCGACGTTCTCCGGTCGGGAGAGCGTACGACTGTCCTGGCGAAGAACCTAGTCATGGGAGACGTGCTGTTCATCCGGGCCGGTAACAAACTCGCGGCAGATGTGCGTTTCATCGAGACCTCCTTCGACGCACGCTTCGATCGCTCCGTCCTCACCGGAGAGTCCGTCCCGGTCGCGGGATCCGTCGCCTGCACCGACCAGGACTATCTCGAGACTCTCAACATCGGCCTCCAGGGAACCCACTGCATCAACGGGTACGCAAGAGGCATCGTCGTGGCGACCGGCGATGCGACCGTCTTCGGTCGCGTTGCCGCTCTCACCAATGAGCCCAAGCAGAAATTGACCACCCTCGAGCGCGAGGTGCGAAACTTCGTCTGGCTCATCTCCATCATCATGGCCGTCATGATTACCGCCGTCGTCGTCATCTGGGCCGGCTGGCTGCGAGTCCGCTACCCCAGATGGATCAACGTTCCCACCCTGATCGTCGACTGTGTCAGCGTGGCCGTCGCCTTCATCCCCGAGGGCCTGCCCATCGCCATCACTGCTGGGCTGACCATCACCGCCGGCATGATGAGGAAGAACAACATCCTTTGTAAATCTCTCAAGACTGTGGAGACCCTGGGGGCGGTCTCTGTGATCTGCTCCGACAAGACTGGTACTCTCACCACGGTAAGAATCCTGTGAAACCCAGCCCCCATCATTGTGCCATCCGTCTTCACGTTCGAGTTTATTGACTGTTAATCTTTCTACCAGGGCAACATGACCGTCACCGAATGCGTTGTCGGCCTCGAGACCCTGACGGCGGAGCAAGTCAAGCAGCAATCTGCTTCTCAGGAGGGCCGGAGTGCCGTGGGCCAGTTGGTAGCCGTGTCTGCCCTGTGCAATGCGGCTGAACGCGATTCCAACGTCAACAACGAGGTGCCTGTCTCTATTATCAAGGTCATCGGAGACGCCACCGACACCGCCATCTTCCGTTTCGTCGAAGACTTGCAGAGAGACAGTATCTACTACTTCCGGGGTTGTTGGTCCAAGGTATTCGAGCTTGCGTTCAGCAGCAAGTACAAGTTCATGCTTCGATGCTTCCGCAACAGCCGACCCGCATGCTTGGAGCAGACCATGCCCGCAGAGCAGGCCCAGGCATTCAGGCCCGATGATATGTAAGTCTCCCCTCTGATCCTCCTTCTTGCCCTGGAGCCAGACATCTAACCAGAATCCACAGTCTCTTGACAGTCAAGGGAGGCCCAGATGTCCTGATGCCTCGCTGCACCCAGTATGTCGCGGCCTCGGGTGCCGTCCTGCCCTTTGACGCGGCCGCCGCTCAGGCTCTCGAGACAATCAAGAACAGGCTTTCCTCCCAGGGTCGACGATGTCTCGTCGTCGCTCAGAAGACTGTTACTCCGGAGAGCCTGATGGAAAAATTGGGAACCACCATGATCGACGAGTCCATAATTGGGGAAGCCGAGACTGGTCTGACCCTCATCGGTGTCGTGGCAATTGTTGATCCCCTTCGCCCCGAGATCAACCACGTGGTGTCATGCATTCGACAAGCGGGTATCAGAGTCGCAATGGTAAGTCGCATCCCGAATCCTCACATGATCATCTGAACTAACCGCCGGGCCAGGTCACTGGAGATTTTGCCTTGACTGCAATCGCCGTCGCTCGAGAGGCTGGCATTGTAACCTCGAGCATGGTCGACGACGCCAGCGCTCTTCTGGGTGCGCCAGATGCCTCCCCCGCCGCTGACCCTGGTTCATCCGTCGTTGCCGAGAAGAAGGCAGCGCTTGCGATTAGCGGTCCAGAACTGAACAACCTCAGCGAGCATCAATGGGAGCAGCTCACCAAGTATGAAGAGATTGTCTTTGCCAGAACGACTCCCGAGCAGAAGTTGAAAATCGTCCAGCAATTTCAGAAGGACCACGTGGTGGCCATGACGGGCGATGGTGTCAACGACGCGCCTTCGCTCAAGGCTGCGGACGTTGGCATTTGCGTGGGCAACGGATCCGACATCGCCATGGAGGCGGCCGACATGGTTCTCCTGGTCGACTTCATCTCGATTCTCTCGGCACTGCGGTATGGGCGTGTTGTCTTTGACAATCTGAAGAAGGTGAGTCTTGGAGTCCGGTTGTCTGCGGTAGTTCCCCCTTTCTCCTCGATGCTGATTTTCAAAACTAGGTCATTGCCTACCTGCTTCCTGCGGGAAGCTTCTCCGAGTTCTGGCCCGTCATGACATCTGTCATCTTTGGCCTCCCCCAGATTCTCTCCTCGTTCCTCATGATTGTGATCTGGTAGGTCTCCACCCTTTTCCCGACCGACGATGGGAAACATTGATGCATTCCCGAGTTCCGAATATCAGGACTGACGAGTTGTACTAGTTGCCTTACGGACTGTCTTGCTGCCACCATGCTGTCGTTTGAAGCGGCAGAGGCCGACGTGCTTCTTCGGCGGCCACGCGACCTTAAGAAGGAACACCTGGTGGATTGGCGGCTCATTCTGCATGCCTACGGCCTCATCGGGCTGATGGAGACGCTCGCCTCGTTTGCGATGTCGTACTGGTACCTTGAGCGCAGAGGCATCGCGTTCAAGGACCTGTTCTTCAGCTTTGGCAAGATCCCCGAGGGCATCGACCCGGCCTACTACAACGCCCAGCTCGCGACGGCCTCGTCCATCTACTTTGTCAACCTGGTGGTGATGCAATGGTTCAACCTCTTGGCGACGCGCACCCGCCGGCTGAGCATCTTCCAGCACCCGCCCCTGTTCAACGAGGCCACCAAGAACCTGTGCCTGTTCCCCGCGATGCTGTTCGCCTTTGTCATGGCCATCCTGTTCCTGCACGTCCCACAGGCCCAGGCCATCATTGGGACCTCGGGGGTGCCCGTCGAGTACTGGTTCCTGCCAATCGCCTTTGGCATCATCATCATCTTGATCGACGAGGCCAGGCGATACTTTGCGAGACAGCGGCCCGACGGCATTGTGGCAAGGCTTGCGTGGTAAATCTCAGCGCCCGGGGGTGTGTGGTCTGATACTACTAGGTATCATTCGGCCTTTACCTCTTGGGGATCATCGAGTCGGTCTTTGTGTTCTGCTTTGTTATTTTTTTCCGGTATCACTCTGATATATTTTTAGTATGATATTTTCTTTTCTTTTGTATCTTGGGTATGATGTCGTTGGCCTTGGAAAATACCTTTGTTCTCGGATTGAGATCGTCTGGCTTGTTGGATTGCTTGGCTTTTTGTCTTCTTTTCTATACAGCCCTACGAGGAGGACAATAATGGGAGTATCGGAACCCCACGGCTGGACGGAGTGTCGAAGTCTCACGGCTTGAGCGGATAGGGCAAGGCGAATATACAATAGTGTAAACCATTGCTGTCCTGAGCGGTGAAGTCACGATTTGCAACGTTAGGGGAGAAGGAGGTGGTAGCATGATGACGCTGTTGGATGTTTGCATCCAGAGTTGTGACTACCTTACATGAATGGACGGATGCTTGCATCGAGACACTGATGAATCTTGCCTGAACAGGGCCGTGACTTTGTCACAGCCTACACCGGAGTCTGGAATTGTAAGATATGAAGTCTATCCTGCATGGTGGACTGCATTGCAGCTGCTGGTTGTCAAGCTCGCCTGGTTCGAGGCATCCAGTCGATAGACATTGTGTCCCCAGCCCCTGTTGTTCCCACGGCCATCATCCCATGAGCGTCTTTCCCACGAGCGGTTCTGCCCGTTGAGTACATGTGTAATCCCACGAGCATCTATTTCCATAACGCCCGATCCACCGCGCCGCTCAGCAGATGTTGAACGCCTGCTTGGCCCTCTGCCAGTATGCGAGCCGATCCTGGCTGACCTCTACGCCGACGCACTGCATGTAAGCCCTGAACCCGTCGTCGGGGCTATCGATGAGCGCGCCCCTGACGCTGCCGTCGCACTGCGTGGTGAGGAACCAAGCGCCGCTGGCGAAGTTGAACATGTCGGGCGTGAGGTACCCGAGGATGTGGTTGAGCTGGTCGTCGGAGAGCCCGTCGACGGACTCGTACATGGCGACGTGCGGCGCGACGGGCTCGAGGCTCTTTGCGTAGAGCAGGTTGTAGTTTGGCATCTGCATGTTTGCGGTGCCCTGGCCGGGGCGGCCTGGGAAGACGTTGTGCTTGTACTTGAACTCGGCGCTCTCGAAGGCCATGAGGGCGAGGACGGCGGCCTGCTCGGGGGGCGAGCAGAGGCCGTAGGAGGAGATTGCGCAGTCGATGTAGGGGGCGATTTGGGGGGCGGTGCGGCAGTCGGGGAGGGAGGGGGCGCAGGAGGTGGAGGAGGGGGCGATGAGGGCGATGATGTCGGCGGTTTCGAGGGCGAGGGCGAGGGCGGGGAGGAGGGGGATGAAGGCGGATGGGCGCATTTTGGAAATGGAAATGGAAATGGAAATGGTGAAGATGGGGATGATGGGGATGATGAAGCTGGTGGTGATGATGAAGTTGGTGGTGATGGTGATGATCTTGGTGTTGAGGCTTGGTTGGGTATCAAGAGTGAGCCAGCTCACGGACGAAATGCTTTGACGATGAAGAGATCTTTGAACCAAATGGAAGAAAGCAGAATGAAAGAAAGAAGAAGGCAGAATGAATGGCGAATGACAGCGTAAGGAGCGTCGAAGAAAGGAAGGACGTGACTGAAGACCTCGCAAGCAATCGTCTCTGAATCAAGGCCACAACAGCGGCCACGCCTCGCTTTATATGGTTTGATCCAGGATAATGCAGCACCCTCACACTCACGTTTACATACATACGCGCACTCACACTCACATCTACGCCCTCATCCCTGTGATGCCTCGCTCCTGAAAAAGGAGACCCTCCCCAGCCCTCCAATGGACTCGAGTTGCCTCGCGCCGCATCGAGCGTCAGAGGCGCGGATCCCACGGCCGGACGTGCTGGTGCATGCCAGGGGGAGCCGCCGGGGCCAGTCGCAGGCGTGGAGGGGGCGACGCAGGCTGAAACAGGCAGGGGGATGAAACGCAGCGTCTTGTGCTGGAGCCATACATAGTGTCGATGGACGTGCTCTTCAGCTGGGATCAGTGTTCCCTCCTTTTTGCCGCCGGCGACATGCGAGGACAGGCAGATGCAGCTGCAGGTGCAGATGCGCGATGGATGTATGATGATGGTTGGGCGGGCTGGAGGGGCGAGAGAGTTCAAGGTGTTTGGGTCCTGTTTGCCGCCGATGCGAGTCGTTGGGGCTCATTGGCTGGCGTGGAGGATCAAGGATGACATGGATGGCACGGATGGCATGGATGGATGGATCGACAGGTCATGGCCCTTGTTAGGCTCTGATTCTTAATCGTTGCTAATAGATTCGGTATATAGAGCAAATCTTATGGCCGTTGTAAATCTTACATAAAAAATTACCTAGGCCTGGATTAGTATAGCGTTTAATAAAAAAGTGAAAGTGCGGTATAAAAATCACGACTAATATACCGTTTTAACTAGGGGTATCTGCAGGCTCCTGCAGCCTCTAAAATGACCCTTAAAATACTATATAAGGCATAGATGCTAAGGAATTAGCAACGCTGACGATAAATTCTACTACTTTTACGTTGCTAATTTTACTTAACTAAAATGTTGTTGCTAATCGGATATATTGCTACTAGCTGGCGTTGTAAATGCTATTGCTAATCGCGTACGAGGCCTACAATATCTTTAAACGCGGTTATTTTTGGTGTTTTATATATGCTGGTACCTACAGCAGCCACAGCTAAAACGCTAAAAATCAGGAAGATTATATACATCGCGGGCTTCATTTACAACACCTTGGCTTATATGCAGTGCTGTGTATAGTAGTGCTGTGTGCGGTGGTGCTGTATATGGTAGTGCTGTGTGCGGTGGTGCTGTGTGCGGTGCTGGACAAGCCTCTACCACAAGGAGGTATATCACGACCAGTACAAGGCTAAATCTGCAGCTAAAAGCGAGCCCCGCAAGTACCGATTTACAACGCACCGGTTGTACCGAATCCATTAGCAACGATTAAGAATCAGAGCCTTAACGGGATCAATCGGTATGGATAGACCTGAAGGGTGATCCAGTGCTTCGTACGGAGTAGATCAGACGTGTATCGTGAGTATTAGAGGCGCATAAGCCGAAACGCATAGCAAAAGGAAAAGCCTCCAACAATCTAACACAAGGGTATCGTGTCTCGCCTCCTCCTCATCCTCCTCCAGGTATCTTCTTCTTCTCCCCCTCACGCATCCCACATCACCTTCATCGACAGCGGAAAGGGCGACAGCGTCCCCCCGTCCTCGGTCAGATACATGACCCCGTCGCCTCCCCGCGCGCGCGCGACCGTCTTGAGCTCGCCCTGCGCGCCGGGCACCCTGCGCAGGTTCTTGCGCCGGAACACGGCCCGGAACAGCTCGACCAGCCCGATCAGGCACGCCTCCCGCCCCAGCGCCGAGTGCGTCCCCGCGCAGACCTGCACGTACGCGTCGACCGGCCGCCGCGGGTCCACGCGCTCCGGGCTCGGGAACCGCGCCGGGTCCATGCCCGCCGCCGCAAACGACACGTACACCCGGTCCCCGGCGTTGACGTTGACCCGCCGCTCGTCGTCCTCGGCGACCGTGTCCGTGCCCGCCGCGACCGTCTCGAGCCCGAACGCGCCCGCCATCCGCACGCCCTCGAGCGCGTAGCCCAGCAGCAGCGCGTCGGTCTCGGCTTGATCAACCCCCTCCTCAGACCCGTCATGCCCCGCCAGCCGCGACAGCGCCGGGACGTGCTCCCGCCCCGGGGGCGACAGGTACCAGTCGAGCGCCTGCGCAAACAGCCGGCCCTGCGTCGGCACCATGGCCGCCGCCGCCGGCACCACCAGCCCCCACGCCGCGTCCGCGCCGCCCAGCCCCTCCGCCGCCAGCGCGCGCAGCGCCTCGGCGCCCCACGCCGCCAGCACGTCCCCCCTCCCGCGGCCCGTGAACAGGCCCAGCCGGCCCAGCCCCCCCGGGAACCGCAGGCCCGTCGCGACCCGCGCGGCCAGCAGGCCCGCCGCCTCGCGCGTCTTCTGCCGCAGCGCAAACGCCTGCACCGGGTCGCCGCCGTCGCCGCCGTCGCGGAACACGCACATGTGCACCGCCGCGAGCGCCGCGTACAGCTCGTGCTCCGTCAGCACGCCGCGCGGGTGGTCGGCCGTCTTGAGCGGCAGGTTGAACACCTCGGCCGCGAAGCGCGTCTGCGCCGCGTTGCCCACGTCGCGCACCGCGTCGACGCACGCGTGCCCGTTGAGCCGGAACGCCTTGCGCTCGAGCAGCCGCTCCGCCGTGCGCGCGTAAAAGTCCCGCACGACCGCGCGCCAGCCGTCCCGGAACAGCAGCCGCTCAAACGTCTTGCGGTCCTCGGCCTCCATGAAGCGGGGGCCGCCGCCTTTGCTGCTGCTGCTGCTGCTGCTGCTGCTGCTGCCGCCGCCCGCGCCGCTCAGGTGGCCCATGACCTCGCGCCACGGCACGCGGAACCGCGCCTCGTCGCCGAGGACCTGCCGGGCGCCGCCGTACGTCGTCACCTCGAGGCGCCGGCCGTGGAAGCGCGGGCGGTCAAACGTGAAGCGGTCGACGCGGCCGAGGGCAGCCAGGATCTTGCGGTTCTCCTCGGGGATCACCATCGGGTAGTGCGCGTAGACGGAGTCGTGGCGGAAGTGGTCCGGGAAGGCCCGGAGGAAGAGCTTGTGGAACACGCAGCCGTGGTTGACCTTGAGGTCGTAGTCGACCTCGCGGAACCCCCAGCGCGTCAGGTACTGCGGCGTGTAGTCGGTCGTGTAGTGCCTGTCGCCGCGCACGAGCGCGACGGCGTCGGACAGCACGACGCGCGAGATGGTGTAGGTCGGCGTGATGCCGACGCCCGGCACCATCGGGCTCTTGGCCTCCTCGGCGACGATGCCCGGGTACAGCTCGACGTAGTCCGGGTGCTGGTACAGGTTGCGCAGCGCGTCCGCCACCTCCGGGTCCGAGTTGATGTCCTCGAACGTCTCGTACGCCTTCATCCCAAAGTGCCGCCGGAACTCGTTGAGCCCGGCCAGGTGCCACTTGCGCCCGCGCAGGATGCCCATCATCTCCACGGGCTTCATGATGCGCGGCACGTTGCGCGCCCCAAACGACCCGGCCGGCTGCTCGACCGCCGTCGCGATGCACGCCACGAGGTCGTCGTCGTCGAACCGCCCGTCGGCGCCGCGCTGGTACCCGCCGAACGTGCACGCGCCCGGGTCCGCGGGGATCCCCGCCGCGAAGCGCCGCATCGCCAGCGCCAGCTCCCGCATGCCCACCTCGCCGCGGGCCTCGTCCTCGCCGAGCAGCTCGTCGAAGAAGGTCCGCAGCCACTCCTCGTCCCACTCGGACAGGCACGAGTGCCAGCGGTAGCAGAGGTTGAACTCGGCCGACACCGCGTTGCCGACGCCGCGCTCCGAGCCCTGCGCCGTGCCGACGTCGACGCCCGACGCCTGCCGCGGGTCGAGCGTCCACTCCGTGTCGACGCGGTTGAGGTTGATGATGTTGCGCACGTAGTCGATGAGCGTGATGTTGATGTACAGCCCCGACGTCACGAGCCGCGCCGTCTGGAAGAGCTCCTCGTCGTACCGCCGCCACGCCTCCGCCTCCGCCTCTGCCGCCGGCCTCGTGAAGCGGTTGTCCTCGTTGATGGCCGCCAGCCTGCCCGCGACGTGGTTGTGCACGCGGTTGAACATGACGAGCAGCACGCACACGCCCGGCGGCATGCCGAGCAGCCGCTTGTCCGCGAACGCGTCCGGCTTGAGCATCCCGTCCTTGAACGTGCGCACCGAGTCCTGCGCCTCCTGGCTGTGCCCGTACAGCGGCGCCAGGTCCAGGTACGACGACGCGTCGTTGATGTTGGCGTCGGCCGCGTTGGTCGAGAACAGGTCGTGGATGATGATGGTCGCCCAGTACCACAGGATGCTCGACACGTTGTTGGCGTTGCGCGTGAAGGTCCGCCGCGCCATGACGGCCTCGAACACGGCCTCGGGGTCCGGCAGCGCGCCGAGCGGCACAACCCGGGGCTGGCACGACCGCGAGTACGGCGTGCCCGCGGCGCCGAGCCGGGGCATCAGGGGGTTCTGGGCCCAACGTCAGCCATGAATGATCTAGTTCTTATTCTGAGCCTTGACTCACATTGTTGGAGCCGTCTGCCTGGCGGAAGCGGAACTCGTCGCCCATGTACAGCAGCGGCGGGTGGTCGAGCGAGTACCACAGCTTGTCGATGAAGTCGTTGGTCAGGGCCTCCTGTCGCTTCGAGTTGTTGGGCATCCCCGCCACCAGCTGGATCGTCCTCTCCATGATCATCGTCTTGTCGTCCTGGTACACCTCGCCCGACAGCTTCGCCTTGATGATCTCCTTGAGCGTCTTCAGGCCTGCACAGCATGAGCCTCCGTCACGGATCCATAGATAGAGGGAGTTGGGAGTTGGGAGTTGGGATGTGGGAGTAAGGGAGGGACTCACCCGACAGCTTGATGGACGCAATCTCCTGCATCAGCGTCGGCCGCACGGGGACGGTGCGGTATGTGCCGTCGCCCAGCTCCGTCGGCAGAGGCCGGCGAGACGCCTTGTACATGTCCCGGAGCCCGCCCTGCTTCACCACCTTCTTCTTGACGGCCGGCGCGACGGGCCCGTGAGGGTATTCCCTGGCACCGCCGCCATGGTTGCTGGCCTTGGTGCTCCCTGTGCCTGTCCTGTTGGAGCTCATGCTTGTGTCGTAGATGTCTCCTCTCTCACTCTCTCTCTCTCTCCCTCTGTATGTGTGTGTGTGTGTGTTCGTGTCGTTCTCTACTCCTCTCTCGCTGTGTCGATCAGGTCAAAGCCAAGACAAGAAGTCGATCCTCGTGAGGACAAACAAGTCGACTGATCTGTGTCCTCGTACAGGCTGTCGGAGGGGACGAGGTGGAGGGAAGGCCTCGCCTTTTATTCCCAGACACACCCAATGGCCATGCGACGGGCCACAGGCTCGATTGCCCCAGACGCACAATGCGAGTCCTCGTATCTCATCAATCTGTGTTGCAACCAGCCCGCCGTCCATTCCAAGACCTGCGCAAGCTCCCAAGGCTCGTCAGCCTCCCCCGAAATGCCTGCCGTCGTCGCCCTCCTGCATCCATCCATCCATCCATCCATTGACGGACCCGGTCCATTCCCACTTACACCGTCGACGCAGAAGCTATATCCCCCCCTGCCCTCTCCTGCCACTGTGTGGAGCGCAGGGAACAATGATGGTCGACATGGAGGGGCCGGTTCGTGGACGTGACGACGACGCCCAAGGCCGGGGCAGCCCGGGCTGGGGGATGTGGAAATTACAAGTAGGGGGGGAGAAGGGGGGGG
>NIGB01000009.1:626902-644953 GCA_003055145.1 Escovopsis weberi
CCCCCCCCCCCCCCCCCTCCCCGGCCGCAATCGAGCCTGCGACTCGAGCTTTGGCCGCTGCAGCTCAGCTCTTGCTTGGCTGCCGATCGAAGGGAAATCCATACCCACCCGTCACCTGCAACCCTGGACAGGGACTATTCCGTTCGTGGAAAGCCCTTCTCAATCGAGACTCAGCCGGTACGTGAGACGAGCTGGAGGGTGCGAGTGCCTGTACCGGTACTCCGTACTCCGGCTTGTGCTCGCATGTGCAGGGAACCGGCTGTTGATGGCCAAGTACGAGTGCGAGTACTCGCGTGTACTCGTCGACGCCGAGAGAGAGGCAACCAGCAAACGCCCTTGCTCGTGAAGCCCCAAACGGGACATATTTTTCATCGTTCAGGTCGTGTCGACGGGGACTGCCCACTGCTCATGCTCGTGCTCGTGCTCACGGCATCAGCCCCTGAGTATGACATTTCCAGGTGCCGGCAAGACCGATGCGGTGCCCTCACTCGGGCAATGCGCTCATCGTCGTCCAGACCTGCTCGCTGTTCGGGAGGAGCGGCGAGGCCAAGGTGCGCGGGAAGTCGGTGGCGTATGTATGTACTCGTAGGAACGGAAGTGGCTTCGTGAGACGGGCATCATCCCCGCGCGGGGACCGAGATAGCCGTCTTCCCGGCCGAGCTGGAAGGCCTACAGGTACGTAATGTCATTCCAGAGACATTTGGGGGCAGCGGAACGGCCATCGTGAGGCAGATCATCTTTCAAGATTTCGGTTCTTTATTGTAAGCGATGTGGTGTTCCACTAAACCAGCAGCGTTTCGCCGTGCTAAGGATCCATATTGATGATGATCCCGCGGACCTGCATTCCCAATTGCCCCCTTTCCCGTAAGATCTCGCAGACCTTTTGGCACTAGGTACGGAGAAGAGGGACAGGATCATCCAGAGACTGTGCAGGCGTCGAGCCCAGCCGCACGCCGGTGATGCCACCATCCCACTTCCGTTAGGGTCGGTGCTATTTGCATCAAGGGGTGAGCCCTCATCCACTTGTACATACGAGTCCTCGCACTACTCGTATGTACGACGACCCCATGTCGCGTCACCGCAACAGCTTATTCCGCTGAAAAGTCGATCTTGCTGCCCGGAACTCAGGGTGCGGCGCATACCCTTGCATCATCGTAGAGTGCGGGAAAGGAGAAGCCTTGTCGGAAAGAGATCATCTGGATTCAAAGGCCTCCACAACTTCTGCATCCCTATCCTTCATCATCAAATTGTCCAACACAACCAGGGATCGCGGTGTCGGTGTAGATGGATCGTTCAAAAGGGCCCGACTTCTTCGTCTTCTCGAATCCTTCACCTCGCGATCGATCGACCGCGTGACAAGGCTGGCGCAGCGACTACGCATGCCCAGCACCGATGAGCTCCTTTCCGCAAGCCACGGGATCAGCAAGCTCTCTGGTCGAAACCAATCTCGAGCGCAAACGACCCCGCAGCCCAACAAAAGATCCACGGATAGTCATATTACCGTCTTCTCGTGCCAACCCATTGGCCGAGGGGAAAGCATGTAGTGGCATGGGTCGAGGAGATAAAGATGAATGATGGCGGGCAAAGAAAAAATTACTTGCCTCGCAGGTCGACCACCTGCAGAGGCATCCTATCGCTTTCATAGACATGTCCGTGAGGGTGGTCGGCTTCCCGATAAAGATTGTCAATGGAATGGGGATGGAACGTCTCCGAGCGATTGCAATTCAGGATATGGTCCAATCCAGGTGGGTGCGTGAGTCGAAAGATGCCATATCTGAAAAGCTTTAGTCAAATCCCGATTGCATCCTTGTCAAGGGATTGAGAGCCACTTACGATGGAGTGTACTTTGGGGCGCACACGATGGCTATGCTTTCCGGCATCATGACCTGATACCCAGCGTGCGTGTGGAGGTCCCGCGAGCTCATGAAGCATGTTTGTGTCGGATGCGTGTGTATCCACCCGAGCATCAGCAGATCTTCGCCCATGCAGTAGTCGAACATGGTGCTCTCATTCTCCGTCTCGCAGGTATCAGAGGTGCATTTCTGATCCGGGATCAGGAGGCATCGGACAAACAAGGCGTTGTTGATCGGTACCCCGCACAGGATGCCGCACATCTCCAGACCGGCCGCCGTGTTCTTTGAGGCGATCTCGAGGAACGTCTTCCTAAGTTTGCTGGGGAGGAAGATGGATCGGATGGGATCGCCGTTCTCGAGATAGCCACCCGGCTTAAACGCAAGGCGCTCTTTCTTCGGCAGAGGCGTCTCCAATTCTTTCGCCGGGGGAGGAGGGGGCAGCCTGTCAACTCCCAGGGGCTGGCTTGCTACTAGTCCTGCTCTCTTCTCTTCAAGCGGTATCTTGTCTGGTAGGGAGGGCACCGCCAGACTGGACGCATCACGCGATGGCTCCAACGGCTGGAATGCCACGTCGAAACGCTCTTTCGGGGGTATACTCGGTCGCGGGGTTGGATCTTGCGATTTCTCGTGGCTCTCGTACGTCACAGGCCTGGGTTTCGACAGAGATGGATAGTGGTAGTGATTGGAGATTGTCGCCTCCGACTGGGTGTCGGAACGTTCCTGACGTCGTTCGTGCGCCATGTCAAGCGTTCGCCGTGTCGCCTCCATATGTCTCTGCAGGTCAACGTCGTCGGGCACTGATACTTTGTCTTGCCTCAAGGGCCGCGAGAGCGCTCCGCGGGGAAATCCCCTCTCTGTCCGAGCATCCGGCAGCCTCGAGGCGCGCTTATCTCGCTCTCTTCGATCTAGTTCTTGTTGCGCCAAATCGACGGCCAGCTCCTGATGCTCACTGGCATCCAGGATTTTGGCATTCCCACTCAGGCTGGGGTCTTTCGCTGCGAAGTCTCCGTAGGAGGGGTGAGCCTTAGCCTGCTGTGGGCGTTCAACGGCGGCAGAAGGCGGCGCCGCGCGCTTCCATTCCTGGAACTCATTGTCGAGGACGGGCTTCAACGTCTCGAGGTCTTGAAGCACGCGGTCGGTCCTCTTCGATAAGACCCGATATAGCTTTCTGTTTTCGGGAATCTTGTATTCGGGATGGGTCGGCAGGAGTTTCAGGACGAGGACCGAATGCCGGTAGAGCATCAGGTAGGCCCGTCCATAGTCGCCGTCGGACAGGGCGAAGGAGGCCTTGATTCAACGTCAGCGCCCTTGCTGCCATTTTTCGAGAGGGCATGTCTTGAGCATACCTCCTGGTAAAGGGTTTCCGCAGATCGTGTCCAGTATTTGAACGAAATGTTGACGTTGAAAGAAAAGCTCTCGGCCTGGGCGACCAGCTCCTTGACGCTCTGTGGACGAGCTGGCCGCATTGCTGCTCGAGCTTCCATCTTGGCCTTACCAGGTCGCACGCGGCCACCGTGTTTCTTCCACTATGAAGGAGCGCGGTTCATGCTGAAAGTGTAGGGCGCTTGGCCAGGACTCGTGAGTGATGCTCGGGCAGGCTGCCTGCTTGGCAGCGACTAGGCAGCCGAGATGCCGGACTGAGTGGGGATGATGGACGCGATCACAACGACGTCGACGACGATGACGACGATGACGATGACGACGACGCGACTGCTGGATTGTTATTGGCATTTGATGGATTGATGGATGGAAACGAAGCTCGCGCTTATCGGATGCCCCTCCAGCGCCTCGACGTCGGATTGGCGGGGGGGCAACCCGGCCGCCCCGATATTAGCATTTAAGATAGGCAGTGTATTGCATTATGGGGTCGATGCAATTAGAGGGGCGAGGACAGCACCGAGCCTGGAGGTTCCAGCCCGGCCCTTTGGCAATGAGGCAAAAGCCTGACCGCAGATGAATCAATTCATTCTCAAGGACATCATCGACCAAGCTGTCTCAAGGCACGGGATGGTAGAGAAGAGTTTACGAGCAATTCAAGGAAGAGGCCAGTGCCATGCCTTGCTGTCTTTCCATCCCGATATCATCGCCTTTAAGGCATCAACATCACATTGGCCCTCTAGCTGAGACGCCATCGATTGATAGATGTCGCGGATTCATCCATCATGGATCGCAAACGATCATCATGAGCTCGGAGCCTGCACATGTTGTATTGTAAATCATCTATTTTCCCTGCCCAGCCCCCGCCGCTTGCGCTTCCGATTGGAGTTGAAGAATCTCCATCTTCTTCTTCTCGGCCTTCTCCTGCGATGCCTTGATTTGGCCTTCTATTCTCGTGCTGTAGTTGTGGAGTCAGTCTCTCATCTCTCGAATCCAGATCTGGCTGCTATGCCTCGTATGGCTCACATTTCACCGCCGATGAAGTCTAGCCGACCCTTGACCGTGCTTTCTGCCTCAAACTTCTCCTGCTTCAGCAATACTGGGCCGACGACCTTGTAGATTGTCTCCTCATCGTCCAGCTTCTCAAACTCCTGTTCGCGTGTCAGAGTAAAGCTCCGTGTCGACGTCTTTATGAGCAGACGGAGGCTTACCTGCTGGACCGAGAGGTTTTCTTGTTTCTGGCCCTCCAGCTTCTGGCGCGAGGCGATCTCTTGTTGAAGATCTGTCCGGCAGTCAGACTGTATTCCCAGAAGGCATCACGAAGGGCAGAGTATGATCTACCTTGCTGGATCTTCTGATACTTTTCAGTCAGGGACTGCAGCTTGACTTGAAGCTCAGACATGGCGAATCGGCAAGTTAGGCTCAACGGAGAGGGAATAGTGTCAGACGAGAAATTTAATCAGATCAAATCCTCAAATAGAAGAAAAAAAGGGATAGATGCCCGGCAGCACGTCGTTATCCTCAGAGGCACCTCAAAGTCAATCCGACATGAACGAGCCAGATCCATCCGTGGATTGAATCGATCCATCCATTTCATGATGCTGGCAGATGCCAGCTGCCCCGCTACCTCTGATAACTGCATACACATTCGCCTATATGCATATAGGGATGGATCAATTTGCCCCGATAGAACGATATGCTTCTATGCACGGTCTGTTACCCCGCGAGAACGATTTCGGTCGGTCGCAAAGCATCAACAAGCACGGATCGAGTCTATCCGATGCATTTGCATTCATCCGACAACCTCGAGTTCGCGTCCACCGCCCTCCGACGATACGTCCGGCCTCCGCACGACGACCTGGTCTTCGCATTTCTGTCAAAAGACCGTCGAGTCCCCTCCATTCAAAGGCCCTGCACTCGGGCTCCAGCCCACCGCTCGCTTTGCCGTCCGCCATCACCGCCCACCAGTGTTTTCATCCGGTGGCAATAACAATAACAACACCACCACCAACATTAGCAACAGCAGCAGCAGCAGCAGCAGCAAGAACGTCAACTACAGCGCTTCGCCATGTCCATCAACTTCAGAGATCGGGCCATTGCAGAGGTCCAGAAGGCCATCGCCGCGGATCACAATAAGGAGTACCAGAAGGCCTTCGACCTGTATATGTCGTCCATGGAGCTATGGGTCAAGGCGCTCAAGTGGGAAAAGAACAAGGCGCTCAAGGCCACCATGCAGGAGAAGATGGCCACTTACCTCGACCGCGCCGAGAAGCTCAAGCAGTTCCTACAATCCGAGTCCGATAATAACGTCAACGGAGGCAAGGCCCTCATGGGCGTCAACGGAACCAGCACAGCCAAGAGCAAGAGCGCCCCGGAGGACGAAGACAGCAAAAAGTTGCGCAACGCCTTGTCCGGCGCGATTTTGCAGGAGAGGCCAAACGTCAGGTGGGAGGACATCGCCGGGCTGGAGGGCGCAAAGGAGACTCTGAAGGAGGCCGTCGTGCTGCCCATCAAATTCCCCAGCCTGTTCCAAGGTAAGCGGCAGGCCTGGAAGGGCATCTTGCTCTACGGCCCCCCCGGCACGGGCAAAAGTTATCTGGCAAAGGCCGTTGCAACGGAAGCAAACAGCACTTTTTTCAGCATCAGCAGTTCCGACTTGGTCAGCAAATGGATGGGCGAGAGTGAGAGGTAAGAAAAGCACAACCTTCGGCGGCTGCGCGACCGACCAAGGCATCTTCCCGAATCCACGTCGTCTTCTCTAACGGCTGCCAGACTCGTCAAGCTATTATTCTCCATGGCCAGGGAAAACAAGCCCTCGGTCATCTTCATTGATGAAATCGACGCCCTGTGCGGCCCCAGAGGCGAAGGCGAATCCGAGGCATCACGCCGAATCAAGACAGAGATCCTGGTCCAGATGGACGGTGTAGGAAACGACAGCAAAGGCATCCTGGTCCTCGGCGCGACAAACATCCCCTGGCAGCTGGACGCAGCCATTCGTCGGCGTTTCCAGAGACGAGTCCATATCGGCCTCCCAGACGCCAACGGCCGGGCGAGGATGTTCAAGCTCGCAATCGGAGACACGGACACGGCGCTGCAGGCGAGCGACTACAACGTCTTGGCGGCCAAGTCTGACGGGTTCTCGGGAAGTGATATCAGCAACGTGGTGCAGCATGCCCTCATGCGGCCCATCCGCAAGATCCTACAAGCGACGCACTTCAAGGCCGTAAGTCTCGGGGTCGGGGCGCGAAATACCAAAGCAGAGCCAGGGTGCTGCTGCTGCTGCTGCTGCTGCGTCGTTGACGGTGTGGCTGACATGGACGCGATCACAGGTGATGAAGGACGGCAAGCGCATGCTGACGCCTTGCTCTCCCGGCGACCCCAGCAAGATCGAGATGACATACGACGACGTCAAGCCGGACGAGCTGCTGGCTCCTGACGTGGCACTCAAAGACTTCGAGGTCGCGCTCAGTGATTCGCATCCCACCGTTTCGAAAGACGATATCGAGAGGCAGATCGAATGGACAAACGAGTTTGGAAGCGAGGGAGCCTAGAACGGAGCATCCGGGGTCTTTTCTTTTTCTCAGTATATGTATGTACTACTTGTGCATGGCACAACGGCGTCACGGGCTGGCAGGGAATATCTTCAATGGTTTTGGACTTGCATTTTGGTTTATCTAGGAGAAGAGGGGACGAGCAAAATCCCGGCCGGCTGTGGAATAAAGCGTAGAGGCCACTGGCCAGTTGGGGCATCGGTTGTCATTCCAAGACATGTTGCCACTGTTCTTTTCTTTTTACATTGAGAGAAGTTGATGACATTTTTCTTACCGAAAATTGACTTGTAGCTGGCCATTCCCAAGAATTTGTCGACATTATTCGTCTTCAATGCCTACCATCGTCGTGGATTCCATATAGTATATGGCCGTCTTTTGAAGAGCTCCGTATTATGAGGGTGCATTATAGGGTAGCTCTTCTCGGTGAGGTCTCGGTGAAGGCACGGTGAGGGTCGGTCAAGAGGTCTGACAACTCCCGGACATTTTTTTCCCCTTCAACTTCTTGAACTTGCGCCGCCTGGGTCAATTGTGTTTGTTCAATTGTGTTTCCTCCCCAACCCAGAACCTCTCATGGGTTCATCGCCAGATCCATGTTGAAACGCCCTCGGTATGGAGGCATCACCTGGCCACGACCGGTGGCGGCCCGGCCGAACCAGCCCGCGGGGGCAAAGGCATACGCAACAAAGGCCAATACGGACACGTTGGTCGCAAAGGGGCCCGTAGCGAAGCAGCTCGCGAGCACTGGCATCTGGAAGCGCTTGGGAGGGAGGAAGAAGGCTAATGCGCCGACGGCCCACGAGCCGCGGCGAGTGAACATTGTCAGCCAGAAGCTCTGCGGTATGTCTGCTCGAGAAAAACAAAACGACCCAAGACCTTTGAGATGATCCAGGGGGGCTAATGTTCTGTCTCTTTGCGTATCTGTTGCTGCGTGGCTCGCGCGCAGATGATATCATCAAGTACATCGGGCCCTCTCTGGAGCGGCATAGAGGATGCGACCTCATCGACCTGAACCCCGGCTCGGGGCTCTGGAGCCGCAGCCTGCACGAGTTCCTGGAGCCGCGCAAGCACGTCATGATGGACCACGACGCGGAGCTGTACCGGCCCTTCCTGCGGGACCTGCTCGCCAAGGACACGGTGCACATGATCCCCAAGGCCGGGGTGCTGTGGAAGGACCTTCTGGAGATGACGAATGCGCAGCTCGGGCAACAGGCGGAGATGGCCAAGGGCGAGGCGCCGCGGCGCAACGACACGCTGCTGGTGACGGCGAATCTGTCGACGTTCCCGAAGAAGCCGTTCCTCGGATTCGAGAGCGTGAGCACCATGGTGCTGTACCAGCTGGTGTCGAGCATCCGCACCTCGTCGCTCTTCCAGCGCTACGGGCTGGTGCGCATGCTCGTCTGGATCAACGACGACGACAAGCGCCGGATGCTCCCGCGGTCGCTGCAGCGGCGCAAGCGGTCGGCGTTTGTCGCGGAGCTGGCGTGCGACTGGCTGCACGAGGTCGCCGGCACCGAGGCCGAGGAGGAGGCGCGCCACAACCTCCGCGACTCGTGGCTCAACACCGAGTCCGGGTACAACACGGTGCTGCGCATGATTGGGAACAACCAGGCGATGCCGCCGCACCGCGCGACCCGCACGTACAGGGAGGCGATGCAGCCGGGGGCGCGGGAGCTGCTGGGGACGCGGCTCGCGGGCGTGCGCACGCCGACCGTCTCGCGGCCCTTCAGGCAGGAACTGGAGGACCTGGAGCACGAGCTCGCCGACGACGACGCCGCCGGCGCGGAGCCCGCGGAGCCCGCGCCCTCGCCCTCGTCCCCGCCCCCGCTCCTCTCCCCCGAGGCGCGCCGCCTGTCGTACCTCCGCGGGCGCGGCAGGCAGGAAGACCGCATGGGCCAGCTGTACCTGGAGCTGCTGCGCGAGCGGGACGCCGCCGTGGCCCTCCACGGCGCGGGGGGCTCGCCCGCCGCCGCCGCCGCCTTCGCCGCCGCCGACGCCGCGTGGAGCGCGCGGCTCGACAACCTCAACAAGAACACGCGCAACGAGTTCCTCATGCTGCGCGACGGCCTGCACCTCTTCCGCCAGGACCCCCCCGCCCTGCTGTGGGACCGGCGCGCGTACGAGCCCCTGCCCGCCGCCGCCGACGAGTTCTACCCCAACGCGCCGACCGCGCTGCTCGACATCCAGCCCCGGGCGATGCCGCCGCTACTGCGCCAGTACGGCCCGGGCAGCGGCGACGCGGGCGCCCTGTCGGACGTGATGCTGCGCTCCTGGTTCGGCCAGGTGACGCTGCCCGTGCAGCGCGCCATGGAGAACATCTCGGGCGGCTTCGGCGAGATGGCCGCGCAGTGCCCGAGCCTGACGGACCCGCTGCGCGGCGGGTCCCCGCTGACGGGCCGCGGGGCGCTCACGGCGCGGGCGATCAACACGGGCCAGTGGGAGGAGATTGTGGAGGCGTGGATGGCCTGGCCGTTCCGCCCGAGCTACTCGCGGCTGCTGTCGTTGTCGGAGGACGAGACCGAGTTTGAGGAGGAGGAAGGGGCGAAGCAGTCCGTGATGGGCCCGACGTTCTGATGGGGCTCATGCCCCCCCCCCCCCCCCCCCCCCCCCCCTTTTTTTTTTTTCCCCTTGGTTCTGCTCCCCGCTTTAAGATCATCGTCATGTAGATTAGAGAACTTTTGTACACTACACAATATACGCATCATCATGAGGCGCTTCACAGCCTCCTTGATGCCAGCCCCCTTAGAAGTTTGAGGCACCGGAGCTCAGGACAATCCCCCATTGAACAAATTTTGGTATATTCGCAGCTTTTGGGAATACAATCTGATATACTGAAATCAACGGCATACTACCTATGTAAATGGTAAATTCATTGTTGTCCTCGCTCGCTACATGCATGAAATCACAAAAAAAAAAGATCTTCAATCTGCCCTAATCCAAGAATTTCCCCCCTTAGTGCTTCTTTCCGAATCGGTTGGCCTTGCCCACGACGTTGGGATCGTGGATGGAGATGGTCTTGGTCTCGACGAACTCGCTCAGGCCGTATTTCCCGTTGTTGCGGCCCCAGCCGCTGCCCTTTGTCCCACCCAGGGGCACGGTGGCCTCGTCGTACTGGGTGATGGAGCCGATGTGGACCTGGCCGGCCTCGATCTGCTTGGCGACCCTGAGGGTGGTGAAGACGTCGCGGCCGTGGACGGCGGCGTTGAGGCCGTAGTGGGTGTCATTTGCGACGCGGACGGCCTCGTCCTCGTCCTCGACGATGCGGAAGATGGCGGCGGGGGCGAAGAGCTCGTGGTGGAAGATGTCGTCCTCCTCCTTGATGTCGGTGATGATGGTCGGGGTCAGGCTGGAGCCGGTGGCGTCGAGGGAGCCGTCGCCGATGAGGAAGCGGGCGCCGTTGGCGTGGGCGTCTGCGAGCAGCTTGTGGGCGCGGCGGGCGGCGGTGCGGGTGACGGCGTGGCCGGCGCCGTCGGGGAACTCGGCCTGGATGGCGGCCCTGAGCTCGGTGATGAGCTCGTCGGCGACGGCGCGGACGGCGATGATGCGGTCGGTGGACATGCAGATCTGGCCGTGGTGGATCATGGCGCCGAAGGCGATGTATCGGGCGGCGAGCTTGACGTCGGCGTCGGCGAGGACGATGGCGGGCGCCTTGCCGCCGAGCTCCATGAGCACGGGCTTGAGGTGGCTGGCGGCGAGCTGGCCGATGATCCTGCCGACGGCGTCGCTGCCGGTGAAGCAGACCTTGCGGACGGCGCGGTGGGCGACGATGGCCTCTGTGACGGCGGGGGCGTCGGCGCGGGCGGCCTGGAGGACGTTGGCGACGCCGCGGGGCAGGCCGCAGTCCTCGAGGGTCTCGACGAGGAGGTGGTGGACGGCCGGGCAGAGCTCCGAGGCCTTGAGGACGACGGAGCAGCCGGCGGCGATGGGCATGGCGAGGGAGCGGCTGCAGATGATCATGCCGGCGTTCCAGGGCGCGATGGACAGCACGGGCCCGACGGGCTCCTGGTAGACGAGGCACAGGGCGCCCTCGGTCTCGAGGGGCGGCAGCTCGCCCGTCATGACGCTGGCGATGCTCGAGGCGACCTCGCGGAAGCACTGCGCGGCGAGGCGCACGTTGAAGTGCGCCCACTGCTCGGTGCAGCTCGTCTCGGCGCGCTGCAGCTCGACGAAGCGCTCCTCGCGCGCCTCGACGGCCGCCGCCGCGCGCAGCAGCAGCTCCCGCCGGTGGACGTGCGTCGTCTTGCGCCACTGCTGGAACGCCGCGTACGACGACTCGACGGCACGGGTCGCCATCTCGGGCGTCGCCGACTGGGCGTAGTGCATCGTCTCGCCCGTGATGGAGGACTGGACGGCGATGAGGCGCGACGGGTCGATGGGCTCCGCGACGCCGTCAATCTTGACGGGCAAGACCTGCTCGCCGTTGGGGCCTTTGAGGAACGACATGATGATGCTTCTGTTTTTCTGGTGAATCTGGCCGTGTGTTTGTGCCTCTTGAGGTAGTGGTTGATGTTGAGGTTGGAGGTTGAGGTTGAGGATATGACGGTGGGTGGCGATGGCGATGGCGATGGCGTTTCTGTCGAGATGGAGTGGATGGATGGATGAATGGATGAATGGATGGATGTATTGATGGACTCTGTCGGGTCGGTCCGCCTGTTATTTATCCATCGAGAGAATCGACAGCTTCGACCTTGCCATCCATCAGTAGATCCATCAATCAATCCATTGATCCATCATTCCTTTTGGTTTCTCGTGCGTCTCGTCAAGCGCTGCCCAGGCCTCTTCGCCCCTCCCCATCCTCCTCCATCCTCCACCATCTTTTCCTCCCACCCTCCTTTTCGCACCCTCCTTTTCGCACTCTCACCCTCCAACCCCGGCCCTCGACCCATCACCATCGCCGTTTGCGTCTGTCTGCATTCCGGAATAGCTGCTGAAGCCTGGGCCCGAGCCCTTTGAATAAGCGGGGATCGCGACGGGCGAAGGATCAATGGAGATTCGGAGATGCGTCGTTCCGGCGTTTCGACAGCTTCGACAGCTTCGACGACTCGACAAGGGTCTTTGGATCCATGTTGTCAGGCCCTCGAGATCCGTCGCTTTTTTTTTTCTTCTTCGGTCGGCGATCGTCCAGGCCGAGAGCGTCTGGTTTCCCCCCATCGTCCCCCCATCCCCCCCTTTTTCTTCGCGGATCGGAAAAGCACCTTGCCTAATCCTCTGTCTTCCGGTAGGGATGCCAATCCTCGGCCAGTCGCGTTTCTTCCACCGATCCAGCCCTGGGGCCAGATCGTGGCTCGTCCCAATCGAGAAGCTCGAAAACTCCTACAGGTACGAGTACATACGGGTACTGGCAGCGAGTC
The DNA here is from genome assembly GCA_003055145.1 of Escovopsis weberi. Taxonomy (NCBI): domain Eukaryota; kingdom Fungi; phylum Ascomycota; class Sordariomycetes; order Hypocreales; family Hypocreaceae; genus Escovopsis; species Escovopsis weberi. The sequence goes on from NIGB01000009.1 coordinate 639,032, forward strand.
GCGGCGGCGGGACTCTTTTCGCGCGCAGGGATCGGGAGGATGATGTGCGTCGCCCAGCCCTGGAGCGGCTCTCCCGATCTCCAATGCAGCGAGGGGATCTTGCTCGTCCCTGACCAAGACCATGGCCGGCCCATGTTGGATCTCGCAGCTCGCACAGCTGCGAGGCCGACGCGTCATGAAAATATCTGATGGATCGTCACGGAGCGACAGCAACACCGCCAGTGGAAAGAAGGCGAAGCAGGGAGCAAAGCGAACGGGAACACACGAGTACGAGCACGATGCCAAAAAGCACATCATCAGGGCTAATCTCCGTCCGTGGCGGCTCGGACATCGAGCGCCTCGGACGTCGACTCGACCGCGCCGAGGCCGTCATCACTCCGTACGAGTATGTACGAGCCCTCTTTGGAGATGCTTACAGGAGCATGACAAAGGAGCGCTGGGGCGATTCTCTGGGGCACCCCGCGTACCTGTATTTCTCACCCTTTCGCGCGTCGCGCGGAGATATTACCCGCTGTCGGACGCCGGGCGAGTGCCGGGATACTGCTAAATCCACAACAAGCGTCTCCGCAGAGATCGTCTTCTCGTGGAGCACGGAGGAAGCATCCCGGCAGCATCGGTGCTTTCTGCCCTCCGTCCGCCGCCGCCTGCCCTGTTGCTGACGTGCCGATGATCGATACAGTACGGAGTACTCGTACGAGTAATGCATTCGTCCGAGAACAGCCATGAGCACGGAGCAGCTTGACGCGGCAAGGATGACGCCCTGAGGGGGATCGCCGTCTGGCCCCTGCGCGCGACGATTTGGGAATTGATGCATCAATTGATGCTTCCAGGTCCCCGCAAGTGGTCCAGCTGACCGCCTGCAACGCGCATCGTGCAGGACGAACCGCGTCGGCTTCACACAAGTGCCTGGATTGCCGGTATGGAGATTTGGGCTCCGGCAGCGATCGTGTACAGGTAGGGCCAAGCTACTCGTACGAGTGCGAGAGCTTCATCTCTGGTTCTTCGCGAGCATTGATTTATGACGACTGAGCTAAGCAAAGCCGTACAGGTATGAGCTTTTGCGTGGAAGGGAGGAAAAAGCTCCCGAGCCAAGACCAAGCACAGCACGAGTGTGTGATGTCCGAGGCCTGAGGACCCAACCCATCAGCCAACATACATACCTCATACATACATACTGCATAAATCGTTTGGACGGACCGGTCCTCGAGGCCCAGAGAGGTATCATGATGTTACACGACTGTGTTTCTATGCCTCTACCAATCCCGTACCGCATGAGCGTGACGCGTCTGGCAGATACCAAGGTATTTATAGCCGCCCCCTCCCAACCTTCTCCGGCACTTTGCTTGAACTTCTCTCTTCTTCCTTCATCTCTCCCGAAGAAGCATCTTCGGAGTATTCGCCTTCATGGCTTTCGCCGACTCACGTTCTATCGACAGGTCTCTATAATCCAGGTCAGTCGAGGCAGATTTCCCTTGCTTTTTCTCAACCTATGAAGTATCCTTGTTTCTTCCCCGCTCTACCTCTACCTCCCTGCCTCTCAAAGCAACAGGCCTCCCCGCTTCGAGCAGTATTAGCATGTCCGCTGCATTCGCCCTCACAAGGAGGGCATGCTAAGTGCAAGCGTGATCACTCCACAAGCGGGGGTGCTCGCGTTTGCATCGCTCATCGGCCGATGCATTATAAACAGCAGGGTTGGACTCGTGGAGGGGGCGTCGTGGCGACCTTGATCCGTCCACCATTAGATGTCTTCATCTATACCCCCTTCAAGTCTGATCTCCCGGGCTGCCTGTTTGCTGTAGGCCGGGTTGGCTGGTTCTGTTGTGCGAGTTGCTTCTCTCGTCACCAGTTTCTCCCCTCCACACACGCACTACTTTGCCTCAAAACAACAAGGCCTCCCCGCTTCGAGCAGTATTGGCATGTCCGCTGCATCTGCCCTTCTTACAAGGAGGGCATGCCGAGTGCAGACGCGAGACTCTCCTCCAAGTGCGGGAGTGCTCGCGTTTGCATCGCTCATCGGCCCATAAGAAGCAGCAGGATCTTACTCGTGGAGGGGGCGTCGTGGCGACCTTGATCCGTCCACCATTAGATGTCTTCATCTATACCCCCTTCAAGTTCGATCTCCCGGGCTGCCTGTTTATTGGGCTGGGCTGGCTGGTTCTGTTGTGCGAGCTGCAAACCCTTTCTGACCTCGACTGCGTCTAGGCTTGAATCTCTGGAGCATCAGATGTAATCCTCCCCAGCGTCGAATAGCCGTTCCACGCAGAGCCAGTCGAGATCCCGTCAGCCCACCTCGCGGGCCAGCATATCCCATACATAATAATAACAATTTCTTGGACTCGAGGCATTCTTCTGCGAACGCCGTTCCTGGGTGGTTGGTCGTAGACATGAAGGTAAGGAACAGTGACAAACTTGTCGTGCTAGAATGCAAATAGATCAATTGATGTTTGAAACCCGTGATTGCACGGAGTCGTTGGTTATAGAAATACAAAGTTCTATCAATGCATCAGTGTCTGCCTGACGCTATCCCGAAGTTGTAGTTGGGACGCCTCCGGGATGCGGTTCGTGCCATCGCCGGGCTCTTGGTCAGAAGGTGTCATCAATCCCACCCAAACACTGTAGATCCTCTCAATGTTAGTGAACTGCCACTTTGCCATGGATGTACATAGAAGAGAGGCATCACCAGGACCGGGAGGCCGAGTAGTAGTGCCACGAGCACCAGTGGAAGAGGCAGTCTTCATCGATGCAAGTTCTCCCGTGATGAACTGCATCAGCTCCTGCTTTTCCTGCTTGGATGATGCAGAGATGTTCTGGATGGCAGAGACCAGTTTGGCCTCGAGGCCCCCGACGATAGCAGCGGTGCTTTCCTTCTGCAGCCTGAGGTCGTGGCTCAAGGACATGAGCTCACGCAGGATGGACCTCAGGTCGTCCCTCAACGTGTCCTGAATACATTGATACTAATGCGGGCAAAGCGGAGTGCAGAAGGATTGCCTCTTTGACGAATGAAAACGCACTGATGGGATGGCGGAGACGTCGCTGAAAACCCGACTCCATTCTGTACATGCGACTGGATTGCTTCGGGATACGAGATAGTATCAAGATATTGATGCCTGATGAAACCGGTCAGGGATGACAGAAGGGGGGGGGGGGTCTGAGAGAAAGTGAGTGGAACCATTGATGGACCTCCAGACTTTTGTTCAAAGTGAGGTCAATCAATATTTATATTTCAGGGGTTGCTCTTGTCTAGAGCCGTCCCCGACATTCACATTCACGACAGTATGCATCATTCTTGGAGTTTAAAAGTGTATTTGAAAGAAGGGTAAACAGATATCAGGAGGAAAATCCAAGCAGAAAATCCGAAAGAAACGCTGTCCTGGGATGTCTCAAGCCCAGGAGGATATAATGTAAGCAAAAGATTCGGAAGAAACGCTGTCCTGATCTGAACCCAAGATCAAACAGAAGATGTTCTATCCAGTAAAACCCGAATCCCAAAGAAGACCCATCAGTCATCCCCCCGAAGCAGTGATAGGAGCCGACGCGAAACCATGTCCACCATGTCCACCATCACCTCGTCCCTCCTCCTCGGGCAATTCCGATTCGGGGTCAAGATCCTCCGCCTCCTCGATGTCAACGTCGAAGACGACGAGCTCCCCCGGGTCCAACAAGCCCGGCCACTCGTCGTCGCCGACATCAGCCACCATCTCCGTCTCCGCCAGCTCCTCAACCCCCTCTTCGTCGTCGACGGCCAGGTACACCTCGATGTCGACCACCTCGGACGTCCCGTCCGGGTTCACCAGCTCCACGTCGCGGAGGATGTGGGCCGTCTCGTCGGGCGCCATCTCCAGGGGCTCTGGGTGGAAGAGCCCGGACAGCCCGTCTGGCCATGGCGATGGCGATGGAGATGACGATGGAGGCCGCTCGCCTCGGCCAGGGACAGGGACGCTCTCCTAGTTTGTGTCCCACTCCATGTTGAAGTGCGAGCGGGAGTCCCAGTCCGAGTCCGAGTTCGAGCCCTTGTGCGAGTCTGAGTCTGAGTGAGGGTCCACGAATCGGATCGCGGGGGGGTCGAAAGGATGGCCATTGTCGGAGGGGCTCATGTTGCGCGCGAGTCTGTCTTGCTGCACTCGCTCGCGTATCTTGCAGGCCACCGTTTCTTGCAACAGCGCATGTCGGTAATCAGGCTCCTCCTCGGGCCTCAACCGGCCCCCGGGGCCCCTGTCGAAGATGTCCGAGACGTCCGGGGGCAGGATCAGGAAGCGATAGGCACGCGCATCGCCGGGCCAGGTGGCCTGCAGATCCGGGGCGATGCGAATGTGCTCGGTCCTGTACCCGAGGCGCACCGCCCTGGTGATCCGCTTGTTCCCCCGAACGCGGATATTGTCGATGGTGTCCGGGTCAATCAAGACGCTCCAATTCTTGTTCACGAGGAGACCCTGGACCAAGTGGTGGATGGAGGGCGGGACTGTATCCCAGCGCATGCCCGCCCAGGTCGGGAGGCAGTCCATGCCGATGACGATCTCTGTGAGTGGGACGCCCATCTCGACGGCGACTAGGAGGCGCTGGTTGGAGGCGAGCCTGATGTGTGAGGCGATATCCGCGGGAACGAGCTGGTTGCTGTGTTGTTTGTTAAAGATCAACCGCTGGGCCTCCCTCCTGATGTACAATTGTCGACGGCTCAAGGTCGACTCTGTGTTTCAAGCCAGTCAGTCCCTCATGCTCCGTTTCGCCTGGGATCACCTGTAGGGAGGGGACTTACCGTCGACGTCTTCCCTGGCGGCCTGTTCCTCGGCGGCTGCCACCAAGAGCGAGACTCTTTCATATTCTCTCCATTTCCAGAAATGGTCGAAAACATCATCGAGGGCCAATGTCGCGTTCCGAACCATATTTCGGTCGACGGCGGATGGGCGCGACATTGTGCCGTTTGATGAATGATGTATGCAGGCTGGATCTCAGTGATGCGACCAATCCAAGCCGTGAAGAAGTTGTGGAGCTTCAGAGCCTGAAATAGATCGATGATGTCGACGACAAGCAGTAGAAAATGCAAGAGGCGGAGAGAGAATCTCGACCAAGAGCCGGATTCGTGTGTGGATTGGGAGTGTGTGAAAGAGTATGTCGTAGGTGTGCGATGGAGAGTTCGGGTTTGCTGAGTTGGAAATGGATAGATTGAAAATGTTAGAGCCCGAGACCGAGAGAGGCTCAAAGGTTAGAAGAGTTCGAGATGGAGATGGAGAGGAGACCCGGCCTCCAAGACCAGGAGGTAAAAGAGGCCGGAAGCCACCCCTTCTCAACAACCAGCCGGGCTAGCAAGAGCTGCAGGAGAGGCGGGTGACTTCACGATGATGATTGAAAAGGGGATCAGAACACTTGGAAGTTGCGGGGGACCGTCGGTTGAAAGATCAGCTCAGAGGCTTGTGCAGTGCGCAGTAGCTGGAGCAGTAGCTGGAGCGAAGTGCGGAAACGGATCTATGAGTTGCGGTGGGATGAAAGAGAAAAGTTCCTCGAGCCCCCCAGGCGTACCCTCGACACCTTCTTATACCCTCCTGCTCCGCCTCACTCCGGTCATCCCGGGGAGACGATGATGCTTGAACATCGTCAGTCGAAGAGTCTGCCGACCAAGTCATGACGACGATGCTCATCGTTGACCTATCAAGTTGGTGTTGAGCCCCTTGGGTGTGGGACCTCCCCGTCCCCCGTCCCCCGTCCCCCGTCCCCCGTCCCCCGTCTCCCTGAGCCTGCCGACGAACAGAGGCTAGTCCGGGCGCTCACTTTGGCTGAAGCTCGCCGCGATGCTGGTGGAGGTCCTGGATCGTCTTCGTCGCCTGACCGACCTGGATGAAGCCTTCGTGAGCCGTGAAGAGTCGTCGGCATCATATGAGGATCATGATGAGCTGATCGTCCCGAATGTCGACAAGGCCCCCCCCCCTC
>NIGB01000009.1:644978-656145 GCA_003055145.1 Escovopsis weberi
CCCTATCCCTCCCCCCCTCCTCTCTCTCTCTCTCTCTTCCCCCCTCCTCTCTCTCTCCTTCCCCCTCCCCTCTCTCTCCTTCCCCTTCCATCCTCTCTCTTGCCCCCTCCTCTCTCTGTTCAATCCCTCTTCTCTTCTGGCCCCTCTCTTCTCATCCCCCCCCTTTCCCTTCCGCCTTTAATCCAGACCAGCTACTGCCTCGCTAGTCGTCTTGAATGAGTCCATCGCAGAACATCTTAGCTCGGAGTCCATCGTGATCCGACCTCCAGAGCCAGGTCCCTTCCTCACAGGCCCACGTCACCTGTGACGCGTTCACGCCAACCCATCTTGACCCATTGATCCGAGATGAATGACGTCCAACTGCCATAGCTTGAAGCGCTCGCTAGACATTGCACCACCACTGCTCCCTGAGGTTTCTGACGATCAGCACCAAGCCCCCTGTAAAGCGAAACCCACTCACCGTCAACCGTGCATTGAAGCCCCCATCATCTCCGGGTGCTCTCCATCAACCATCCTCTGTGACGTAGCACAATTGCCCCTCTCGCAACCTTAAAGGCCAGGAAGCACCGCCGCACTGCCGTCGAGCTTGACGCTTCTCAACCAGTCTGCTCCACTCCCATACCCCCCGAGGGCGTCGTAAGCAAGACCACACAGGCACCGGCCGCGTCAATCCCTCCTGGCATGGCAGTCTCTCCCCGCGCCCAAGTCCCAAGTCCCAAGCCCCAAGCCCGTAACCGCCATCCAGGCATATCCGATGACATCAACGATCGTCAGGCTCAAGTCGATCCGGAGCCCGGAAGGGATGGAGTTTTCGTAATACCGCGGCCAGGACAAACCTGCACCCATCGGCAGAAACGAAGCAAGCGCAGTGTTCCTCACAGCGACCAGACGCCGGGACGATGACGACGAACGAGACGAGTCAAAGCTGTCAATGGTTTTGTATTCAAGCAGACCCCAGTGCGCCGTGTCCCGACTGATGCCATCTATGTGCCCCCCGCGCAGCCCGCGTGCCAAACACCCCGATTCGTATGCAATATCGTCCCGCACGCTGCTCGTGTCGTCGTCGTCGTCGTCGTCGAAAAGAAAAAGTCGCCATCGCAGCGCCCCTGTGCAGACGGACGTGGATCCGGATCCTTCTGGTTCTGGGGCAGACGCGTCGCCCGTAACGTATCCCGAAGCAAACCCGCCCCTTACTCGATCCCCTCCATGGCCTCCTTCTCCTCGACCTTGTCCTCGGCCTTGTCGCCCGCCGCGGGCGCGTCTACACAGTCGTCAGCGCCAGTCCTTCAATGCACCCGAAAAGGGCCTCCACAGCTGGGTCCCGAACACTGCCTCCCCAGCCGTGGCCCAGATACTGTAGATTCTCCAAGCGAGAAGAAGAAGGAAGAAAGAATTGATATGTACCCACCCCTCATCTCCTTCTCCCCCTCAGCCTCCATCTTCCGCTGCAGCGCGTACCCCATCTTCTTCTCCATCTTGCGCGCCTTCTTGGCGCTCAGCTTCGCCCGCGGCCCGCTCGTCGGCAGCAGGCCCGGCCGCGCGCCCCGCGTCGTGTCCGCCTTGGAGATCTTGTGCCGTCCCTCCTCGGATCGCTTCTGCCGCTGCTTCTTGATCTTGGATGCCCGCGCCGCGAGGCGGTTCTTGGACGGGCCGTTGGGGTTCTTGACGGAAGGCATCTCTTTTTTTCTTTCTTTTCTCTCTCTTCTTTTCTTGGAACTCCTGACGACTTTGTGGCTTCTCAATTCGTCGCCGGCGTGGAATCTCGAGGAATGGGACACGGGAGAAGGCCAAGGAGGCAGAATGCGCGGATGGGAGACTTGATGGGTCGCTTCGCCGTGGGAATGGACGATCAAACGTCGGAGGGTGATAAGAAAAAAAGATGCGAGAGCCGCTATCGATTGACATGGATGGATGGATGGATGGATGGATGGATGGATCAATGGATGGATGGTTCAAATTGATCCATTCATGTTGGGTGAGCATGGCGACCCCTGTCAGCACGATGCTGGCCTGGAACCAACAGGGACGCCTTTGTTTCGCCGAGGGAATGTGTGTTCTTTTACTCAGTACCTATGTATTTATGTATGTCCAAGTTCTCACTCTTCACGATTTCAAGGCTTCTTTCACTTGCAGGAACGGAAACAGAAAATTATTGAGAGGGTTGTACGCACAGACTCATGAGCACTGCAGACGTAGTATTCAGTGGAAATATGATTTTGGCACTCCTCGTACACAAGACCGGCATCCCGGCCATCTATGGCTGGCTGACGCCGGCGGGCCTCCTCCCGTCGTGATCCTCGTGCAGCATCCCCCTGCTCTCGTCGCCCTCCTCATCGCTCGACAGGCCCTCGAGCTCAAACTCCTCCGCGTCCCGGAGCGCGCCGGCCTCAACGTGCCCGTTGAGCGGCCGGTGCCCGTTGGCGAAGCCCTTGGTGTCGAGCGACGGGTTGGACAGGCGGTCGTACAGGTGGACGAGCACGTTGGCGAAGAGGAAGATGAGCCATGCGAGGGAGAAGAGGATGAGGATGTACGAGACGGCGTCCATGGAGGATCTGTCGACGAGGAGCATCTGCTCCTCCGTTGCGCCCAAGAAGAGGAAGCCCGAGGCGTACAGGAGCTGGGCAGGGTGTCAGCGGTCGTGTGGGCGAGCCACAAAGGAAAAGCAGGAGAACAGGAAAAAGGAGGGGGAAGGGGGCTGCTTACGAAGACGGGAACGAACTGGAAGCTGTTCCACGTGCGGCCGTCGCTCGAGAGCGATGGCTTGTCCTTGAGGATGAATGCGATCTCGACGATGCGGCTCAGGCCGGTGGCCATGAGGGTGTAGCCAAAGGTGGAGTGGGTCATGGCGCTGACCATGAGCTCCTGTGGGTGCGCGGACATGGCCCATCCGGTGATGAAGATGACGAAGCCCGGGATGAAGTTGCGCTTTGGGTTCCCGTCGCGGTCGCGGCTGAGCCAGACGCCGGCGAGGCCGGCGCACCACCATATGACGCCCATGGTGGTGTGCTGCCAGTCGTTCTTGACCCAGGCGGTGCCCCAGCGGTGCTCGGTGAAGGTGTTGACGCAGCCCCAGGCGGCGATGACGGCGCTGTCGAAGAACTCCTGGGAGCGCCCGGTGCGGCGGATCCAGAGCTGGCCGGCGACGAGGGCGACGGTGAGGAGCACGCCGTAGGCGATGAAGGCGGACCCCATGATGAAGTGCGCGGCGCACTGGCCGACGTGCTCGCCCTGGCAGAAGCCGAGGGTGGTGATGCCGCCAAAGACCATCTGCGTCCACGCGAGGACGGGCATGGCCTTGCCGAGGACCGAGTGGAGCGGGCGGACCACCCGCCGGATCCGGCCGTTGACGCCCGTCTCCCAGTGCAGCTTAAGGTAGACGCCGACGACGATCTGGCCGAGCAGGAGGAACTGCAGGATGGGCGCGAAGCGGGAGTGGACGTTGCTGCCGACGAACTCGCGGCCCTTGTGCGCGTGGCCGAGCAGGTATCCGAGGAGCGCGAGCGCGGAGCCGACGACCTGTGTCGGGACGTGCCATCGTGACTTGGTGAGCTGCGCGGGCACCCGGGGGGAAAGGGGGAGGGTCTCGTCAGTCAAGAAGCCACAAACGACGGGGTACCAAGCGAAAGCAAGAGTCGACTGACACCAAAGACCATGCCGATGGGGAAGATGATGCCGTAGGCGACCATCTGGACCAAGATGTGGATCCATAATATCGTGTCCTATGTACTGCCCTTGTCAGCGATCCCATCCACCTGTACTGCGAATGTGACCATCCGTGGCATCAATTCATTGTTTATCGTCCAAAGGGGGGGGGATGCGCACAATGGGCTCCAGGGATATCGTCTCTCCGTCTGGGATCTTGGACTCCCCGCCCTCGTGGTGGTCGTGCGCGTGGACGGCGCCCCCGAAGAGTGCCATCGTGAGTAGTAGCGCCAACGCGGGCGAGATGGCCGTCCGTGTTGGCGCCATGGCGGCTGTTCCCATTCGGCGGCGCTCGAAGAGATGCTGAGGAGCAGAAGAGGGCGATTTCGAGATCCGTGAATGCGCGAGAGGGAGGCCTTTTCTTGAATCGCAGCTTCGGGAGGTGGACTCGGATCGAGGGGGGGGGGATTGGATGGGATGACGCGGAGCAGGTTGGATGACGAACGAATGCCCGAGGAGATTGATACGATGACGGAGCAGACTGTGCATGGATACTCGTGTTCTGGATGGATTGGATATAAACGGAACGCACCGATGTTCTGCCGGGTTGCCGGGAATGGTGGCAGATGAGATGGAACTATTTTCGATGGATCTCGAACTTGCCGGCGTTTGATTGCTCGCTTCATCTCGTGGTTCCTGTTCTAGCGGAGCTTGAGTGGATCCCGAGCACTACAGGTATGTACTCGTAGAGCCTACAGGTAGAAGCGGCCCTGGATTCCATTTCCAAAGATGATTCATCCGTTCGATGGTTTTGATCAATTGATGCTTTCACATTGATACTTCACAGGCACGGGAATGCACTCCATGTCGCACTGTTGACTGCCGCTGAGATGGTGATGCCTGAATTCCTGAGACAGCAGATCATCAGCATGTCATGTCATGTCACTCGTGCATGCATCTGGAACCGTGATTGTACATACAGGTACTTGAGAAGATCCTTGAATTGTCATTGGTCGAAACGGCGGCGGCAAGGCTGGAAAGAGCGACCTGGTCGAGAGCTGCGCTCCTCCCCTCCTCACCTCTCCTCACACCTCCCAGGCGCTGCAGGAGCATCAGCGTCGCCCTTTCCCCAGTGACTTCATCCATTCATGTGACGTGACGATGACTTTTTATCTCCTTCCTGAAATCTCTTGATCGAGTTCTCGCTCTTCATTTCCTGTCCTGATTTCTGGTGTTTCATGATATTTGCAGCCAGTTGTTCCTTAGAAGAGCCCGTACCATCGATCCCTGTGAAGTCGACCCGTTCCTCCCGCTTTGATCGCCATGATGCTGTCCGACATCCTTACGGTTGCCCTGCTGGCTGCCTCAGCTGTCACGGCGTCGGCCCAACACGGCGACGATGCGCAAACAAGAATCTCCGCCAGCAGCTTCTGCGTCACCGGCTCTTCCACCGCCCACAACGGCTATACCATGCATTACCAGGAGTTGAAGCTCCCATCCATCAAGTCGGCCAGCGGCCATGTCATCGACCCGTCCTGGAGATCCCGACACGAGATCGGTAATCCATCGGTGCGTTCCCGCCTCCCGCCCGCATCATGTGCGATTTGGATACGAAGGCTGAACAATACCTGTATCTATGAGTTTGCAGCACTACTTTGCTGGAACCTCGCAGTTTCCATGGGCAGAGAACAAGTGCCAGTACACATGCAACGCCATCAAGGGCTGCGTGTCTTTTGTCGGGATTCAGAGTAGGTCCTCTGTCCACAGGCTTCTATCCATCCCGACGCACGCGCTGATGGTGACTTCCAAACGTACTATAGCTTCCGAGTCCACGCCGGAGAATGGCGAAATCTACTGCCACTATTTCGATACCATGTAAGGGCATGCTCATGCTCCCCCGGGGGGTCGTCGAGAGCTGCACACTGGTACTTGACAGTTGGTGATGGAGGTGCAATGCTAACAAGATGCAGCATTGGAGATTCGGGGATCGCAGCGCGAGCTTCAGGCGATCATCTCAAGATGACACACGCGTACAACAAGCTATGTAGCTGAAATTGACGACATTTTGCGAGGTGTCTCTTTGCGACGAGATTTTGATGGGCGATGACGATCATGGAAGCATCTGTGGTTTGGGCCGAGCCTCACGGCCGTGGAACCTGTGATTTGTTAGCATTTTGCTTGACGAGAATTGACTGCATATGATCTTATGCTCACGAACCTGCCCCAAAGACCGCCGACTGCCGGAGGCCCCAATTTAAAAGGCATTGAAGCGTGCCTTAGACAGTATCGGCCAGCTACCACTACTGGTCAGACTTGACCGTCTTGAGCTCCTGCTCCAGGAGCCCCTTGGCCTTCTCCCACAGCTCAAGCTCCATGTCCCGCTCCACCTTGGTGCCCCTGCTGTTCAGCCACCCGACGTCGAGGTTGCCCACGGTCCCGAGCCCGTTGGGCCTCAGCGACGCCCTGCTCGCGGTGCCGGGTTCCTGGCGTTGCGCGTTGGACAGGTCCACGATGCCGGCCTCCTCGAGCGCGAGGATCTGCCGCTTCATCCTGACGTCGATGTTGTGGAGCGTGCTGAGGAACGTGTCCGTCGCGATCCTGAACGCGTCCTTTTGGGCCTCGGGGTTGACGGACGAGCTTGGGGATTCATCGCCGCCGGCGGCGGCGGCGGCGGCCTCTGGCACGGCTAATGCAGATGCGGATGCGGATGCGGATGCGGATGCGGATGAGGTTGTGGATGGGTGTGAGCGCGAGGAGCTTGGCGTGGTGAGGGCGCTGAGGGCAGTGGCTGTGTGGTGCATGAGCTGGACCATGGACTTGTCGATGGCGTTGAGCTGGAGGATGTTTTCTTCGACGGTGAAGGGCTCGCGGAGTCTGGGGTTGGGGGTGTCGCCCATGGCGATGTCTTCCTGGGATGCCATGCTGGTGGAAGAGGGCAGTGATTCTTGAAGCTTTCTTCTTGGCTCTGGAGCTTGAAACTGGAGGGTTTAAGCTGGGTTGGGGGTCAGAGAGGCAACGCGGGCGATCTCGAGCTCAGTTGCCTTGTGAATGTGCTCCGTTAGTAGTGTGTGCAGTATGGGCGTCACCGGAAGATCCGTCTCCCTCAAGCAAGCCTATCATCGACGTCTGACTCCTAGATAAAGGTAGACAGGATAAGCCAGGAAGTGTAATTATTGTGATAATGTCAAAGATCGACTGTCGACGACCAGACGGATGAAGGAAGATGGAATCCCATGAAGCTCGAGGTGCCAGGCGATGCGCCGGTTAAACGTCGGCTGAACCGCGTCTCGTCTCGCCTCGTCCGGCCGCTCCAACTTCTTGTTCCAGCCGATTCAACGCCCTGCATGGAATTGCATCTCACATCCAACTCATTCGCCGTCGAGCATCTTCTCGTGCGATTGCCTCATTGAATCCTCTTCATCGCAGTCAACATCGCCATCCATCGGCCAAAAAACAGTAACGAGACCCTCTCATCACTCAAGAAGCCCGCGGTCGACTCTGCTTTCAAACGACCCGGATGCGACCCGCAGCTCGGAGTCGTTGACGTCAGAGAGTGAAACCCGCCTCGAGACCGGCCATCTTCCTACCCACTAACCTACCTCCTCTTACAACTGGTATCTCGCTTTGTTCGAGGGAGCAGCAGTCGAAGAGCGCAAGGCTGCTGCTTCTCCTTGTCCTCGTTGCCCGGATCAGAGGAGGCGCCATTCAGCCTGTAATTGGCATTGATCTATTCTCCAAACCCGACATCGCCTCCCCTTGGAAAGCCATGTCGACCCAGACGCCCGTCCCGACTCCTGGAGCCGCCACCACATACCCAGGCCAGGCCGCATCGTCATTACCCGCCGGGGCTACAGGAACCTCAGGAACCGCTGCGGGGACCGCGGGCGGTGCCATGTCTAACCAGAATCTAAATCAGATTGTAGGTCCTATGACGTCCGCTTCTGTGTTTTGCATTCCATCCGCCGTCCACTCGCTGCTTCGAGGCCTTGCCCTTCCATCACAACATACTACTCCCTGCTTGGATGGAGCATGGGCAGTGCGAATCTGTACTGTTATTTCTCTACCGTTGCTGTTGCGCGACTGCTCAATGTGACCTACTGCCCACCCTCTCTTCTCTCTTCACTCCTCCGTCGCGTTGAGGCTGCGAGACATTACCAGCATCAACCACGACGCCTCCAACACCACGCGGCCTTGATCAGCCATCATGTCCCTGTCCGGGGCGCAAGGGCCCCCTGTCGGCCCTCAACAGCTCAAGGAGAAACGAGTTCCGCGTCCCTCTTCGCATGAGCTCTCACAAGTACTTGTTGACTCCATTTCCCAGGCGCACTCCCATCAGGCACGCTCTCAAGGGCGAGAGGAAAGGGGAGGGGAGGAGAGGCAAGGGAAGGAGAGGAATGAGCGTTTGCTAATGCCAATTTCTGAAGGTCACAGATTACCTCCTCAAGCGGGGGTTCAACAGGACAGAGGAAGTCTTTCGACAAGAGTCCAAGCACCTCGGTGTCGATGGGAAGCCCCTCCAGCAACTGGCCAATCTTGGCCCGAAAAAGTACTCCAAGGCCTTCAGGTTACTCAAGGAGTGGGTAGAAAACAACCTGGATCTGTACAAGGTATGGCTGCCTCCTCTTCGAACATTCCTGTATGTTCGTCTGCCCCCGCTGACAGAAGGATCCTTTCAGTTCGAGCTCTCCAAACTTCTCTGGCCAACGTTCGTCTACTCCTTCATCGAGCTGGTCGGCCATGGCTACGCAGACGACGCCAAGCAGTACCTCAAGGAAGTCGGCCAGCACTTCCAAGCCTCTCACGCAGATGATCTCAAGACGTTTGCGACAATCACCCTACCTCAGCACGTTGCCGAAAACTCCGTCACCAGGCTCTACAAGGAAAACAGGTATCGCATCCCCATCAACCAGCATGCTGTAGGCGATCTCTACAACTTTCTGGAACGCGAGTCCGAACAAGGCGGTTCGGTCATCCGACAGCTCCTCGTCTCGTACTGCTCGATCGATTCCACAGAGCGGGGACCCATCACCCCTTTCAGCTTCGAGGCCGTGTTTCGAAGGGCTAAGAACCTCGACCTCGACGATGTCGACGCCAAGGAAGGAATTCCCGGAGTCAAAATCGGCCTGGCCAACAAGGATGTTCTCGACCCGGCAGCACCCCTTCTGCTCGGGCCGTTGCCCATGGACCCGGATCTGCGGGATGACATTCGAGCAGAGATAGAGGAGGAAGAACGCCGAGTCCCGCCGCCGGCGGGAGGATCCAGCTTGATCGAGGAACTCGATCAGAGGATCAAGAGAGAGGACAGCACGGATGCTCCCAGCAGAGCTGACCTGCCATTGCCTCCGTCAAGACCTCGAGATATCATGCTCGAGATGCAGAAGCTGAGAGAGAACAGAGATCGATTCAAGATCGAGGGGCGAACAGGCGGTGTGGGCGTCCCAGTCAGCGCGTGCATGTTCACCTTTCACAATACCTTCGGAAGGTTAGTCCGGGAGATTGGCAGTCACCCTGCTGCGCTCCATCCCGAAATAAATTGCAGCTTTACTAACCCTGTTGCAGCGTTTCTTGCGTAGATTTCTCAAACGATGGCCAGCTTGCGGCTGTTGGCACCTCAGAGTCCTACATCCGTGTCTGGTCACTCGATGGCAGGGCGCTCCCGAACCTGAACACCCACGAGAAGGGCACCAAATTCAACAGTCGGAAGTTGATCGGGCATTCCGGCCCCATCTACGATATTTCCTTTGCCGACTCCGCCTCGGGCCCGCCGCAGAGACTGTTCGGCGACGAGGGCCGCTCGAACGCGGCCATCGATGGCAGGCCGAAACTGCTGCTGTCCTGCTCTGCGGACGGACAGATACGACTGTGGTCCCTGGAGTCGTGGAGCTGTTTGTGCGTCTACAAATCCCATGATGGGCCCGTCTTCAGGGTGCAGTGGGGGCCCCACGGCCATTACTTCCTGAGCGCGGGCTACGACAAGGTTGTCCGTGTCTGGATGCAGGATCACGCTTCGCCGCAGCGATTGCTCGTTGGCCACGACACGTCCATTTCGGCCATCGCGTGGCACCCCAACGGCGTGTACGTCTTTTCCGCGTCGGACGAGACGGACAAGTCCATCCGCATGTGGAGCGTCATCACCGGGGCCTGCGTCCGGGTCCTGACCGGCCACACGGACTACGTCAGCGCCCTGGAGTGCTCCCCGAACGGCAAGATGCTCGCGAGCGCGGACTGCGCCGGGAACATCTTCTTCTGGGACCTCGCCAAAGGCACTCGAATCAAGAGGTCCCGCGGGCACGGCAAGGGGGGCATATGGTCCCTCAATTTCAGCGTCGAGTCCAACGTCCTCGCGTCCGGCGGCCAGGACGGCACCGTCCGCCTCTGGGACGTCGAGTCGCCGGCCGATCCCCAGAAGGCGGCCCAGCAGGTCGGCCTCGAGGCAGCGGCCGGCGGCGGCGACAGCACCGCCATGGGCGGGGCGTCCGGGGACTCAGCAGCGCGGATGAACGCCGGCACGACGGGCCAATCGTCGGGGACGGGCCCTGCTCCCGGATCGAAGAAGAAGAACAAGGAGGTGATGATCACGCCGGACCAGATCAGTGCCTTCCCGACGAAGAAGACACCGGTGACGAAGGTAAAGTTTTCGCGGATGAACCTCGTCATCGCAGGTGGATGCTACGATCCCGAACGATAGGACGCCTTGGGAGAAGTAGATACTTTCAGGGGCGGGGCCAACTTTGCGTGGCACGGGTCTCAGACGAGGTGGAAGCGGGGGCAGCGGGATAACAACCCGCTGCGATTGCATCCCTTAAATGAGTTCTCGAATTACGAGATCTCATCGAGGAGGCCATATCAGGGCATCTGATCATGGCTTCTTGTATGTACCGGTATGCGGCGGCGTTGACGGCTATGGCAGGCCAGGTCCAGCTTGGGGGGTATGATTTTTTTGAAAATGATGACTAGAGTCTATTAATTGAAAAATTATATCTTTCTCGTTAACGAAAGCCATTTTTTCTTCGGATTATCTACCTCATATGGAATATGTAGGTCGTGAAGATGGAGAGCAATTGAGATGTAGAGCTGATGATCGACATGGCCATGTTGAACCTGAGGTGGGGCTAGGAGAGGCTCAGCGACGGTTGTACCTGATTCTCCCAGCAGTGTCCTCTCTGGTTCCCGATACCAGCCTCTACTCTCTGGATGCAGAGAATTAAATTCGTGGCACAGGTACCTCCTAGGTAGACTGCACCTGCCTTCAGACGCATCACCCTCAAAGGCTACAAGCCGCACCTCGACCTCCAACCTCCAACCTCGAGTCGTGTCTCCTTCATCCATCCATCATCGCCTCCGAGCCACCACAATCCTCTCCTCCCTTGACAACGACAAATCGTCACCAGCGAACTTACCCACACTCGCGGCCATGGATGTCGAGGAATCGCCATGGGCTGACTCGAGCCAGCCAGCCTCCACCGAGCCGCCGTCCTCCACCGAGCCCGCCCTCCCCCCCCCACTGACATCCCCGCCCCGCCCC
>NIGB01000009.1:656170-668089 GCA_003055145.1 Escovopsis weberi
CCCTCCCCCCGCCATTGACATCGCAGCCCGCCCCGACCACCACCACCGCCGCCACCACCACGACCTCATCGTCGTCCGCCACGCCTCGCCCATCGCGCACGCCCCGCCGCATCGTCGCCCAGCCAACCCGCCTCGAGGCCGTTGAAGACCCCCTCGGCCCGCTGAGCGCCGCCGCGGCTGCCGCGCCCACGCAGGATGCGGCACCCCCCGGCCCGCAGCAGGACTCGCCGCCGGCCCCGCCGCACAAGGAGCAGACGCTGGTGATGCGCACGACGATGGCGCCGGCGCCGCACCAGCAGGGGATGATGCGCGGCGGCAGGGTGCCGGCGGCGATGGCGATGGACCCGCACCACATCGACGACGACGAGATGCTGGAGGGCCAGCTGCCGAGGGGCCCGCGGGTGCCGCCGCCGGTGGATGCGGCGCGGCCGAGCAGCGTGCGGAGCAACACGCAGCCGAGCGTGAGCGTGGAGGAGGCGGCGAAGCCGAGCTTCCACATCACGGTGGGGGATCCCGTCAAGATTGGGGACTTGACGAGCTCGCACATTGTGTACTCGGTGAGGACGAAGGTGAGTCGCGCAAGCACCTGGGGGGGGGGGGCTTTTTCTTGGAAAATACTCTGCTCTTGGGCAATGACAGAGCTGATCCATTCTATGCGTGGGCGTCTAGACCACCTCGAGGGCGTACAAGCAGCCAGAGTTTGAGGTCAAGCGCCGCTATCGGGATTTCCTCTGGCTCTACACGACCCTGCACGGGAACAACCCGGGCTACGTGATCCCGCCGCCGCCGGAGAAGCAGGCCGTCGGCCGGTTCGACAGCAACTTCGTCGAGAGCCGGCGGGCGGCGCTGGAGAAGATGCTGAACAAGACGGCGGCGCACCCGACGCTGCAGCACGACGCGGACCTGAAGCTGTTCCTGGAGAGCGAGGCGTTCAACGTGGACATCAAGCACAAGGAGCGCCGCGACCCGCTGCCAGCGGAGAGCAAGGGCGTCCTAGGCTCGCTGGGCATCAGCGTCGGCGGGGGCAGCAAGTTCGTCGAGCAGGACGACTGGTTCCACGACCGGCGGGTGTACCTGGACGCGCTGGAGAACCAGCTCAAGGGCCTGCTCAAGGCGATGGAGACCATGGTCGGCCAGCGCAAGATGATGGCCGAGGCGGCGGCCGACTTCTCTGCGTCGCTGCACGCGCTGTCGACGGTCGAGCTGTCGCCGGCGCTGTCGGGCCCGCTCGACGCGCTGTCGGACCTGCAGCTGACGATCCGCGACGTGTACGACCGCCAGGCGCAGCAGGACGTGCTGACGTTTGGCATCATCATCGAGGAGTACATCCGGCTCATCGGGTCCATCAAGCTCGCCTTCACGCAGCGCCAGAAGGGCTTCTACGCGTGGCACTCGGCCGAGTCGGAGCTGCAGAAGAAGAAGGCCAACCAGGACAGGCTCCTGCGGCAGGGCAAGAGCCAGCAGGACCGCCTCAACCAGATCAACGCCGAGGTCGGCGAGGCCGAGAGGAAGGTGCACCAGGCGAGGCTGCTGTTTGACGAGATGGGCAGGTCGATGAAGGCGGAGCTGGACCGCTTCGAGAAGGAGAAGGTGGAGGACTTCAAGAGCGGAGTCGAGACGTTCCTGGAGAGTGCCGTCGAGGCGCAGAAAGAGGTGAGCACTGCAACCCCCCCTACTTTTCTTCTTCTTCTATCACAGATCACAGAGGTGGCTAACATCCTACAGCTGATCGAGAAGTGGGAGACGTTCTTGATGCAGCTGGATGCGCAGGACGACGAGTCGGCGTTCTACAAGCCGCCCGTGTATCACCCGAAGCCCCCCGGCAACACTGCGATTGATCGGGCGAGAGCCACGATAAATGACGACTCGGATTGATCACGGGAACGGCACCTTTTTGGGACGGGAAAGTACCGGAGTTGGGCGGATCGGTCGGGCAACAAACATTATCGTAGCAGGCAGGAAAATGGACAGGAGATGGCTGCTCTGCATGCCGAGACATCTTCTTTTGTCGTCTGTTTAATATACATGAATATCCTTTGATTCTTTTTTTTTTGTCTTCCCCTCGACCCTTGATAATGAGGGTCCATCTCTGAAGCCTCCCAACCCAGGTAATCCCCCCTGTATATGTATCCCGAACTTTTCGATGATATTCCAAAGCCATGCAAGAAGGCGGCGAACAGAGCCCCGCACAAAGAAAGAATAGAATAAAGGTATAAAGTAAACCCCCCCTTTCCGCCCCTCTCCCGGACAGCCCTTTACTTTCTCCTCGTGGGCGCCCTCTTGGGCCCCGAGTCCTTCATGGCGCCGCTGTCCTGGGGCGCAAACTCTGCGAGCAGGTCCTCGAACCCGTCGTCCACGGGGACGCTCTGGCCGGTCTCAGCGTCCTGCGCGGCGGCGTCGTAGCTGCGGCCGAAGCGGTCCCTGAAGGCAGCGAGCTTCCCGGCCTCGTCGAGCTCGACGTTGCGCAGGGACTTCTCGGAGGGCTGCCAGGTGAGGGTGTTGCGGGTGTCCTTTGCGGCGCGGTAGAGGGGCAGCGGGGAGGTGGTGCGGGCGGTGAAGGTGGAGCCGTCGGAGAGCTGGACGAGCTGGGTGAAGGTGTAGGGGCGGCGGGGGCGGTGGATGTAGGTGGCGTGGCGGATCTGGGTGCGGACGTGGAGGTGGACGGGGGAGAGGGAGGTTGTTGGGGCGGCGGGGGCGAGGCCGAGCCCGAGGCCGGCGAGGGGGATGGTGGTCGGGAGGAGCTTTGCCATGTCGAGGTCTTGAGACGGAAGGAGGTAGGTATTCGTATGGGATGTCCCTCTCGGTGCTGCGTCGCTTTCGTCGTCAATGTCTTGGGTGACGATGGGATGTGAGGCGCAGTGGTGGTGGTGAAGACTGAGGATGGGTGCCGGATTGGAGATGGCTCGACCTAGAATGGGACGGGGCCGATGGAGTGATATATAGGAATGTATGTATGCGGAAAAGAGGTGCGCGGGACGGCGGCCGGGTCAGGGATCGGGAGTCGGGGTGTTGATTCGTGCCACGGGGAGGAGGCAATCGGAAGCCTCGTACGAGTATGCGCGCCTGGATGTGATGTGATGTATGTACGGAGTATGCGATGTGGCATTGATGTCGTTCGCATCGGCGGCGCCCTTTTTTTCTCGGTCAGTCGAGTCGCCCGCGCTACATTAGATCGGCGTTATCGATAAGACGGCACGGGGACTCTGCTCGCGGGTCGCCAAAATATTGATATGTTGAGCCTGACAAGTTGAACACACACACACACACACTGCGCCGGACCAACAATGTATTGACGTACGAGCGCTTTCCAGTGCAATCTTTCTTTTCCCTTCGTCTTTTTTTTTACTTTCAATGCGGCTGGAAGGGTATGTGGCCTGCCGAGAGCGCATTGCTTCCTTCATGAGCCTCGATGAGATTCGGTAGCGCGGTGCGGCATGCATCGCTCGGGAGCCCCCACGCCTGGGGCAGCTTCCTCGCAAAGGGGCGCAACTTGAACTTGGCGCCGCGCAGCAGAGGCTTCTGTCTGCTGCGGCTGATGGGCAGGCTCGCCTGGACGCTCGGCGAGCTTCGCCTGGGGGGTCTCGGCCTGTCCGCGTCGCCGTCGCAGACTAGGGCGCAGTCGCGGCTCACGCCGGCGGGGGCCCATGTCCGAGGTGAGTCCTCGTGCTGCCCTGGTGCGACTCTGCCGACCGGGCTCCTATCCAATGGGGCCTCGCAGGAGGCGGGGACAAGCGTCTGGAATGCTATGCTCTTGTGCTCACCACCGCGTTTTGTTTACCAGTCCCGACCAGAACCGCCGAAGACGCCGGGGCCGAGCATCCGCCGTCGGCGACGCAGCGGCTGGCGACGACGCCGGCGGCGCTCCCCGAACAAGTGCGCTCCGTGCTGCGCCTCCTCCCGAACTCGATCGTGGTCTGCACGTCCGCGCACGGGGGCGCGCCGCGGGGCATGACCATGTCGTCGTTCACGTCGCTCAGCCTGTCGCCGACGCCGCTGATATCGTTCAACGTCGCGACGCCGAGCCGGACGCTCGACGCCATCAGGGAGGCGAGGCTGTTCAACATCCACGTCATGGCCGGGGATGCCAGGGGGGCCGCCATGGCGGACCGGTTCACGAGGGGCAACTTGGAGGATGTGTTCCGCGGGATGCAGTACACGACGGTACGGAGCCAAGAGCGGGGGGAGAACAATCAGGAGGGGACGCATCATGCGCAGCCCGAGATACCGCTGCTCCGGGGGGACGGGGTTCTGTATGCGCTGCGGTGCCGGCTGCTGCCTGACGAGCCGACGGGAGGGCTCGTGAGGGTGAGGGACCACGTGATTGTGGTCGGGGAGGTGCTGGGGGTGATGGCGGGAGCCGGCACCGAGGAGTTTGGGCTGGCGTATGCGGATAGGAAGTACAGGCACGTTGGGGGCGTGATCGCCCGCGGGCGGAGGGACATTGACGAGTCTTGACGCGGCCGGAGATGCAGATGGATTCAGATGGCCGGTCGAGGAGTTTCGAATCTCGTCGATTGCATAGTACTAGATGCAGAGCGGCTGCTGGCATAGAGGTTGTACTTTTGAGGGGGTGTCAGGAGTTCAGCATAAATCATTCCAATACGACCTATCTCGAGTAGAAAAGAACCAATCACGATACAATTACTCCGTAGACAGAACAACGACGCTGTACGGTAGACGACGATGGAAAACGAGAAACCCGTCATCCAGTGAGTCCTCAATGAATGCCAGGACACCTCCAGTCCAACTTCAACTTCAACTTCAACTTCAACTTCAATGTCAAGGGGAAGGATCGTGATAAGATAAGGACTCGGGATGGAAAATCCTTCCTGGCTTAGCGCCTTTCCGGGAATGCCTGTGCTGCATTTGAAAGCGCGGAGCGATTCCCCGCCCGCCCCTCCTTCCCTCTCTCAGCCTTGCCGAAGCTTCTCGAGCTTCTCGTGCAGGCAAGAGCGTCGCAGGATTCACTTGGATTGCCTTCCAGTCAGAAGGCGCCGGCAGGCATCAAGGCAGACTACTACTAACTAAGTAAGATAGAATTGATCAATCGCCTAGTACTCCGTAAGTACTCGAAGAAGCCGTGTCGTCGAGCGATTGGACACATGGAATGTGAAATGAATTGCGCGATTCATGGATTCCTATTCCACTCCGCAAAAAAAAGGCAGCCGAGTCATTGTCAAAGGCGCGAGTGCTCGTCCGAGTAATAAGACGCACATGCGAAGACGTGAAGCTCGCCTCCTTGGATGGATCCTCTCAATCCATCCTCTCCGTCAGGCTCTCCGAGTCGTTCCCCACCAGAGGGGCAGTGGTGCATCGAGGTGCAGAACACCGAGTACCGCTACATGCAATTGCGGTACTGCAGCCCGCACTAGTGCGCCGAGGGAGGGGAACCAAACACCCCCCCAAGCGCCCCTCCAGCGGGCATCGCGCCCTGTAAGAAGCCGTTGTGAGCCCTGTAGCAGCAGCAGATGCGGGCCCCCGCCCTCTTGTCCGCCGCCTTCAAGCCCTGCACGACCCGAGCGGTACTTTGGTCGAGGTACCGCCGCGTCTAGAAGGCTCCAGCGCCAACGGGCAGCTACGATCGTACTCGTACTCGTATGTATGTACATACGCGACGGCGACTGGCCAATCAGCGGGCGCGCCCTCGTTGCTGTGGAAAGGCGCCGGCCATAGAATCTCATGGAAACTCCAAGTCTCGACAATTTGGAAGTCGATGGAAGGAGGAAGCCTTTGCTGGTCGAAACCCTTTAATAGCACGATTTTCTTTCTCTTGGTTTCCCTTCCTCCTCCTCCTCTTCTCCCGACTCTCTTCTTCCTTTCTTCCCTCATCCGCCATCCCCACCCCATTCTTCCCTCTTCCTCTCTCATCTGCCTCTCAGAATACCCCTCTTTTTCTTGTGAAGAAGGGCAGATCTGTTTCTTCATACCATACCAACGTTTTTTTTAGAGGTAAGCCCGCCGACATCCCACTTTCCCCTTCCGATTTTGCAATCTGCTCCCCCTCCACCCACCACCACCCCCAGTCACAACCCCGCCATCACAGGCTTGCAGGACCCAGCCTTGCTGCGACTTGAGACAGGAGGAACAAAAAAAAAACAATTTCTTGATGGCATCGGCATCGACTGCTTGAATCTCCATCCTCTTCTTGTTTCCCTCGTATTGCTGGCTGTCCTTTTGCAGAATATTGTGGTGTTCTTTCGTTGGCAACAGCCTCGACTAATACTCTCCTCATAGGCTTTCAAATCACAAAATCAGCCATCATGTCTGAGACTTTCGAGTTCCAGGCTGAGATCTCTCAGCTTCTCTCACTCATCATCAACACCGTCTACTCCAACAAGGAGATCTTCTTGCGAGAGCTCGTCTCCAACGCCTCCGATGCCCTCGACAAGATCCGCTACAAGGCCCTGTCCGACCCCAGCCAGCTTGACTCTGGCAAGGACCTCCGCATCGACATTATCCCCGACAAGGAGAACAAGACCTTGACCATTCGCGACTCCGGTATTGGTATGACCAAGGCTGTGAGTTTTCCCCACATCCCCACCGTTTCTTTTTTTCCCCCTTCTTTCAAAGGCAAGGGAACCCAGTTTCTAACATGCCGTCCAGGACCTTGTCAACAACCTGGGTACCATTGCCCGCTCCGGAACCAAGCAGTTCATGGAGGCCCTCACCGCCGGTGCCGATGTCTCCATGATTGGCCAGTTCGGTGTCGGTTTCTACTCGGCCTACCTCGTCGCCGACCGCGTCAGCGTCATCTCCAAGCACAACGATGACGAGCAGTACATCTGGGAGTCCAGCGCCGGCGGCACCTTCAGCATCACCGCTGACACCGAGGGCCAGCAGTTCGGCCGCGGTACCTCCATCGTCCTCCACCTCAAGGATGAGCAGGCCGACTACCTCAACGAGAGCCGCATCAAGGAGGTCATCAAGAAGCACTCCGAGTTCATCTCCTACCCCATCTACCTCCACGTCAAGAAGGAGACCGAGACCGAGGTCCCCGACGAGGACGCCGAGGTCGAGGAGGT
The DNA here is from genome assembly GCA_003055145.1 of Escovopsis weberi. Classification (NCBI taxonomy): domain Eukaryota; kingdom Fungi; phylum Ascomycota; class Sordariomycetes; order Hypocreales; family Hypocreaceae; genus Escovopsis; species Escovopsis weberi. The sequence continues at coordinate 663,193 of NIGB01000009.1, forward strand.
CACCGAGGAGGGCGATGAGAAGAAGCCCAAGGTCGAGGAGGTCGACGACGAGGAGGAGGACAAGGAGAAGAAGCCCAAGACCAAGAAGGTCAAGGAGACCAAGATCGAGGAGGAGGAGCTCAACAAGCAGAAGCCCATTTGGACCCGCAACCCCCAGGACATCCAGCAGGAGGAGTACGCTGCCTTCTACAAGTCCCTCTCCAACGACTGGGAGGACCACCTCGCCGTCAAGCACTTCTCCGTCGAGGGTCAGCTCGAGTTCCGCGCCATCCTCTTCGTCCCCAAGCGCGCCCCCTTCGACCTGTTCGAGACCAAGAAGACCAAGAACAACATCAAGCTCTACGTCCGCCGCGTCTTCATCACCGACGACGCCACCGAGCTCATCCCCGAGTGGCTCGGCTTCGTCAAGGGTGTCGTCGACTCCGAGGACCTGCCCCTCAACCTGTCTCGTGAGACCCTCCAGCAGAACAAGATCATGAAGGTCATCAAGAAGAACATCGTCAAGAAGGCTCTTGAGCTCTTCCAGGAGATCGCCGAGGACAAGGAGCAGTTCGACAAGTTCTACACCGCCTTCTCCAAGAACCTCAAGCTCGGCATCCACGAGGACTCCCAGAACCGCACCGCCCTCGCCAAGCTCCTCCGCTACAACTCCACCAAGTCCGGCGACGAGCTGACCTCCCTCAGCGACTACGTGACTCGCATGCCCGAGCACCAGAAGAACATCTACTACATCACCGGCGAGTCCCTCAAGGCCGTCTCCTCCTCTCCCTTCCTCGACGCCCTGAAGGCCAAGAACTTCGAGGTCCTCTTCCTCATCGACCCCATTGACGAGTATGCCATGACTCAGCTCAAGGAGTTCGAGGAGAAGAAGCTTGTCGACATCACCAAGGACTTTGAGCTCGAGGAGACGGAGGAGGAGAAGAAGGCCCGCGAGGAGGAGGAGAAGGAGTACGAGAGCCTCGCCAAGTCCCTCAAGAACATCCTCGGCGATAAGGTCGAGAAGGTCGTCGTGAGCCATAAGCTCGGTGCGTCCCCCTGCGCCATCCGAACCGGCCAGTATGGCTGGTCCGCCAACATGGAGCGTATCATGAAGGCCCAGGCTCTCCGCGACACCTCGATGAGCAGCTACATGTCCTCCAAGAAGACGTTCGAGATCTCCCCCAGCTCTGTCATCGTCAAGGAGCTCAAGACCAAGGTCGAGGCCGACGGTGAGAACGACCGCACCGTCAAGTCCATTGTCCAGCTCCTCTTTGAGACCTCGCTGCTCGTCTCCGGCTTCACCATTGACGAGCCCGCCGGCTTCGCCGAGCGCATCCACAAGCTCGTCCAGCTCGGTCTCAACATTGAGGAGGACGACTCTGCCGCTGTCGAGGTCAGCGAGGCTGCTCCCGCCGTCGAGACGACCGACAGCGCTATGGAGGAGGTCGACTAAGGGAAGAGATGTGCGAGGCAAGGGAAAAAAAGTTTGATTTTCGGAGTTGGAAGGCCTTAGAGCTAGGACTGGACGCCAAGGGAATCTGGTGTTTTTCTGTTGATTTTTAGTTTTTCTGTTCCTGCCCATAATTCCCTGATATCCCCTCTCTGCGAGAGGCGGGGCGGGCACATTTTAGTTGAATGAGGAATGACACGGACATGAATCCATTCGCGAGCCGAGTCCCCGAGTGCCAAACGATGCGTGATAAAGTGCTTGCCTGCACAGAAAATCCACATACCATCCAGCATGGATGCCATCTACAGATTGCGTATTTCTCGTCCATCAGACGGCTTTAGCCTGAAGATGGCACTGATCAAATGCAATCAGACGCAAGCCCACTCCGCAAGGATCGACGCTCGAAACTTGCGGCTGAATTGCGCGCGGCTGCATATGGTCAGGGATCCCTACCTTGATACCAACCATGACCTGGGCCGACCCGAGCCGTCTCAATTGTCCCGAATCCCATGATGCCCATGCGAAGCCATCTACGCCGACTATTCCTACTTTGCCAACTACCTTCCATTCCGATCCATGCCATCCATTGCCATCCATTGCCATCCATGCCATCATGCCATCGTTGATGCCAGTAGTATGGACCCATGGATATTCTGCAATCCGAGTATCCGAGCGTCCCTGGCCAACTCTGCCCACCGAGACCCGCGTCTAGCGATGCTGTTGGACGTCGTTCGAATCGTTATGCCTCGGCCTCGGCCTTGGCCTCGAGCCCCCTTGGCCGCGCGCACCGCCGCCCGTGCACCGGATTGCTAATCAGTGAGGGGTTTCGAGCCCCATCTGCGTCCGCGTTTCCGAACATGCTGCGGCAGGGAGATGGAGCAGGGGAGAAGAGAAGAGGGGGATATATATCCGGGGCCTGCTGCGCTTGATGTCGAAGGGGTTCTTGCTTGTGAAGCAGATCGCCAAGACTGAAGAGAGTCAAGCCAAGCGAAGTGCTGCCTGAGAGAGAACGAGGTCGAGCGTGGTCCAGAGGGCATACTAATCACACAGACTTGGACATTTGAACACGATATTCGAGATGGGCATCCCGACGGGCATCACGCTGTACACATCGGCGACGCCGAACGGGATCAAGATCTCGATCCTCCTCGAGGAGCTCGGCCTCGAGTACAAGGTGAGCCCCCCCCGGCCGTCCTCCCTCTTCGACAAGACCACCGCCAGGGAGAACGACGTGGTGCTAAACAGCAGCAGACGCACGCCATCGACATCACGACCAACGAGCAGAAGAAGGACTGGTTCCTCGCCATCAACCCCAACGGCAGGATCCCCGCCCTCACGGACACGTGGCACGACGGGTCCGAGGTCGCCATCTTCGAGAGCGGCGCCATCACGGAGTACCTCGTCGACCGGTACGACACGGAGCACAGGGTCTCGTACCCGCGGGACACCAAGGAGCACTGGCAGGTGTCCAGCTGGGTATGTAGCGCTCCCAGGGTCCGATCCCGCGCGGGGGATCGATACCAAGACATGTGTGAGCGAGGCGCTGATCCGCAGCAGGTGATGTGGCAGATGGGCGGCCTGGGGCCCATGCAAGGCCAGTCGAACCACTTCAACCGTGAGTCCATGTCTTCGTCTTCATCTATAGATACATATCCACGGCCGCTGACCGCTGCCCAGGATACGCCCCCGAGAAGATCGAGTACGGCATCAAGCGCTACGGCAACGAGACCCGGCGGCTCTACAGCGTCATGGACGCGCATCTCGCAAAGTCCCCGTCGGGCTTCCTCGTCGGCGACCGCTGCACCGCCGCGGACATCTCGTGCTGGGGATGGGTCGCCAGCTACGGTGAGCAGAGACCTACCTCCCTACTGCCTACTGCCTACCTACTACCTCCATACATCCTCTTTTCTACTCCAGCACTCTACGTCTTTATGGCTTCATCTACTCGGTATCCACAGGGCTGGCGTCGGCTGACAGGGCACAGCATGGGCCGGCATCAAGATCGACGGATACCCCGCCCTCAAGGTCTGGCTGTACAAGCTCCTCGAGCGGCCGGGCTTCGAAAAGGGCCGCCACGTGCCCAAGCCGCACATGGCGTTCAAATACGCCGAGATGACGGACGAGGAGCTTGACGAGAGGGCGAGGGCCGCGGCGGCTTGGGTGCAGCAGAGCCAGAAGCTGACCAAGTAGGGTTGGATGCGTACATATATATCGGGACAGCCACGAGAACATGAACATACAATGGATAGAATACATACTCATCGATTCTCAACCCGCTGTGGATCTTGACTCCAGGCCTTCCGCAACCATGTACTGGACCAAGGGACTTGAACCAAGGAGATCCACGAGTTTAGTTGTCCGGGCCAGACGCGAGAGAAAAACAGAATGATTTGTATTGTTTTTTGTTTTGTTTTGTTTTTGTTTTTGTTTTTTTTTTTTGTTTTGTTATAACAAGACCGCTCTCTCTGTGTTTCCCAAGCAGACACCGATCCCCCCTACCCTCCATCCTCTAAGCCGCCATCCTCTAGTGTTGGGACAAGACAAAGGGGCGAAACACACTCAACAGGGAATACAAGCGCGCGCAAATAAAAAGACAAAAAATTTTGGCAGTTGACCACACAAATTCAAAACGCGAGGGGGGGGTTTGGTGGTTGGGGGGGGGGGGGGGCAAGATCAAAAGACAGGAAATGCAAAAACTGTCGAAGTCAACAACAAAATCAGGTGCCTAAATGCCAACAAAAAAAGGTGGGGGCAAAAAGCGGCGATGCTGGAGAAAGGAAATAGGGGATTTGTCTGCTGATGTGAAAAGGGGGGATGGTGGGTATCTTTGCATGTACATGGGTGCCCCCTTTTCATCATCAGCGGGATGGCGATTGCCGGTGTTTGATGCGGGCGAGGGGAAAGGGATTGCGAGACACCCAAAGGAAAAAGGGGTGGTGGGCCAGAGTTTGCGCCCTCTTGGTGTCCCGCAGTCTCCCTCTCTTTCCATCACTCATCATCTTGAGGAAGATGCAGCGCTGGAAACAGCAACGGAAAGGAAAATTGAGTAAGATGAAAAGTGGGAAGGTGACAGCTTTCTTCAGCCTGTGACGCCCGACCTTTTCCTCTGGAGAAGATGAAGAACGAGAGAAGGGGGATTTGTTTGGGGAAAGGGGGGAAAGGGGGGCTTTCAACAGTGAAATGAAGTTCGATGGGCAATAGTAGGCGATGATTGGTAAAATACGACGACGCAAAAGCCAAAATCTGCAGGATTAAACTCGTACAGAAAATGCAGCGGCCCCGAGAAGTTTCACCCTTTCCATTCGAGCCGTGTGTGGGATGACCACACCCTCCGGCTTCTGGCTACACACATTTCTCGTGCAGCATCAATGCATTTCCAACTCGGGGATCCACGTCAGTACCGTGAGAATGACAAAAAGAATGGAATTTCAAAAATCGCTTTTGGGGGGGGGGGGGGGGGGGGGGGGG
>NIGB01000009.1:674620-706265 GCA_003055145.1 Escovopsis weberi
GGGAAGAGGGGCTCTCGTGCGTCGATCACCAAGGCAAAAAAATCCCTGGCGGTGAAAACCTGCATCCCGAACATATCATCCGTACATCCCCAGAGCCTCCTTTGTCTCTCCCACCCGTGTCGCCCTTTACCCAATAAAGAAGGCCCCCAAAAAAGAAGGAAGAACATTCCATCAGATATTCTCCCGCCGGTCCCGTTTCGTTGGCTCAAGGATTTCCAACAGGGAAAACTCCTACATGCGGATCGCATAACGTGCATACCCTGAGTCGACGTGGAAGTTCTACCTGTTCCCTACCTTGCTTGCTGATGCCGTGACGTCTTTCTCCTTCCTCCTTTTTTTTTCTCCCGTCCTCTTCTGATATCTCCCCTCTCTTCTTTGCCTCCTGGTCTCACGGGCTCGGGGTTTCACGGCTGGCTGGAAGTGGTCACAAGTTCAAGCTTGGCGCGGGATGTCAGAGCCCAATCATCGCCGGTGGCTTCCTCAATGTTGTGATACCAACAAGTACGAAAACGTCCGTCCTTTCCACCTTCTGCTGTCCTCTCTTTCCTCCAGGGCAAGAGCCAGAGCAGGATCAGGAGCGAGAGAAACCCCCTCTGACTTGGATGACCTGCGTTGCCATCCAAACTCTGCTTTTGTTTGGACTTTGGACTTGTCACCATCGTACCAGAGGCATTGCGATCTGGTGGACATTGCGGTGCTGCAGCCTCTCGTCTTTGGGCCTTGAGACACAGAGTGGGTGTGTGTGTGTGTGTCCGTGAGAGACAGAGAGAGACAGAAACTGAGAGAGGGGGGGGTGAATATCCACGATTCTGGATGCTAGCTCTCCCGAGCAATGGCAACGCCAAAATTTCGACGGACGAGAATCGTCTGCATCTCGGATACTCATAACTGCACCGTCAGTCTTCCGCCCGGAGACGTCCTGATCCATGCTGGAGATCTCACTAACCAGGGGAGCTATTCGGAAGTAAGTCCCGCGACGCTCTTTATTTTTCTCATGTCTGTTTGCTGTTTACTGATGCTTCGTCATAGCTCTCCAAGACGGTCAGATGGCTCGAGGCCGCCGACTTTGAGGCCAAAATTGTCGTGGCTGGTATGAGACCCTCCAATTCCCTCATTTCACTTTGGAATGGGGTCGCGGTCAAGGGCGAAGCTGATGAGTCGTACCATTTTCAGGGAACCATGACATCACATTGGACTCGGACTTTTATTTTCATCACGGCAAGACGTTCCACAATGACTTCGATGAACAGAAGTCGGCAGATTGCTTGGCGCTTCTCACCTCTTCCCCGAGCATCACCTACCTCTGTCACGACTCAGCGACGATCCGCCTGAAATCGCCCGAGGGCCCGCACACGGAGTTCACCGTCTTCGGATCGCCTTATTCTCCCCGCCATGGACTGTGGGCGTTCTACTACGATGCGCCGACGAAGAGCAACGACCCTGAGGGACAGGGTCAAACCCATGGGGAGAGGGAGGACGGGGACGAGGTGGACGAGGAGGAGGAGGAGGTCGAGCTGACGGCCCTCTGGGAGCTGATCCCCTTGGAGACGGATATCGTGGTCACGCACACGCCTCCGCGAACGCATCGTGACGACTTGGAATCGGACGGATCACGGCGCGAAGGGTGCGAGGCATTGCGGCAGGCCCTGTGGCGGGTGCGGCCGAAACTGGCCGTGTGCGGTCACATCCACAGCAAGCGCGGCGCCGAGCGGGTGACGTGGGACCTGCGGAACCCAAGGGTCCCCTTCGCAGAGAAGTCCATCATCGAGTGGGAGGATCCGGGCCAAGGCAGCGGGAAGCAGAGCCTTGTGGACCTGACGGGCCGGAGGGGCAGAGCCCTCGATAACGACGGCTCCTACCCTGGACGGCCGGGGACCAAGAATGGCGGGCGGCGCGGCGCCAACGGTGTCGGGAACGGCCAGGACGGAGAAGACGAGGGCGAGGAGGAGGAGGAGGAGGACGACGACGACGACACGGCGCTTTCGGACCCTTCGCGGGACGACTCCCGGAGCAGCGTCGGCTACGGCGTGAGCCTGGACTCGTTCAACCGCGGTGACTGTGAGGCGCTCCGGGGCAGGATGGGCAGGAGGGAGACTTGCATCGTCAACGCGGCCATCTTGAAGACGAGCTACCCGCACGCCGGGGGCAAGGAGTTCAACAAGCCGATAGTCGTGGACGTGGACCTGCCGGTGTGGGAGGAGGACTGACCTCGCGGTGTGGTAATCAGAAGAGGGAGGCCAGGAGGACAGGAAACAATGTCGTATGTATTCGGGGTCGATCTCGCTTTGCCTGCTTCGGAAAGTGAGATTGACAGGACATCATCTTTACAGGCTCTGGCTTTCTTTATATCTTTCTCTCTTGTCTATTTCCTCCTCCTCCTCCTCCTCCTTTTATTGTCTTAGCCCTTGCGTTTCTTTTTTCTTATGTTTCTCTTATTACCTACCTATTATTGATTTCATTGCATTTCCCTTTTCCAGCACCACATCTCACCGGCATTGCATTTTAAGGCACAAAGAGAAAAAAAAAGACGGGGTTATTCGATCAGCACAGCATCAGGTCAGTCCCTAGGCAGTAGGTAGTTTTCAACAGGAAACCGGCGGACGCGATTCCATGCACTCCACACAGCACAGCACAGCGCAGCGCAGCACAGCACAGCGCAGCACAGCACAGCGCAGCGCAGCACAGCACAACACATTATGGCCCGGCAGGATGGAAGCCCAAAGGACATCGATGGGCATGAGCTCATCCGTCTGTCCGTGTAGTCCCCAGTTCGAGACCGCAGGGCGCGCGACCCAAAGCCCGTCTCGGCGTCGGGGGCGTTGAGACGCGCTGCGTGCCGGTCTCGCCCCTCGCCTCGTCTTGGCCGGGCAGGTCGAAGCGAGGCAGAGCGGAGGCAGAGCGGAGGCAAAGGCACCGCCGTTGTGGTCTGATCTTACGGCCCATCGACCGGCCGGTGCGAAAGGGGGCTGGTGCTCCGAGACATGCCCGGGAGCGAGCGGGCCGAATGAGGATGGGATGGGATGGGATGGATGGATGGATGATGGGCCGGACCTACAGTGCATACATCGATGTGCGTTGAATGATGCGTACGAGTGCGAACCACATTCGTGCGAGGGCTGGCCTACGCGCCTCAAGACGATGACATGGACTCATTGACTGCCTGCCTACACACGTACGCGTACATGCTCGTCCATACGTATGTACGTAGAGGTCAGAACGGGGGGGGGCATGTGGATCGGGGATCCGGGTGCGTTGCGTCTGTGGCTCGGGAGCAGCTACGAGCACGAGCACTCGTACGTATGAGCATCAATGGATGAGCATGTACAGGTAGCGCGGAGCACAGGAGAGCGGCGACACGGCCTGGGCGGCCAAGGCGACGGCCAGGAAGAGGAGGCTCCCTGCTCGGGTCTGACGGGGCAAGCAGGGCAGGGCAGGGCAGGGCAGGATGCAGAGCTGCTGTCGGGAGCGGTTCGCGGGCCCTGCATGAACGGGCGATGGCTTCGCGATAGCAGCGGCACTGGGAGGATCAGGAGTTGGAGCAGGAGCAACGGTCCATACTCGTACTGACGGCAGCAGCAGAAGCGATGGCAGCGAGCGTGACCCGGGACGTGCTCCGAGCCGCAGATCCGTGCTAGGACGTTGGGGAGGATGTGGGTTTGCTGTACTCCGTATGTATGTATCAATTGTATGTAACGAGTATGCTCTGGTTGCTGCGGAGGCGACCTGGCGAGGCTCGCGATGATGTTGTTGGCTCTGCGCGGCGCCCCTGTCGAGCCGTGCGCGTGCCGCTCTTCCCCGCGTTTAGCGCCCGGAGGATTCGCGCCCACACAACTCCAGACGGGTGGATGTGTGTATGTACAGGTAGAGGAGTAAGGTAATATGTACGAGGACGGAGCACTCGTGCATTGTCTCCTGTTCTCTGTGCTTGCGAGCAGCATGGATCTGGATCCGTGCCTTAGCGTTGTGATGCCGGCGACATCATGGTGCCCGCTGCCGTTTTCGCCTTGTCGGGAGGATGTAGGGACGTCTGTACCGGTATTCGTACTCTCCGTGACTCGAGATACGAGCAATTGGGATCTGGAGAATAGGCCCGAGGCATATGTGAATGCATTGTTTCCGCTGGATGACGCGGTTGAAACGTTCGGTTGGGGGTCTCGATCTCGGTTGGTAAGGCGGGCGTTCATGGGGCGATCAAGTCGAAGCTCGAGCAATACTATGCAGATATATATTGGTTCCAGAGTGCTCGTATATGTCCATGTATGTATGTCCATACATACGAGCACTGGTCGTCGGTGAGGGTTGGTTTGTTCCCGGGCGTATGCACATTAGTAGCTGTGCTGTAGTGGAGGGGAGCTGCGTGCTTCACAACCTCTGCCCGCGGTGGTTTCACTCGCAGGATCGGCGGGCGCAGGATTGAGAATGGATGATCGCCTCGCCCCGAGCCTAATGCGAGGCCTTAATGCGCCACGTGGGATAGAGCCGTCCTTCGCACAGTCTTCGCAACGGTCTGAGCTCTGCTGCTCTGGCTTGAAAATCTCCCGCGCGAGGCCATCAATGTCTGTTTCTCTTCCTGTATCGATGTGGTGGACGTTCCACGGAAATCTCGTAATGGCCGCCAGATGCGGAATCGCATGGGCAGTTGCTCACACGCCGCCAGGACTTTCGCGGACAAAACCAGCACGGCGATGGCGCCGTCACCAACGTGATCGAGGGCCTGTCCGCGGCAGAGCGACCTCCTGTGCAGTGGGCTGCTGCCGTCACATGCACGATAAGGTGATGGTGCATGAGCGCATACATACATATATCATGTACCCAGGCATGTTGCCTGTTGCCTGCGAAAGCTGGGAAGGATGCTGGACGGCAGCCCCGTGCCTGGGCGCCGAGGGGCCGCCATTGTATGTATGTACATACTCGTACGAGAGATGCTGCGAGTCTATGTATGCGCCCTGGCTGTGTCGTACTATGTAAGTCCGTCGAGCGAGTTCTGAAGATGCCTCCGGTTATGCGGGCGGTATGGCGGGTGTAGCTGCGCTCCTTTGCGACTGGTGAGGGGACGCTTGGCAATCATAGGTAGATACAACACGAGCCATCCGGTATTGCCTTGAATGACCAGACCGACGTGTTTGGGAATGAGCGAAATATCGCAGGGCCTGGGCTTTGGATAGCTCCAAACGATCATGCGCCTCCAAGTCGTACAGTAAACGCCGAGGAATTGACTCATCAACCGAGACGAGGGCGACCCATGGATGCTGCGGAGAATGAGAGAATGATGAGCTCGACTTCTTGGACCCGGAACGGAGTGCTCGTACTGGACAGTGCGCTATGGCGAATGGCTCCACGCACTATATGAGGGACCAACGGGCAGATCTTCGATGTCGGGGACATGGACTGCTCCGGAAAGAAGACAGGCACAGCTCTTTCGGTCATCCTATGCAATAGGATCTTGTCTGAGCAATGGCTGGCCCGTAAGGTAATTCGCGAGCCGCTTTACCCCCGAACAGTAGGTTGGGATTATGCTCGTTCTGCATGTGCTTTCCAGGTCGAAATTCTCAGACAGGACACGACCATCTGATTGTGGTTGGTCTGATTCGACCTGCCGAAATCCAAGTCCGAGCTCGAGGTCATCCCCATCGCAGGCTCCCCGCAGCAGGCACAACTCGACCCACTTGCTCGAACTCGTCTCGAAAGGGATCACGTTGTCGATATGACTGAAAATGTACATACGAAGTGCACACTCGGAACGGCAAGCCAGTATCAGTGCGGAGTGTGAGGACTCGTAATCCGTCTTCGTGCGGCGAAGATCGCCCTTGCGGAGTGTGGCTCGGCTCGCCATTGCGGGAGTCGGCCAAAACAACAACGAGGATCTGAATGAGGCACAGGGGTCCCCCTGATTGGCGCCCCTTGGTCGAATCGAAAATAGAAGAATCTCCTGGAACCTCGGCGGTGATTGGCTCGGTTTCTCGCAAGAAGAGGGGTCAATCTGACTTGACAAAGCCGAAATTCCTGTCCAATGACATCAGATCAGAGCCGTCGGCCGGGACTCGTGAGCAGCTCCTCACAGCCTCGAGGGATGCCTCCGTTGATCGTTTTCATCCAATGATGATCGAGGCACCTCCCAAAATACCGCAAGGAATCCCTGTGACTGGCCCTTTTTCCTGTCATGAATATGGACGAATGAGCTTGGCCAGCATCTGTCAGATCACCTGCTCAACCTGGAGCTCATCTCAGCAGGAGATACGGAATATCAGTGCGAGTCCCGGTGGTGATCGTATGTATCATCGCGAGGTCAGCCCATCCCTGTGCCGCTTCCTCAGTGACAAATCTCCACCCAAAGAACACCGAGCATCAGGTGGGGTTCGAAAAGGGGGGAAGGAGGGGGGGCATAGAAGGGGGGCACCACGCTTTCTCGTGATGTGAATGCGCGAGGTGGTCCGACGAACCCCAGTTGGTGTCATGCAACAATATTCACAGTCCATTGGGTGGACAGCTGGACAAATCGGGACCCGAAATGCTGCAGGTCCGTATGCAGATTCAGGCCACAAGTGCAGCCAAGATGGGGCGCCTTTCGTCGGTGATGCCGCCCGCTGGGCTGACTCCTCCTGCTCCTTCTTCTCCTTCTCCTCATGGACTCCCTCTTGTTCCCTCTCTGCCTGTAACTGCAGACTCGGACCGGCGACTTGTCGCGAGCAGCCTTCCATCCGTACTGGTCGCCGAGCTTCCTCTTTAAGCTACCAGTAAACGTTGCAGAGCTGAAGCAGATGGATGCTGACTGGCAACTGAACCATTGATCTGATTATGGTCGAGGCGCAGGATGCAGTGTGGGCGTCCTACCGGCAGCGAGTCCATGGCTTCCGAAGAAAAGCGCAGTGAATCATTTCAAGCCCATGGCCTATCGAGCGGGGAGAGGCAAGACAAGACAAGCCCGCTCCATCGATCGACCGTCGAGGGTTCCATACTAACCTGGACAAGAGTGTCGGGCAAAGCTGCTTTCTGCTGATTCACTCACCCTGCATCTCTCCTTTCTCCCGAGGCCCCCCCCCCCCCCCTTTTTCTTCTCCCGTCGCGTCGGCCTCTGACGTGCTGTAAATAGTAGCGTCTGACCTTTGTTGCCAAGTCATTGAATTGCCCGCTGTTCATTCTGGATCATAAGAGTGCACAATAGATGCAGAAGCAAGCTGCGAAAAGGGAGGGCATCAGCACGGTGGGGGGGGAAGAAGTCGGAGAGAAGGCTGAGTGGTGAAGGGTGAAGGGTGAAGGGGGATGGGAGAAGGGAGAAGAGGCGGGGAAGCCTCCATCGCCGCTCGGCTTAGTCAAGCCAAGAAAAAAAAATGAAAAAAAAATCAATCAATAAAAGTCAGTGCGGTCAGAGACAAGACAAGATGAGACTTAGCAAGAACCCCCGGCAAGGTTTCGGGAAGTGACGATGGCGACAGCGCTTAAATTGGCAGCTGCGGCCTATAGGGCTTCCTTCCGGCAACAAGGCATCATCACCCAGCACGACCGAGGTAGGAGCACCCGACTCGTCTCGTACTCGTATGTACGGAGCACAGGAAAGAGCAGACTGGAGGTGGTACTCCGTACTCCGTACTCCGCACCAACGGAGGACGAGTCGTCAGCGCAGATCAGGCCTCATGCCGCACGGGGACCGGGATCTTTTTTTCTCCTTAGCAGTACCTGTAATACTCCGAGTTCGTCGCTTGGCACCGAACGAGTGGAATCCCCTTTAGGCACCAGGACCCGTCCTTGGAACGGCGGGAGGCGTTTCGGATGCATCGTGACATCTCATGATGGTGCAGATTGGCGGCAAGCTAAGGCAAAGGTCAGGAGAAGGCAGCCGGGGCAAGGGCCACCCTGATCAACAAGACGAACCGACGGGAAGGAGCCATACCGATACAGGTACGACCTGTCGAGAGTTGGCAGGCACGGCTCGGAGCCTCAGAGGGCCGCAGATTTGGCCTCCCACCTTGACTGACAGGCGCCATTTTCATTTCCAGGCAAACGTCCTTCTTATCGTCAACCAGAAAAAAATGCTGGTAGTCCGTAGGTTAGTACCTAGGCAAGGTTGAGTCCTTCGGATTCAACCAAGACTCAATGCGCGAGCAATGTATCAGCCTAAGCTGAGTTTAGCAGTGAATCGTCCATGATAGAAGATGGGACTCGAACAGCGCAGACCGGCAGTGCCTTCCATGATTTGAAACGCTCCGTTGAATTGATGGAAGGAGCAGACCAGCCGACTTTATGTACGAGAACTCATTCTGAAATTGAAGCGGCAACTTCGACTTGGACTTTGGCCTCTGCTCCTTCCCAAGTTCTTATCTGCTTTCCCACAGGAAAAAAAAAACACCATCAAGTCCTTCAATCTTCCTTCTTCACACTGACTGATTGAAGCTTCATTTTCCCTCTTGTTCTCGTCGGTGGAGGTTTCTTAGCTTGATCCCGATTCAACGGGTCTTTCGCTCTCCTTAAAAAATCAGCTGCCATTTTCGACGCATACCCTAACATTGGAGTACTCCTGACGACTTCAGGTCCTCTTTCGTACGGCCATCACCCGCTTGGGAGTCCGTACCGTCCAATGCCGCCCTTGATATCAACACGAAGATCCTCACCGCCTGTGAACCCGAACCTGGTTTCTGGGTTCCTCTCTCCTCGTCGCCGGGACAATCATCAGACGAAATTTCCACACGTCAACGGTGGTCGGAGCATCAAGAAGACACGATTGCATCTCTCCCCGTCCTCCCGTTCCACCCCTGTGGGATGACTCGACATTACCTATCCCTCGCGCGGATCTCCTTGCGAGTACTCGTACCCGCCAACAGAGCCGTCCATGCCGTCGTATGTGCTCCGTACTCCATTCTCGTTCATTCCACCTGCAGGTAGGTAGTATTCCATTGCTGCTCTTCGCAATTACGAAACAACTGCATTCGCTCGGGGCTCCGGTACTGACTGCATGTGTGCTCGTCAGCAGGCTCAGCTTACACCAACTGCCCGAGACCTGTTGCAAGATTGGCCGCCTCCTCGGACTCGCGGACTTTGGGGTGCTCGTGCAGCACCTCTGAAGGGGCTCCGTTGACGGCCCAGCCAGATCCACCATCCATCACTGCCACCAGAGCGGCGCTGCCGCCACCTTCTCAAGCGAGCTGCCCCTGTGCCGGACCGACTGGTCCCAGCGACTTGCTGGATTTGCTTGTGATATCCGTTTCCCTCGGCATATTGCGTTTGCCTCCTTTTGCCTGGATCACCTGTCTCACACTTCGTGCAGATACCTCCGTCTCGGGGCGAGTGAGTGGCCCGCTCCTTTTGATACCTACCGGTATTCCGAGCTCGTGAGTGACGAGTAGGTACTCCGTACGGAGTACTGAATGTACTACGAGAATCCATCGACACAGAGCACATCACTCTGGGACCCTGGGTACGTCACCTGGTGGCACCTTTTCATTACTAGTACATGCCGGCACCAGGCCATCCTGCATCCACTCTCCTGTGCCCCTCCCTGGGACCTCTGGATACTTCTAGAGAACTCACGAAGCTACTACTGGTATGACCTGTGCTGAGCATACGTACAGGTACTAGACGTTGAAGCCCATGCTTTGCCTCTTCTCTGCGCTTCTCAACCGCGAGAGAGAGGCCAACACGTTTGAGCTGATGCTCCTCTGACTGCGGCATCGAGCGCGCAAGCGACGAATTCCTGAAGATCTTGGTCTCGTTCATTGCTCTGCTGCAAGAGTCAGGTGACCTGTCATTGCACGACACTGCACTGCATCGCGTCGCAGAAGTCCAAGTCTCGGTACCGAGCATTGGCGTAATCGTGGAGCTCTCATGCAAACAAGTCCACTTTTGCTCTAGGGATCGTGGCAGGCTCGAGCTGGGCTTTTCCTGTTTTCTCAACTGGCCAATCGCTCTCACGGACCCAGACCGTCCGTCGACCGACTCTCGTAGACCGTCCTCAGCAAAGTGAATGAGGCCGCCCGCCCGCCGACCTTTCCAGCTATCTCCTGTAGCTGTCAGAGGTGGTAATTCGGCCACGACAACAACAGCAATAACAACAAAGAAGGACGTCAACAAGGCCAACAAGGCCAGCAAAGCCTTCGACAAGAATATCGACGAATATATGCTGCAGGCATTCGACATTGGCTGATGGTTTCATCACACCTCCTTTTTCCTTGTCACGCCTGTACATACAGTACGGGAGTATCCGTACGGAGTACGGAGTACCTACGTCTTGTCTGTTTGTCTTTAGGTACGCACATTGGTAGTACCCCGTATCGAGAGTGAGCCCATACGACTACGAATTCTTGCATACTGACTTGCTGGACAGTCCAACAAGTCAGTCAGTCAGTCGCGAGAGCAGTTCACAGTGTTCCGCTCGAGGACGAGTACCTAATTTGATCTGTCATTCATCTCTCGATATCCCTCCCCTGGTTGGCTCCCGTCACCCGTTGCACCCCATCAATCACCTGAACCTGGAAACCTGGCAGACCTGGCTCGCCGACATCTCACTCACGATCCATTTGACCCCCCACCAGCGGCCAACCAGGCGCCGCCCTTTTCGTCCAAGCGTCTCCTCCTGCACTGGACGGGGAGAACAGACCCTTGGGAGCCTGCCGCTCTTCCCCAAAAGACACCCAGGTCGAACCCAGGTCGACGGGGCCAGCTATCAGACAGCCGCTTGGCTTCCTCGCCCCCTCCTTTTTCGACTCGAGTCTCCTGCCATCCAAGTTCACTCAACAGGGAGCAGGTACTCGTACCTGCGGACGACAGCACCAGGGAGGCAAAGATACCTCTCCGTGTCCCCGCAATCGAGCCTTGACGCAGGTGCCCCTGCCTTGCGTACTCCGTACAGAGTACTCCGTACCTCCTCGTTAGAACCGATACCGGGCCGTTACTAGTACTACTAAGTACTCCGTACCTCGAGGACGAGTCGTACCCGTACTGCAGTGGTACGGAGTATTCTCGTACTCGTACCGGGTGGGAAGAAAAAAAAGTGGAAAAGGGCACGGGGCAGGAGGGGACGTTAGATGCGGGCTCTAGAGGCGCTTTCCCTCTCGGCCCGCTCAGAAATTCCGCCCCTAGTTTTTCCGCCACGCCAATCAAGGCCGACCCCTGCGGCTCCTCTCGTGACCCCCGGCGGTGCCTCCATTCGCCTCGACGAGTCTTGACTCTTATTGACTCTTTGAGTCGGAGTCGGAGCCAGGCGGACGAGACGTCGGAAACCTCGTACTCGTACGAGTACATACCTCGATACGGGGTACCTCCTCTCCGTACTCCGTACGAGTACTTGAGTACCCGAGCTGCCAGCCTGCAGAGAGTCTGCATCGACACTTGCATTCGCTCCTCCGAGGTCCTGCTGCGCACCGCACCTGCCCTTTTACATACGAGCACAGACTGGGACTGACTGCCGGGTTCGACTGGTACGCTGAGCAGTGGGCACGCTGAGTGGGCACGCTGAGCACGCCGAGTACAAGATACATTTACCACGCGCCTCCCGCTCCTTCCCAAGAAAAAGCCGTGAGAGGAAGCAGGAATCGATCAGGATCATTCCTTTCGGTATTTCGCTGCCATTGTCCCTTCCTCGTTCCGCAGATCGCCTCTTCTTCACGCCAACGCCCTCCTCCTCCTGACAACCACCTCTCTCCCTCCTCTCTGGACTCCATCACCAAGTCCATTTTCTTTTCCATCAGCCTCTCTCCACACTCTTTTCCTTGCCCTTCCACGAGGTTCCAACCTACCTCCATCCGTGGATCGATCAGCATATCGCCTTGTCCAGGCTCGCCATTCCGCCTGCCCCAGATCCTCAGCCACTTCGAGTCTTACGCGTGCAGATCACCTCGTCCGCAGCACAATCACCTTCTGCACGACCAAAGCCGAGACGGTGACGACGCCGATTGCTACGGATTCGATGCGAACTGGTCCCGCCCACATTAAATATTCGACTTGAACCAACTTTCCACCGCTCTTGCTCTAGCGCCCGTCTCTGAGCAAAATCGAAACTTCACCATGGCGGCTTTGCCCGAGGACCCGTACGAAATCCTTGGCGTTGCCAAAGATGCACAAATCGCAGAGATTCGTTCTGCCCATCGCAAGCTCGTCCTCAAGTGTCATCCGGATAAGGTCCAGGATCCGGCTCTCAAGGTCCAGAAACAAGACGAATTTCAAAAGGTCCAGCAAGCCTATGAATTGCTCATAGACGACAAAGAGCGACAAAAGTACGACGAACAGGTCAAGCTCGCCGAGCTGCGAAAGCAAATGGCCAACGCAACGACATCCTCGAGCCGGAGCTCATCCAAGCCCACCGAGTATGCGGTTCGAACTCCGGAGGCTCGGCCCGCGTCGTACCAACCGGGCGGTGGCGTGCCACCGGTAACCAAGACGTATGCGTACTCGCAGGCCTGGGATGACGACCTGGCCCACAGCCCCAGGATCTTCGAGTCTGCCTCCTCGCGCTCCTCGCGACGCGAGACAAAGTACACCGACAGCCGCTCCAAGCATGACAGCGACCGAGAGCGCGAGAGGTCCAAGGAGGCTAGGGAACGTGAGAGGGCGCGGCTTGAGAAGGAGCGGGAGCGGGAGCGTCGCAAGAAGGCTGCCGAGAAGTCGGATAAGGAAGACAGCGCCCGCAGGTCTGAGAAAGACGCTCGCAGTGCCGAGAGGAAAGCCCGCGACAAGGTGCGAGAGAGGGACCCGAAGCGGGACTCCGACGACAAGAAGAAGAAGCAGCAGCAGCAGCAGCAGCAGCAGCAGCAGCAGCAGCCGCCCCACTCGAAGCCATATATCGAGGAGTTCAGCGACGGGACATCCTCAAAATCCCCCAAGAAGAAGTCATCGTCATCCAGCAGCAGAAGCTACGAGGAGAAGCGGGACCGCTCTGCCAGCGCCGACGATGTGCCCCACGCCACACGGACCTTCCCGGAATATGCCACGAGCTCTTACGACTCTCCCCGCGTCCCGCCCGCCTCCGAACCAACCTGGTCCCAAAGCATCGATCTCAAGTCCAGCTATGCCGCCTCCTACATCGAGGCGACTCGTGCCAATGTACCCAACTCAGGCCTGAAGCGCTCCATGACCTACCACCCTCGCATGGACCAGCCCCCGGCTGCCCCAACTCCTCCTCCCGCTTCTAGCCAGGCTTCGCCCTTCTCCCCTCCCGAGGACCAGGAGGATGGTCGCTGGAGTTCCGGCCGACCCAGGCGTGGCTCCACCGAGAGCAACCGCGTGCAGCGGGAAAAGTCCTACCGGAAGTCCTCCAGGGAGCCTTTGGACGAGACCGTCCCGAGCTCCTCACCGAGCACCCGCCAGGCCCCCCAATTCCAGAGAGCGACGACGGCTGCCGCTCCGACGTCCGGCTCACCACCCCAAGTTTCCCGGACCAACTCGATGCCGCCCGATGCCTCCTACGTGCGTTCCATGCCGATCCGCTCCCAGACCTTCAGCGGCTACCCCGAGCCTGCTGACGGTCGTGGCCGTCACCGGTCGCGAATGCAGCCCCAGATCAACGAAGAATCTGACTCGGAGGAGGCGTTTGACGCCCGGACTCGGGATCGCACATACCGCGGCAATCGGACCAACCGATCGCCCGAGGCCCTCTACACCGAGGCCCGCTACGCCTACGACCCGCGGCAGGGCAACTCGTACAGCCGTCGTCAAGAGGCCGAGGCCGAAGCTGCTTACTACTACTCGGGCTCCGGGCGAACTTCGGAGAGCCGCCCAACGGTGCCCAGCCGCGATGCCAGCTACTCCGTGTCGAGCGGCTCCGCGCATTTCGCAAGGGTCAAGACCTCCAAGTCCTACGGCGTCGAAGACATCCAGTACACCCACCACCAGAAACCTCGCGAGGTCTACCCGGCATACTGATCCGACCAAATTTCTTGACGCGTCAATCCATTTCCTGCCTCATCTTCTCGTCTCTTCTTACATTTGGCCATTTTACCTCTGAAACATTACCCGGAGTTTTGAATTTTCGTCAGCATTGGCCGCCATCTTTTTCTCTTCTTTTCTTTCCCTGTTTTTTTTTTCAAACGCCACCCGATCGCCTTTGTATGATCACATTCTTCACGTCCTCTTCTATGCGGTGCTCTTTTTTTTCTCTTCCCTCACGAATAAGATGAGATGTCTTTTACGAATTCTATCGTTCCTGGCGTCAGCGATGAGCCTCGATGCGAAATGGCCTTTGATTTGATCTTTGGATGAATGGGTCTTCTTCACGGAACACCTTGTCCTCCTCTTGCTTCGGGGTACAGACTGGATTTCAAGGGCCCTGTGAAGGTCATGACGAAGAGCGCATGAGAATTCACAGAGCCCTGACTACCGTCAGGGAGAGTCAGGAAACCCGCAGTTTGCCAGTCTTACCCGTGGCAGGGAGAAGATCTGTTTGTCCTTGCATGGCACAGACACTAGCAACAGGGCCCAGTCCTTTCAGTTTGTGCAAAACGGCGTTCTTCTTTCTTGCCCTTTTTTTTTCTTCATTTTCTTCCTTGAGTCTTTCCTTATCTCCCCATATCCTTGGGAGAAGATTGCCTCAATTCACTTTTGATTGTAATTGCAGGCTGTGGACGTGGACTACGCATGCTCTCTTCAGCTCCCTTCTCAACTCTTTTTTTTTTCTTTTCTTTTTCCCTCACTTTTTCTTCTCTTTCATCTAGACTTTGTGGGCATTCATTTGGGAGGAGGGACGGACGACGAGGAGAGATGTGAAATTTGGATAGAAGACAGAGTGTTTTGTTTGCCGGTTACATTTGAGGAGGAGAGCAGCAATTTGATGATGACAATGATGATGATGACGACGATTCATTCGATGTTGTTGAAAGATTGAAGGAATTGGGGGGTGTAGAAACAGAGATATTAAGAACTACTCGGCTCTAAGGCATTCTTGTGACGCCTACATGACATGTCTCCCGCGATGGATGAACGCATGCATAAAATAAGAAGCGCCGATGCATGGATGTTCGGGATATCGGATGATATGTTTGGGGCGCGGGCAGGATGGGAACCATCTGTTTTTGAGGGTCGATTCTGGCCGGGCTTGTTTGCGCTGTTGGGCCCGGGACGATGTGTTCCGCGAGACGGGGTCGGGGTCGTGTGATGTAGCAGTGGACGTTTGTTTGTGGGGGGGGGGGGCAAACTCGCGTCTTTTGGTCGACGGTGTGGGATGGTCTTGGGAGTCTTGGGGGAGGATGTTGCTGAGTACCGGGGCCGTGGAGCTGGATGGGGAATTTGGGGACTGTTACTTTAGTAGTTCGTGAAGCGATCGAATTGATCAATGCTTGGAGAGGGGTGGTAGGGAGTGTATGGGGAAGGGTTCAGGGCAAGGTTTGGGTATATGGGCCCGGTGGTGTGGTAGCGAGGATTGAAGGTTTGGCTGTGTGAATAGGGGGGATGACTACCTACCTCAATGTATGCTGCGTGCAAACGAGGCGATGGGTGTTACTAGTTTTGAGATGGCCTTGGACATGGGGATGTATTAATACATGGATTGGACTCTTCTTGCTCGCTTCTCTGGGTTTTGGGATTGCTTGCTTCTGCTTCGTGGAGGATCATGGGAAGATGACCCGTGATGTGGGGATTTGGATGCTGGGATGGCTAAAGGGGGGGAGGCAGATTGACGGATTGCGCGGAGGCCCGGGGAGATGGGTGACGTTGACTGGGAGGCCTCGAGGGCCTGGATGGGTTGATGATTCGACTTTGTCATGGAGGCTCGTGGGGGTTCTTGTGATGCTGAGGCGTCGTGTTGAGAAGAGATGAGAAGTATGAAATAAGGGGCCAACTTCATCTTCATCTTCAACTTCCGCTTCCGCTTCAACATCGGATCGACGGGTTTCCTTCATTTCGTCTGTCCCTCATTCCTTCCTCGTTCATTTTCTTCCCTCGTTTCCTCCTTCCCTCCTTCATTCCTGCTCTCCTTCGTTCCTTCCTCGTTCATTTTCTTCCCTCCTTTCCTCCTTCCCCGTATGCGACCCCGTTCTTTCCTTCATTTTCTTGTATCTTTCCCCGAGGCGAAGCGGCGTTCGCTGTTTCCGTGTCTACGCTCTCTATCATCTTGTCCTCTACCTGTTCCCACTGGCGTCTTCGTCTTCTCTTTATTCTCCCCTTTTCTCTGCCCTTTTGCTGTTCATCACGTCCGCTCGTCGGGCATCGACATCTTCAGCCAAGGGATTCTGGTTCCCATTTTATGGATCGAGTGACCGTGGATTTCTGGGTACGGACATGAAGAAACGCGGAGCTCACCTCTCTTGGAACAACCGATGGATGTCATCTGCGTCCACTCTCACGCTGGACCGTTGCCGACCGAGCGACTGCAAGACCCATCGCTGGGTCCCGTCTCGCATGAGCATGGCTTACGGACATGGCAGGTCTCCATCCGGATCAACCATCATGCACCGGTCATCACGACCATCACCGATCCGTTCTCGGAGAGCGAGTATCAGACCGTCTTCGAGAAGCACCTCCGCGCCCCGGATCGCCAGTGCTTGGAGTTCGAGAACACCACAACACATCATCAGAGCCAGGACCCCTATGACTCCTCAAACGCCGAGGCTCGCATCCAACAGTACGGGAAAAGTCTACTGGACCAGCTCGGTATCCGACCGGGAATGATCATGTCGACGAGCCCACATGTGCAGCTTCATGTGGTTGAGCACTACGACGGAGAAATCGACACTCCTGACCGCCATGGAGGCGTTCATTGCCTTGCGTGGGAGCTGCTGGAGGCGATAGACATTCCACGCAGCGAGGCAGCAGCGGGCGGCGGCAACGTCCGGCTGCGCGTGACACGGATCAGCGACTTCGGCGCCCGACCGCATCGTCTACCATGGCCGGCGCGATCTCTGTCATCCATGCAAGAAGACGCGCGCGGGGTGTCCCACGTCCTACTGGTCATTGCGAGGGACTTCAGTCGGACAGGGGCAGACCAGGACCCGGAACCGGACCTGGCGCAATGGCCGTTGATGAGCGCGCAAAAGAGGCTGAGGGGAAGGATGCTCCTGGAGGTTGTGCGTCCGGGGAGCCTTGAGGAGTTGAGGCATCACCTGCAGGCCAGGGCGGCGCTGGGAGTGCATTTTCACCTCGTCCACTTTGACTTGCACGGGAAGATCATGAGGGATGAGTGAGTAGCGCAGCCTCGGCCCCAAGCCATGCGTAGCCCCTTTCCGTCCTACTGTGAGTCTGACAACGCAGCACAGGAACGGAGATATGATTCCTTGGCTTCTCTTTGCCAAGAACGATCAGGCCGTCAGGTCAAGCGGCTATCGATTGCCAAAAACCCATCTGTCCAAGGCCGAGGCAGTCGCCGAGCTCCTGGCAGAGCACCGGATCGAGAACGTCGTCCTCAATGCTTGCCTCTCGGCCTACAACCGGACCGGGCCGGCGACGAATCTTGCGCACATCTTCCTCAAGCGCGGCATTGAGAACGTCTCAGCCGTGTGGTACTATGTGCACTGGCAGACAGTCGCCACCTTCCTGGAGGCCTTCTACAGTGAGCTTCTGGTCGGCTGCGCCGACTTCCACGAGGCCGCCCAACGGGGAAGAGATGCAGTCCGAAGAAGTCCCACAAGAAGAAGGGGCAAGGTGCATCACGACTTCTTCATCTGCGTCAACTACATCAGAGACGAGTCCCGATCGAGGCCCGTTGCGCATGACCCAGGACTCTCGCTCACGGCACCCTCGCAAGTCTCTCTGGCAACTTTTTCCTCTTTGAGGGGATTCATGGGCAGAAAGGGTGGGCCATCAACACCGAGACCACGCACACCGCATCCACCAGCAACAAAGCCGAGCGACACGTCACCCATCGCCAACATGCCGATCATGCGACTCAAGCTGCACCTCCTAGAGCTGGAATACAAGCTCACGATGTCCCGGATCGTCTACGCCAGCGACCTGCGGAGGCCCGGGTCTGACCTCGCCGCAACGGTCGAGCGGATGGTCGACATGTGGCTCGCCACGAATCTCGTCGACGGCGTATACTACTACAAGGCCAAGGACTTCGCCAGGCGAAGGATCCTCTCGAGCGACACCGGCACGCCGCACCGGGAGCGACGCATGCGGACGTCCCACGGAGGGGGCTGCCTGCAACTCCCCGTGCCCCGCCCCGTGCCCCGCCCCGTGCGCGCCCTCCGGCAGTCGCTGCACATCATCCGGGGCGTCGACCACATTTTGGATCCTGGGTATCAGGCTGACGCCTCGGAGAACCGGCGGAGCGAGCACCGCAGGCTGCTGACGCTGGAGGGGCTGCGGAGATTCGCGCGCCGTCTGCACCGGGAGGGGCACAGCTACTGCCTGTTCCTTGGGAGCCAGGACGCGCAGTGGTGGGAGACCTACCTGCGGCAGCTGGGCGGGGAGTGGTGGGTGCATGTCCCGTGGCACTTTGCGGTCCATGGTCGGGATGTGGCAGAGGCTGGGGGAGCGAGGCGGGACCCGGAGCCGAGCGGACAACAGCGACGGATGGCGATGGAGTTGAGGCGTACGACGGCCGCGGATGGAGATGGACTCGGGCGGTGACGGCGGCGGCGGAAGACGATGAAGTCGAGGCGGTGACGACAGCATACGGCGTTTTCGCAAATTGATTTCATTTGCTTCCAGGAGGAGTCGAGTTTCGGCAAGTTGCGAGGATGCGAGGTCCGCGGCGGGCCGGAAGGCTCGGGCCCGGGAGCGATGGGGCTGTTTGCATGGAGGATCGAAGTGCCGCCGCAACCGGGCCGTAGAGGCTTGCGTTATCGACCCTACTGACTGCGTGACAGTCGCAGGGGTGAGGCTGATTGTTTGAGCGTGGATTTACGACATTTCTTGCCGCTTTGAGACACGGATGTTTGGGTTGTCTGAGACGTGATTTAGTTCAGAAGAGCCTCTTTTTTTTTTGTATACCTGTGTTTGATCGTGTTGTGAAGCGCGGTTCAAGTCATGTCATTGTTGTCTTTCTATTGATGCTCTTTTCTTTTCTTTTTCTCTCTTTCCCTCTTGTCTTTCTTCTTTCTATACAAAAGACTTTCCGGTCTCACCATATGCCTCGATGCTGAATGAGCCGTGCTGCTTCCTCTGACTTGAGAGGGTTGATCTTCGACGGCCGAAGGTCTGAGGCCCGGGCAACTCGCGATCCTGCTGTGCCGACGCAGATCGACCATGTATGTATTTGCACAAGAAGGCGAAAGGGTATGCAGGGGAAGAAGGTGATGGACGAGGCGCGAAGGTTCTGGCTATATGGAGTACGGGGTAGAGGAATGGAGTGGATGAGCTGGATGCAGATGCATGCGTGTCCTGCGTCGAGGGTGCATGAGGCCATGCAGCGAGCTCGATGACCCCGCGTCTGTGGGAGTAACCGGTACACACCTGTAGTACGAGTACGGAGTGCTCAGATGTACGACAGGTCTTTCTTTTTTTTTTTTTTTTTGGAAATTGACATTATCGCTGGATGGACGAGTAGAAGGAGGAGGAGGAGCACGGATACATACGGTGCTGCGGGGGTCTGGGGCCGAGGGTCGGCGTGTCGGGGATTTGCGGGACTCCGTTGCGAGAGAGGACAAGGATGAGGATGAGGATGAGGATGAGGATGAGGATGAGAATGAGGATCAGGATCAGGATCCTATATGTAGTCTTGAGCTCTAAAAACTTGGAGAATGTCTCTTGAGGTCGGTGATGGGTATCCAGACGAGGAAGTCATTGCTCGAATGCTGACAAAGCAGGCGCGTCAGAACTTCAATTATATTGCATTTCCAAATTCAAGTCGAGGTGAAGGCAACGCGACGTCATCTCTCGCGCTACTCGGACCTCGGACTTCGGAGGTCCATTCAATTGCAATCTGCAGTGGCTGTTTGCCGCCCGCAACCGACGACTTTTGCACTCGCACGAATCTCGCATCGCATCTCGCGGCCGAAATCGACGCACGCCGAAACGGAGACGAAGACGAAACGGACGGAATAAGGCCAAGACCGGTGTCTCACGCGGATGAGGCATTGCGGCGGATGATTCCTTGAAGTTCAAGTTGTTGTTGCGCGCACGCGAGATACCCTGGCCGGTACTCCGTACATTGTGAAAAAGGAGGGCCTCATTAAAGAAAAGGAGGCCGCGGAAAAAGCAACTTTTGCATCACCCATCAATACCACGAGCTGAGGAAGCTTTGAATTGAATTGAATTGAATTGATCGACTTTCCTGAAATATCAAATCAAATCAATCCGATCCGCTCCTGCTCGCGCCTTCCCTCCACTGCCTCGAAAGTGCGGTGTCTTTTTTCTTCTCTTCGCTCCTTCCTTCTATTAATATTATTATTATTATTATTATTATTATCATCATTATCATTTCGGCAGCTGCTCCCTTCAGCGTCCACGGCTCCTTCCTCGAATCAGCTCGATCGCGATTGAACGGATAAACGGGAAAAAGAGAAACGGCAGGCGCGAACCTGACATAAGCGGCGCAGGCTCGAAGAGAGGAAAAGCAGCAGAAGAAAGGGGAGAGAAAAAGAATCAGGAACAGGATTGAGGCCATATTGAATCAACACAATAGAAGAGAGCAGACAGAGGAGAGGAGAGGACGAGATCCAATGCGCGACGCTGGCTTTTTCAGCATGGCCTCCTCGCTCGATGCCGTGGCCAACGGGTCCGCCCTCCGCCGCCGCGAAGATCACCACCACGACCACGATCACGATGACGATCACGAGACCGCCATGCTGCGACCCAAGCCCAGGAAGATTGCCCACTCGCAGCTCCTCATCGACGACCACGGCCAGGTCCTCGTCAACGGCCAGATCGCCGGCCTGGCCGCAGAGCCCAGCATCCCCAGCGGCATGACCAGGTGAGGTTGAGGCGATCCATCTTGATAAGCCCCTTCTTCAGTCAATGGTTTGTTTGTCCTAACACCGAAGCTCCCATCGCAGCGGCCGATCGACGCCCGTCTCCGACAATGCGCCCCCCTCGGCCAAGTCGCTGTCCACCGCGCGCAAGAGGGTCCGCGCCGAGCAGCGCCGCCGCATCTTCCCCACCACCGACTTCGCCTCGCGCCTCTCCCACTTCGACCCGGACAGCGACTACCGCGACTTCCACGGCTTTTTCAACCTCTTCTGGATCGGCCTCGCCATCATGGGCATCACCACCATGCTGC
This sequence comes from Escovopsis weberi, assembly GCA_003055145.1. Lineage (NCBI taxonomy): Eukaryota > Fungi > Ascomycota > Sordariomycetes > Hypocreales > Hypocreaceae > Escovopsis > Escovopsis weberi. Next base: position 695,697 of record NIGB01000009.1, read on the forward strand.
GCAACATGAAGGACACGGGCCACCTCATGCACGTCCAGATCTGGAGCCTCTTCACCGACAAGCTGTCCAGCCTCGCCCTCGCAGACTTCCTCATGGTCTCCACCACCGCCGCCAGCCTGCCCCTGCACCGCGTCTTCCGCGCCAGCCCCGCCGGCGGCGCCCTGAGCTGGGCCCGCGGCGGCATGGCCATCCAGATCGTCTTCCAGGCCGTCTGGCTCGCCGTCTGGATCGCCGTGCCCTTCTGGTTCGAGTGGACATGGACCGCACAGGTCTTCCTCCTCCTCCACACCATGGTCCTTCTCATGAAGATGCACTCGTACGCCTTCTACAACGGCCACCTCAGCGAGACCGAGAAGCGCCTCCGCAGCCTCGACGTCCCCGACCCCTCGAGCGCCGACCGCAGGCCCGCCTACTTCTACCCGAGCGCCGAGTACAGGAAGGGCAGCGTCTCCGGCATCTCGCTCCCGGCGAACCTCATGGACGGCGTCGTGGACGGCGGCGGCGGCGTCCTACGGCAGCGCACCAGGGGGAAGGCAGAGGGGAACAACGGGCAGGTCAACGGCAAGGGCCGCGAGAGGGACGATGACATGGACAACGACGACAAGAACAATAGCAACAGCACCAGCTATGTTCAGGTCGGCGACCGCGTCGGCGGCACCTCCGGCAGACACCACGAGAAAGCGGACCAAGGGAAGACGGCGGACCGCAGGATCGACAACGCCGGCTCCGCCGTCGTGGACGACCTGCGGGAGGACCTCGCCCGCGAGCTGACGAGCCCCATTGGCAACGTCACGTACCCGCGCAACCTGAGCTGGCCCAACTACCTCGACTACCTCCTGTGCCCGACCCTGTGCTACGAGCTCGAGTACCCCCGCAACTCGCACATCAACTGGGGCCAGCTCGTGTCCAAGGTCATCGCCACCTTTGGCTGCATCTTTCTCCTGACCGTCACCTCGGAGGAGTTCATCCTGCCCGTGCTCGTCGACGCCGAGCGCCGCCTCGCCGCGGCCCGGGGCGGCCAGCTCAGCGGCGGCCACGGCTCCATGGCCGTCGAGACGCTGCTCGTCCTCGCCGAGACCATCTCGTGGCTGCTCTTCCCCTTCATGCTGACCTTTTTGCTCATCTTCCTCGTCATCTTCGAGTACGTCCTCGGCGCCTTCGCCGAGATCACATGCTTCGCCGACCGCCACTTCTACGCCGACTGGTGGAACTCGACCGACTGGATGGAGTTCTCGCGCGAGTGGAACGTGCCCGTCTACTCCTTCCTCCGCCGGCACGTCTACAGCGCCTCGCGCCCGCACACGGGCAAGCACGCCGCGACCGTCATCACGTTCCTCATCTCCGCCGTCGGGCACGAGATCGTCATGGCGTGCATCACCAAGAAGGTCCGCGGCTACGGCTTCTTCTGCCAGATGCTGCAGCTGCCCATTGTCATGCTGCAGAGGACCAAGTGGGTCAGGGGGAGGGCGACGCTCAACAATGTCTGCTTCTGGTGCTCCATGATTTTGGGTCTGAGCTTGGTGAGTCTTGAAATTCCTTGAGTCCCCCCTGCACTTTCGAATTCTTCCACCTTCCATTCCCTTTTGTCTTCCATTCGCCCCTCTCGTGGTCTTTGTGGTGCCCTGCAGTAAACCAGACTCACAGACTAACACATGTGCCAGATCTGTTCGCTCTACGTCCTCATATAGAAAGGTGCCAGGCGTGTCTCGCACGGGAACAAGATGGATGGAAGTGTAGCTTCAAGTGTTAATTTTGAGGGCATCTCTAAAAAAAAATCGCCCATGATGCTGGATCATCAGGGGCGAAATCTCGATTCAGGAGGCAGCAGCAGCTCCTGAAACGATTGCTTTCTCTGTGTTGCCTTACCAAAGCGATCAATGTTTTCAATTTATATTCCACATTCATAGATTCCAACTCATGTTGTTCTTTAATCCACCTTCATTCACCGGGCATGTGAACGCGCTTTTGTTGAGATTTCCTTGGTGAGGGGTTGTGGGTGATGAAATGGATGTTCTCGATAGACATGGCGGTATAGACTAATAGAATGATGGCTTGTCTCTGGTCCAGGGAGATGGCGTGTGAGACTGAGACTGAGCCTTGAAGAAGTGGGATCCGGATGGGCTGGAGGGCCGGTCAGGGATCGAGGGACACCCCTCAAAGCGAGCGCTGGGCTGGCCTTGACCGTGACGCTATCCCTGGTTCTGCGCTGCACGCTTTGTCCTGGGGGTTTGATTGATGGCTGTGCGGTCCTGCGCACAATGGGGCGGGCAGATGTGGAGAGCGTCCGGCCTTGGAGTGAGGAGTGTCAAAGAAAAGACGGATTGAAGGTTTGTTGCTTTCGGGGCCTGAGACGTTGTTCGGGTCGTGCGCCTGGCTGAGACGCTCTTGTTCAATCCGTGCGTTTGTGACGACTGGACAAAGGATGGAGGGGTTCGGGCGGGATGCGATGAGCGGGATCTGGAGCCCGGTGGAGGGGTATTTAAGGGATGGATGGCGGTCCTGGGGATGCATGCTCTTCTCCTCATCAGCCCTGAGCAGCAAGAGACAAGTCCTCTGACAGCATCACCAACACAAGCTTCACCTTCAACGACACGAGCTTCACCAGCAACATCAGCCTTCACATTCAACGACACGAGCTTCGCCTTCAACGTCAGCCTTCACCTCCAACTCCAACTCCCAAAAAGAATTCAACACCAGCATCCAGCTTCGACTTCGTTCCGCTCCGGCCCAGACCCTCATCGCCCGCCATGTGCGTCGCGCAGCAAATCGTCTGCCCCGTCTGCCAGGTCAACTCGTACCAGCGCCTCGAGACGTGCCCGCTGCCGGACTGCCGCAAGATCGCCATGTCCCCGGCCTTTGACGCCGTGCCCTGCCGGCAGTGCCAGATTGCGATCGCGCAGCAGCGGCAGCAGCAGCAGCAGCAGCAGCAGCGGGGGGGGAATGGGCAGGATGGGAGTGTCAGCCGTGGGCGCCGCCGGCACCGCCGCTGAGTGGCTCTGCAGTGCCTACTTCATGTTGACGGATCCGTTCGGTGGCCTTGCAGGGTGATGGGTTGGTTTGGTATGGACTGGGGAATGGGTACGTCTGGGGTGAATATGGACGATGGAGTTGGGTTAGATAGAATTGATGGAATCAAGATGTGTTTTGGACTTGATGAGTTGAGAGCATCTGAGAAGCCTCGAGTGAAGTTGAAGTTGAAGTTGAAGTTGAAGTTGAAGTTGAAGTTTACAGAGTCGTGATGTATGCATGTAGCGGGACTCGACCATTTATGCATGTATAAGAATGATCCGCCCCGATATAGTAATCACAATCCAGCACGATATGCACTTAACAGGAATCGATGCCTGCAACCTCCTCTTACCTGGTGCATTGAACGTCCAACGGAGTCCCTGCCTGAGTTCAAGCCCTGGAACCCCATCGCGGTCAAGATCAAGACGAGGTCCAGCTCGAAGCACCCCAATCTCCCTCTCAGACTTGCGAATCGTCACCCATCCCTTCACACACACAGACATACACAGAAATGCAAGTGCCGTCCTGGGTGCCGCGCGAGATCCTCCCCGGGTCCGCCGGCGAGTGCCTCTCCCAGAGCCAGCTGCTCCTCGTCACCGCCGTCATCCCCTTCCTGCTCGACGCCATCGCCGAGATTGGCGGCACGCTGCGGACGAGCACGAGCATCAGTACGACCCCCGGCGCCGCAGGCCTGGTCGGCTCCCGCAACGCCTTTGGCGACGAGCAGCTCGAGGCCGACGTCGCCGCCGAGCGCATCCTGCGCGCCGCGCTCGGGCGGTGCGCGCACGTCGTCGCGGCCAGCAGCGAGGAGGACCCCGTCGAGCGCGCGGTGCACATCTCCTCGGCGTCGGCGGCGTCGGCGGCATCATCGTCGGTATTGGCATCGGCATCAGGGTTGGCGTCGGGATCGGCATCGGCATCAGCATCAGCATCAGCACCCGGCGAGGTCTTCACCGCCGCGTTCGACCCGCTCGACGGCAGCTCCATCGTCGGCGCCAACTGGGCCGTCGGCACCATCGTCGGCGTCTGGAGGGGCCAGAGCGCCCTCGGGGTGCGCCCGGACGAGGGCCTCGCCGCGGCGGTGCTCGGCGTCTACGGCCCGCGCACGACGGCCCTCGTCGCGCTGCGCGAGCCCGGCCGGCCGGGGTTCTGCCTGCACGTGGGGCTGGGCGGTGCTGACAACAGCGCTGACAACGGCGATGGTGGTGATGGCGATGGCCACAGAGCTGCGGCCGGCATCCACCTCATCGACCCGCGCGTGCGCCTCTCCCCGCCGCCCTTCTCCACGCGCTACTTCGCCCCCGCCAACCTGCGCGCCGCCGCCGAGGACCCGGCGTACGCGGGGCTCGTCTCGCACTACATCGCCCGCCGGTACACGCTGCGCTACAGCGGCGGGCTGGTCCCGGACGTCGCGCACGCGCTGGCCAAGGGCCACGGCGTCTACCTGTCGCCCGTCGCGGCCGGCGCGCGGGCCAAGCTGCGCCGCCTGTACGAGCTGTGCCCCGTCGCGCTGGTCGTCGAGTGCGCGGGCGGGTGCGCCGTCGACTCGGACCTCGGGGGCGCGCTCAGGGGCCAGCGCATCCTGGCCCGCGCGGTGCGCAGCTGCGACGAGAGGGGGGGCATCTTCTGCGGCAACGCGGAGGAGGTCGAGGCCATCTTTGCGCTGCTGAAGAAGTAGAGACGGGAATACGACACGTGAATGAATGCCATGACTGCACGAGGGGAGAAACAAAACAATGCAGAGGGAGGGGAGGAATCTATCTCTATCTTGCTCTTGTGCGGGCCCTTGGATAACTTGAAAGTACACAAAGGGTCCGCCGCTGCTATGAATGGAATTTTACACCGAGGCATATGAGGCGTATCTTGTACATACTCTAGACACTAGGAGAGAAAAAAAAGGGGGTAAAAAGGAGGAGAGGGGGAAGAAAAAAAAAAGGGAGGGGGGGGGACCATGAATTGGGGGGCCATGAATGCTCCACTCGCAGGCTCACAGCCTCGCCATCCCAATGCCCCCGAGCGCCTCCGCAATGCTGTCCACCGTCCGCAGAACCCACTCGCCGCCCTCGTCACCCGCGAGCCAGCGCACTCCCTCGTCCTCGTCCTCGACCCCGTCCCCGTCCCCGTACCGGTCCGGGAGTGACCCGCCGGCCGCCCTGTACGACCCGTCCTCGACGGCCTTGCGCAGGCCGAAGACGTGGCTGACGACCTGCGGGGCGACGCCGCCCTGGGCCCTGAGGCACGCGATGGCGGTGAGGGAGGTGAGCGCCCTGCCGAGCCTGGCGAGCCGTGGGGGGTGGTCGCCGGGGCCGTCGCCGGGCTGGTCAACGCCATATTCCCCTGGCTGGGTTGTGCCATGTTCCGCCGGCTGGGCTACAGGATGGTCTTGAGGCAGGTCGTCCGCGGGATCGGCCAGCAGCAGCGCGTAGTGGCCGTGCATGATGACGACGGGCAGGTCCGGGTGCGCGAGCGCCAGCTTGTGGAGCAGCTTGGCCTCGAAGGGGCGGTAGACCGAGTCCCAGAGGGCGCGGCCGGCGGCGGCGCGGGCGGCGAGGGTGGCGGGGGCGGGGGCGGGGGCGCGGGAGGGTGCGGCGCAGAGGCGGGCGGCGGTCGGGGCGGGGAGGGCGGCGCGGAAGGCGTTGAGGCAGTTGATGGTGCGGGGGATGCCGTTGAAGGAGATGCACTTGAGGCCGACCTCGCGGATGAGTTCTGCTGCGTGGACGGGGTCCGGCCGTGAGCTGGATGAGGATGGGGATGAGGAGGATGGGGAAGGGGAAAAGGGGGAGGAGGGGGATGAGGCGACGGCGTGGAGGGCGGCGAGGGAGTCTGGGGAGTTGAGGGTGAATGTGGTTGCGGCCTTTGGTCTTGTCAGTGCGTCCAGGTCATGAGTAAAAGACTTTGAGCGTGAGACGGCAGGATCATCAATCGAAGGCATCTGGATGAGCGCGGTGGATTGATTCGTACAGAGATTGCTAGCCAGGGCCGGAGGGGCACCCTCCGGGAGGCCGCGTCACGCGCGATGGCGGCGTACAGGTCGGCGATGCCGGGCGGCGCGGGCACGGGGAAGGGCTTCGCGGCGGGGGCGTTGATGAGGGCCTTGAGGGACGGGGCGAGCTTGGCCATGGCTCGGGAGCGTCTTTTCTTGATGAGGTGCGCGAGCGGGAGTGCTGGCAGCGCGGCGGGCGAGCGAGGCATCAATAGATTGCCGGGGGACCATGCGGATGAAGATGAGGCGGCTATTTCTTTTTTTCTTTCTTTTCTCCCGTCGGGTCAATGGGGGAGGATGTGCCGATGCTTTGTCATGGTGCCGCGATGGCGGTATTCGAGGGAGGGTTGCGAGATGGAGGTGGGTGAGTAGTTCCGGGGCGGATTCGGCGCCGAGGATGGACTTGCGGAGGCGGAGGCGGAGACGGAGACGGAGACGGAGGATGGAAACGGTGGGAGGAAACAGTGCAAAACGGTGACGGAGAAAACGGATGAAATGGGAGGCTCGGCTATTCGCGGGAATTGGCCGACTGCCGATAAGATAAGCATCCAGTCCGTTTCGCACGGTTTTTGTTTGTGTTTTACGGTCTACAGGTAGTGCTAAACGGTAGGATCTACGAGTACGGAGTACGATATTGCATTTATTTTGGCCCGTACGATGGCTTGCGATCTATTTGTGAGTAGATGATGGACGAGAGGGGAAGAAATAAAAGAGTATGAGGCTCTGTGTCGAACTCACTTGGGGAGAAGATAAAGAGAAGAGAGCTGCATCCCCATGAATATGACCGAACTTCACAGCTGCAAATCGCTGCGTCTCCAGTCCCGCCTCCTCCATCGCATCTCAGGGTAGCTCCGAAGCTCCGTCCACGTCCAATATAACCTTGTACGTTTCAAAAGTCGTCAAACAAGCACGGGTCAGGCACTCGACAAATTTGGATTCATCGCCTGGACCTTGGATGGGCCACGTCTCACCTCCGACGCGTCCGTGTCCATGCGAAATGCCCACAGGTATCCATAGCCAAGACACTCCCTGTTTCTCTAGCCAGAGAAAGGAGCTGGCAAAACGGTCATCACCGAGCCGTCGCATTCCAACGACGAGCACTCTGTACATACGTTGATACATGGTCGACCTTGGAGAAGCGCAGGGCCCGAGACTCCACATGGGCAGCGTGCTGTCTCGGATGCGGTCCGGGCGTTGCGACTACTCGTACGAGCACTAGCATCCCTTCCCTCCGTTTTGGGGGTGGAATGCCAAGCGAGACTGAGATGAGATGAGATGAGATGAGATGAGATCCGGGGAAGCCCGAAGTGCACACACACGCCCAGGTCCGCTCGCCTTTCGCACATCGAAATTCAAGGCGGTGCCTTGCCCGTCTCTCGCCTCACCCCGAGGCTCCCGCACCTCCGGGGACCGAATGCTGGAGCTCGAAAGGCGTCCTCCTGAGCCGCTTGGGTCTGGACGCACCGAGTCTGGAATCCTCGAGCAATAGTGAATCCTCATGGTACGAGGACCACGACAGCGCCGCCCCGGATTCCAAGGATGACGGCATGACACGCACCCGCACAATGCAATGTGGCATGCACGTGGAGGCCACCGCATTGTCGGAGGTGTCTCTGCGCGGAGGGCATCGCCGGGTCCGGAGGGGGGAGCGAGGGGGGGAAGAATGCGTCGGGACGAGGCGAGACGAGGCAAGACAGTCCCGGCTCCAGCTCCAGCTCCAGCTCCAGCTCCAGCTCCAGCTTCAGGTTGATGGAATGCAAACGGTCTTGGCTGAGGGGATGACGTGACATAGCCATGTGCGCGGCGCGGGTGGGCTGTTCCGGGGGCGGAAAAGGGGGCATGATGGATCATGTTTGGAATGTTCGAAGGAAGAGAGTGTGAGTGAGAGAGGCAGGATCGGCTTGATCCATTAATTGATTACGGACTATTCGTAGCATTGCGGCTGAGTCAGCCGACGTCCGCGAGTTCCGGGGGTTTTTAGTCTGGGGAGAGATGAATTGATTCGAGATCTACGGAGCATTGATGGGTGGATGTGAAGGCCTCGTGGATGCGAATTGCACGAGTCGAGACTTGGCGGGATGGAGATTGGATACGCGGCTCCAGGGTAGCAGGGTTAGGGTACGTGGTATGTGGGGATCATGGCACATTGCACATACCTCAGGATGCATCTCATGCTGCCAGGTCACAGGGTCAGCATGGCAAAGCTTTGACCGCTTGGGTGCCAACGACAGCAGCATTGGGTGAGATCTAGCACGATCGGAAAGCATCACTCCATTCAATATCATGGACCTTGGATGGCCAGCCCGGATCAGAGGCCAGTCGGTGCTCGTTACCGCGATCTTGGCACCAGGCACCTGCCCGATGTGGCCTGCATCTCCAAGAGGAGGCCTCAACTCCAAGGAGTTCAGTATTGATGTATTGATTGATGTATGTACATGATCCGGGGGATGCGAGATGTCCTTATTCGGTGGATCGCATCCTGCATCCCGTCGTCGTAATTTGGCCGAACGCAGCGAGACTCGACTCCGGGTTTGGCCTGCTCGGATCGAGCCCTGGTCGCCATGCCCAAGCCATCATCATCATCATCATCGTCGTCTTCCATCTTGTCGAGTGGCTTCCGCGAGCCAGACTCTGCGCAGACCATAGACATATTCTACCAGTATGGATGGAGGATGTATGTACGGAGTATCGATGAGTCCAGACCAGGTGCTGGGCCTGGATCCGGCAGACCAAAGGCCGCAAGTAGGAAAGCACCAGCATCAATCAATGGCTCCCGCCCCACGACATCACGGGACCTCGTGGGCATCTGGATCCGGAACCCCCATTATGCGACCCACAAAACCTTAGATCAATCCTCTCCGCAATTTTTTTTTCTCTTCTTCTTCTTCGTCTTCCTGGTCCAGCCTGGGGAACGCTGCTCGAGCTTAGCGGAGGTCGCATGGGACGAAAAGTCGTTGCCTGATTTCGATCTGGGGTTTTGTGGGGCCCAGAAGGTTAACCTCGGGTTTGCGGAGAGAAGGAAGGGAAGGAAGCGTATGGAGTATGTACTCGTATGGAGAATGGAGTAATTAGTAGAGAAGAGGACAAGATCGGCGTCGCAGCCCGATATTTCCATGTCCCCCGCCTCTTTGCTTTTTTTTTTTACTGCCAGAGCAAGTGATCTAGACAATACGAAGTACGCAGTACGAATACTTGAGTCTGTTAGTCGAACGGAGTGGCACTTAATAGTAATAATCGCGCTGCCGAGCTGTGCTCGAGGCGAGAGGGACGCAAACAGGCTAAATCAGAATGTACCGAGCTGAGCCCTACCTCAAAGGCCCCCCGAGGCCTGGCGCTTCTCGGCAACGCTCTGGCGGCGGCGGCACGAGTCGTGACGTCTGGCGCCGGGCTGTCTGGGTTGGCTTCATCAAATTGATCAATCAATTGATGCCTCCCAGCTCGTACTCCCGGTACGAGTGCGAGTACCACGTCGTCCGTGTTGGGACGAAACATCGTGAGCAGCCTGGCCTGCGGAGGATGCGGTGGAGCTCGGAGGAGGTACGGAGTACCTGCGAGATGAGCGAGAAATGGCGGCGAGACCGGGTACTTTAGAGGTCAATATGTACTTTTCGGTGGGGAAGCGCGGGGGAAGAGACGCGCTTGGCTAGCGCCTTCCACTTCTCCGCACGGATTTTGGAGCCTCTAGCGCCACGCCGTTTTAGGAGAGGCCTGTTCCTTCCGTGCCTGGGACTCGAGTACTTGCTGGTACTCCGTACTTAAGCCAAGGCGATTGTAGGGAAGGAGCTGCGGGCCTGGAAACGACGGCGCTGCCATTCAAGTTCCTGCCTCCCGAGTCGTTCGATGTCGCGCCTCTACCTGTAATGCTCCAGGGAAGGCACGACCTCCCAAGTTCCATGGCCTCGGAAATCGATAGTGTATTAATGCCTCGAGCTTTGCTACTCCCGGCGGCGGCACATGCCGCACCCTCTCGATGGGGAGGGCTGGCCCGGCTGAGCCATGATGATGGATGATGCTCGCGTTCGGGTATCACGTCATGCGTCTCGTTGGAGGTGTTGGAGGCACGAGTACGGAGTAGGTATGAATCAAATACATGCATGATACTCATCCGGTACCGGTACGACCACTCCTCTGACCTCGAAGCCTCTCCCAGTGTGCCTCATGCATGATGCCGCTCGTCGTGCCACTGCTGCTGCTGCGCCGAGAAATTGCCCATCCATCGTCGTGGACTGGGATGTCGCTAAGGCAAGGCCCCCGCGTTGCCGCATCGCTTTGCTCGGCTTTACTCCAGACTGCTCGAGAGTCGACCCAGAACCGCCTGCTCGCCTTCCAGGCACCCACGATTCCACTCCGACCCTGGCATATCTTGGGCTGCAAGACCCATGCTTCGCTGCGCTTCCCGCCCCTGGAATAGAGGGGCGAGAAGACAGGAGAAAAAAAAAAAGGAAGCCATTGCTTTTCGCTTCTAGAACGGCCGTGCTGAGAAGCCCAGAACTCGATATTGCAGGACAGTGGCAAGGGGCCCCGCGGGGGGAGGGGGGGGGGGGGGGGGAAAGGTGGGGCGGCGGCGGGGGGCGGGG
>NIGB01000009.1:708557-719117 GCA_003055145.1 Escovopsis weberi
CTCCCAACGAACCCTGCCGCTGACATCTGCTCTCCTCCCGCCTCACAGTAAGCAGCAGGACTCGACTCTCGATTCCGCCGCGCCACAGACATCCCACGCCGAGCAGATCGCCGAGGGCGAGGTCCGCAACCCCCTCAAGGACATCCCCAAGCAGGAACTTCTCGAGCGCGTCAAGGTCTTCCAGAGGGAAAAGGGCCTGCCTGACGACATCACCCATCTGCTCCAGAAGGGAGCCCTGGTCGCACAGAACCCGGCAAACTTCGAGAACATCCACGAGCTCGACGAGACAGAGAAGCAGGCCCTGCGCGAGGAGGTAACACACAGGTGGAAGCACCCCTGGCCGCTCTACTACACAATCATCCTCAGCTCCATCGCCGCAGCCATCCAGGGCTGGGATCAGGTAAGTCCTCGCAAGACCCCCTTTTTTTCCTTTCCCTCGCGCGATACAAATTCCCAACTATGCTTCCAACCTCATCCGCGTTTGTTTCATGACGATGGACTCTGACCCCTGTGCGACAGACCGGATCCAATGGCGCCAACTTGAGCTTCCCCTCGGCCCTGGGCATCCCCGATAATGCCGGTTCCTCTTGCGGCCCAGATGCCAATGCTGGGGAGTGCGCCAGGAACAGCTGGATTATCGGTCTGGTCAACTCCATGCCTTACATCACCATCTGCTTATTGTGTGTTCTTCTCCCCCACCCAGAGAGACATCATCTATCTCCTGCCAAGAATATTGTGCCTGAGCTAACACGCGTCCCAGCGCCGGCTGGATTTCCGACCCCCTCAACGAGTGGATCGGCCGCCGAGGCACCATCTTCATTGCTGCCATCTTTTCGGTTCTCGCTCCCTTTGGTATGGCCCTGTCTCAGACTTGGGGTCAACTCGCTGCCTGCCGGTAAGTGAAACAAGCAGCCGTTTTCTTCGTGTAACCGCGGGCGCTAACTCCCCCCACAGTGCGCTCCTTGGTCTCGGAATGGGTCTGAAGGAGGTCACCGTGCCCGTCTTCAGTGCGGAGAACGCGCCGGCTACCATTCGGGGCGGTCTCGTCATGTCTTGGCAAGTATGGACGGCCTTTGGTATTTTCTTGGGCACATGCGCCAACCTGGCTGTGGGCAAGACCGGAGACATCGCCTGGAGGCTGCAGCTCGGATCCGCCTTCATCCCCGCGGTCCCCCTGCTCCTCGGCACATACTTCTGCCCCGAGTCCCCCCGATGGTATTTGAAGAAGGGGAAGCACCTCAAGGCCTGGAAGTCTCTCCTCCGCCTGCGCAACACCCCCCTGCAGGCCGCCCGGGATCTGTACTACATCTCGTGCCTCCTCGAGCAGGAGGATGTCCTCACCCGCGAGGCCGGCCTCAAGGTCACCAACAACATGTTCACCCGATTCTTCGAGCTGTTCAGCATTCCCCGCATCCGCCGAGCCACCTGGGCCTCCGGCATCGTCATGATCGCCCAGCAGATGTGCGGAATTAACATCATCTCCTTCTACAGCAGCACCATCTTCAAGCAGAGCGGCATCTCCGACTACACCGCGCTCTGGGCCAGTTTCGGATTCGGCCTCATCAACTTCGTCTTTGCCTGGCCCGCCGTCTACACCATCGACACCTTTGGTCGCCGCGCCCTCCTGCTCTTCACCTTCCCCAACATGTTCTGGACCCTTCTCGCCGCTGGTCTCTGCTATCTGATTGAGAACCAGACGGCCAGAATCGGTACCGTCGCAGCATTTGTCTATCTCTTCGCCGCTTTCTACTCTCCCGGCGAGGGCCCCGTGCCCTTCATGTACTCGGCCGAGGTGTTCCCCTTGTCCCACAGAGAGATTGGCATGTCATGGGCCGTCGCCACCAACAATTTCTGGGCCTCGGTCCTCTCCCTCACCTTCCCGCGAATGCAGACCGCCATGACGACCACGGGAGCCTTCTCCTTCTACGCCGGCCTGAACCTTGTCGCTCTTGTTCTCATCTTTCTCTTTGTCCCCGAGACCAAGCAGAAGACGCTGGAGGAGCTCGACTTTGTCTTTGCCGTCTCCAACCGCCGACACGCCAAGTACCAGCTCGGCACCGTCCTCCCTTGGTGGTTCAAGCGATGGATCTTGCAGCGCAGGGTCGGACCTTGCCCTGAGCTCCTGCACGACCAAAACCAGGAGCAAGCTTCCGCCGGCAAGGCCTAGACGCAGAGCCATGATTTCATCTAGCATGGAGAGCATGGGGGGTAATGACGGGTCAAATGGAGTTTCAGGTGCTGTTTTTTTTTTGAAAGGGCGATGGATGCAAAATCGGATACCACTGTCTCTTATACTCTATGGTTTGGGTATTGTTTTCTTTTCGCGGGGTCGGCTCTTCTTTGTTTTCCCCCCTTCCTTGTAGTGCTCACAGCGGCCCTTTTGTTCACGATATCACGGTACATGAAGAAGGGGACAAAGGATGGGGGTCACAGTGCGATCTGTTCGCGGCATTTATATTGCCAGACGTTCTGGCTGTAGCATGATAGTCGAAACATGAGAATGGCGTTGCCATTTCTACTGTATTTGGGTTCCATTTCTATGATGTGCCTGTGATGTGCCATGGAGTCTGATTTTGACCTTTCATTGGTCTTCTTGGACAGAGAACCCTCCGGTCATGTCTGTCTCTTAGACGACTCGTGAGGCAATTAGGATGTCGTTCGATGAGGACATCCATGTCCACGGAGATTCTGCGGCAAACTGGCTCGGCTAACTGAATGGGCTGCAGATGAGGGGCAGGGTTGTAAGGGGGCCATAAGGGGATTGCTGGTTGCGTGATGATTGGTATGATGGGAGGTACAATGGATCAATTGAGGGGGTGACAGCCTGGTTGTCATCTCTATTATGGGGAGTTATATCGAGGTGATGACTGCTTGTGTATTATTGAGACTATGGGGGACGGGTTGAGGTGATGACTGCTTGCTTGATATATATACGATGGGAGATGGATCGCCTCGAAAAGTGGCTACTAGAGTACTTGCTCGTTGATTGATGAGTTGATGAGATAGGGGGGTAAGAATGCAGAATTGAAGTGGGATGGCTGCTTGCTTGTCTATTGTGATTGTGTAATGAGAAGTGATTTATCACGACAAGGTCTTAGTGGATGAGGTGAAGCTTCTAGTGTCGCTGGGTTAAGGGGGGAATTAAACCGGTTTACTGTTTTAAAAAAAAAAGGGGGGGGGGGGGGGTCTGGACTGCCGTGGTTTACGTGTTGGGCCTGGTGATGGGTGAGGAGATATAATTGATCCATCAATTACGTAGATCACTAATTAAGATAATAAGGGCTGTGAAGGGTGGGTAAGAGGGATGAAGTGCTGTTGGGTGGCGCGTGGTGGAGGGCTCTTCTGATGAGTGGTATCTAGATGGTTGATGGGGCTGTTGCGATGGCTCTGAGGTTGTGGAGAAGAGATAGTTGACACAATTGCTGCGAGGAATGAGTTTGCGGGGATGGTTGATACATTGACTGCTAGGAGGCATGAGTTTGTGGAAAGCCATGTTGAAGTGGTCCATGAAATGATGTCTATGGCATCATGATAAACGGGGCCACGTCGTGAATGACTGGGTTGTGCAGGTGAGTATCAAACAAATAGCATTAAGTGCCAACCCGTCAACTCATCAAAACTCATCACCAATCCCGTATAACCTGGTCTCCCCTCTGTGGAGTGCTAAGGTGGTGGGCGAGGATGGTCCCGTTTCTCATTAGAAGAGTATATGCATCTAAGGATAGAGAGAGGATGCTTCGGGAGACGCATCTAGTTCTGTGGATAACAGGTAGATGAGGTACGTCTAGTCCGCCGCTGCGTGGGGGTATCAATACTATGGGAATATCAATGTAATAGACTCCCAAGGCTGCCTTTGGTGCTTGGAGAGCCTTTGATGCTTGGAGAGAGTGGTGGCCCCAAGGTATGAAGGCATCTCGTGTGCTGGGGCTGGTGGGCAAGGCGTGGGGTGAGCTGTGTGGCCATTCCCTCGGAGGAAAGGCCTGCAGTGCTCCTCTGGAGACGCCTCCTTCTCCGACTCATGGGGAGAAACATGCTGATCAGAAACATCCATCCCTCAGCCGTAGGTGCTCACTTGAAGAGCCCTCGAGGAGCAGGAGGACATCAATGTCTGGTTCTCATTTGGTCGACACGCGTATGTGACCTGAGAAGGCCAGGGCTTGTGCTCTGTCCGGAACTGGTGACTCGGCGGATGGATGCTCATTGCGACGCCCTCATGCTCTTGACGCGCGAGCTTGTGTCTTGGCTGCTCGATGAGGAAACTGCCTCCCTTTGGTGTTCTGTCTTGGCGGGCTCGACCCGTGGAGGAGTCCGGGTCCTCGATGAACGGCTGCCTTGGCCTCAAGCCTGAGCGGCATCACGGCGCGGCATGTCCTCCGTAGATTCGGCCGTGCTCCCTGCTCCTCGTCCATCTGCGAGGGTTTGCTTGCGCACGCCCCGTGACGACGACGCCTCGGGGTCCTGCGCTGTTTCTGGGAGCGAGCGTCCGACCGACCTGTCTTTTGTGACAGCTCTCCGCGCGCAGGGGCGTCGAATCATATCTCATCCTGAATCCTGGAAGTCACCTTGGTTCGGAGGCCATCACTTCTCACACACGCCCGGTTCATATACAGACCCCGTTCATACAATAGAGCCGGGGGCGTGCTGGAGGGCTCATGCGGGTCATCCGACCTGGAGAGATGCGGCGGTGTCACTGCCTGTGCGGTGTTGCATCGATGCCGCCGTGCTGAGATGGACGCCCCCTTGACTGGGGAGATTGGAGATGAGATGCGTGATGGTGATGGGGATGGTGTAGGTGTATTGATGTTCACTCACTCATTCACCCACTTCCTCACCCACCCACCCACCCACTCACTCACTCACTCACTCACTCACTCACTCCTCCCTTACACACTTACACACTTACTCACTTACCCACTTATCCACATGCTTAGCTCACTCACTCACTCACCCGCTCATTGACTCACTTGAGTCAGTCGCTCTAGACATTTCCATCATGCAATGTCAGTTCTAGAATCACCCTTTCAACACCATGAAACATGAATCACCATCACCATCATCATCCTCCATGATCTATGATCCCACTGTCTGACCTCGCAGCCTCAAAAGCCGCTCGACACCACGGAATCGACCCATCGGCCAATCTATTGCCCCGTCCAGCATCCATCTCGTCTCATTTTAAGTCCATCTACTCTACAGCATCTACTACTCCCTAAGCCCATCTCGCTCCTCGCCCTCTCACATTTCACATCGGCCGCCCCATGTCTCACCTCCTCGAGAGGATATACATACATACATATGTACATACATAGATACAGGTGGCATCGGTCCTCGGCCAGACATGTGAAGACCATGTACCCAAAAGATCCCACGACAGCTGAGCGGCGATACGACTACATACGAGGCCGGCCGGAGTCCCACGCCCTCGCGATCGGTCGATTCTTACTCTTTTGTACATTTTCATATATTGGAATCACGGATGTACATACATACATGAGCACGAGCATCGCGCGATGCAGACACACAGACGCACACGCAGCCCGGCGGCCTGACTGGCCAGCATCCATCCATGTCGGCATCAGCCCTCGATTGTACGAGTAATACATACATAGATGCTCCATGCACAAACGAGGAGCGAGCCCGAAGCTTCGTCTCCCCTGGACAGGCCCCGGGGCGGGAGGGTCTGTGGATTCGGCCCGGTCTGCGGTGGTCAGGACCTGCGGCATCTCGAGGTGCAGTCTAAATACATGCTGGCCGTCCTCGTGTGCTGGTGGTGAGGCCGGGCTAGTAGGGATCCTCAGCTCGACCGGACATGAATGCTTCTGCATCTAGGGATGGGGATGAGACTGGCGACTGGCGACTGGCGACTACTCCTGCGCCTGTGCAAAGCCGTCATTGATGCCTGCGCCATCGAGGGCAGGGCTGCCGAATCTCGAACCAGTGCTCGCTCGTACGCGCATGTACATACGTACGGGTATAAGAAGTAGAGACAGATGAGATATGGAGCTGAGGGAGAGAGAGAGAGAGATCCATGGTTCGCGATTCCGCGCCGAGCGTTTTAGCCGCGAACGAGCATGGTTCACGCGCCCCCGCGGGGGCACCTTGTCGGCTTGCCGGATGCAGGATGGCGCGGATGGACGCACCGGATCCCTGCTCGAGCTGTATGAGCATGCATTGATGTATGTGCATACATACGAGTGTATGTATGTGTATCAGTGCCTGCGAGACGCCGGGCTGGGATGGGATTTGATGGACCGGACTGGGCCCGCGTGTCTCGGGACAAGAGGGTTTCAGGGAGCGAATGATGGTATTGTGGAGGGACAAGGGGCTGGTGGATGCTCGTGATGGATGTTCCTGAATTGGGGGGGGGGGATAAATGCTCCTGAGGGTGTGAGTGTAGATGAGGAGAAGCAGGAGAAGCAGGAGGAGCAGGAGGAGCAGGAGGAGCAGGAGGAGCAGGAGGAGCAGGAGGAGCAGGAGGAGCAGGAGCAGGAAGGATGGGATCTAGTGGATGGGCCGGGCTGGGCGATGGAGCTTGGCCTGTTTGAGGATCTGGATGGTCGATCTGGGCAGCGGGAGTGAGATCCATGGCCCTTGAGATGCTGCTTGCGAGATATCCTGGCAGTGTAAGTGAAGATGGAGACGGACGGGATGGCCGGCCGGGGGGGGGGATGTTCGACGCCCGGCGAGCAGATGATAGATACTGCGATACTCCATAGGTGCTCCTGACCTGCAACTTACATACAAAGTACAGAGTGTTCGAGGCATCGATCGATCCTGATCACCTGGCAACATGACACTTGGAGCCCGGCAGGTTCGTTGACGGCCCCCCCCATGCTCCGATCGAGGACGGTCCAGATCTGCGCGTCGACCAAACCTGCCCGATTTATCCATCGTCTTGTCTCAGCGGAGGACGGGCGAGCCAGACACGCATTGATTGATTGATCCATCCGCCACGGGGGCTGCGTTTGCCGAGATGTGTGTATGTGTGTATGTGTGTATGTGCATATGTACGTGTGTAGAATCATGGATGATGGATCTGAGATTCATGGATACTGCGTGCTTGCAGTCGTCGTTGAGACTGCCAGATCGATGGGAGGCCGAGAGATGAGAGATCGAGGAGAGAGCGGCACGGGGACTCTCGCTTCAGGGGGGATGGCGTCGAGGGAGAGGCCTGGCCTGGCCTGGAGAGATGGTGGGAGGGTGTGTGAGTATCAAGGCTGGATGTTCATAGCGATCAACTGGATACACTGCTGCTTGTTATCATGGAAGCTCGGAATAGTGTCAGTGTGAGTGATGGTCTGGAGGGGATGATGATTTCCCCTGGAACATGTCGGAATCGGCACGGAACGATGCGGCGAGGCGAGGGAGAGGGGGAGAGAGGGAGAGAGAGAGAGAGACAGCTTGCGGTGCGTGGTCACCTCGAGATTGCATCGTATGTTCAGGAGATGGCATGGCATGGCATGGCATGGCATGGTGCTGTAACGGCCTGCCGTTGGGACCGTTGCGGCCGTTGATCTGCAGTCGAACAGTGTGAGAGCGCGCAAGTTTTGAGGGTCGAGGGCGCGAGAAGTTGTTGGTGAAGGTGAAGCTGGTGAGCTGTTGGATCGCCCATGCAAGTGTCCATGGAAGTTCCGTGTAAGTCCATGTGAGTGTGGACCTCGCGGTGTCCGGTGCTTCCAGGCCAGGGGGAAGGGCAATTCCGGGGCTGAGAGAAGCTGCTCTGCGGGGCGTTGAGGAGGAGTCAGGGACAGGACCAGGACAGGGAGGTGTAGATGTGTAGATGGTGTTGCGGACGGTCCATATGGTGTTGGGTCCGCGGATGTGGATGAATGATATACAGATACTCGATTTACAGCACGCTGTCTGTCCATCTGGATGTGGTTTGATACAAACTTGCAACATACAACGTACAGCATACGGCATGCACAGAGGATAACATGACATGACACGGCATGACACGGCGCAGCGGACCCGGCAGGGCGGTTCGGCCGCGGCGGCACGCACGCGCGTCTTGCGCGACAAGCCACGAAAACGCTCGCGGGCGTGGGCGTGGGCGTGGGCATCGGGCATCGGGCATCTGATCAATGCATGCGCGGCGTGTATCACGATGGAGCAGTCCGTGTGATTTCATGGGCCGGAATGGGAATACATACATACATACATACATACATACAGTTCAGGGGCCTCGGGGGGATGGGATGTGACGGATTGCATGTCAGGTCGCACGGGTCGGGATGCCAGTGTGAATACATGATGATGTACGAATTGGCCAATTGGTAAGGAAATGCCGTCGGCGACTGGTGGGCCTGGTGGTCGGGGAGATTGTGCTGGATGTGGTGGAAGGGGATGAGGCAAGGCGAGGCGAGGCGAGGCGAGGCGAGGCGAGGATTCAGGGGCGAGGCGGTCCGACTCGACGGGGGGTTTGTTTACATTGCTTTGTTTACATGGAGTCGGGGATGCGCCGGCCAACGACCAGGTGGCTTTCGATTATATGAATATGGCTGATGAGCATGCATCAGTTACAAGCAGGAGGACGATAAGACGAGGCTGAGCAAGGCTGGATGGCGGGATTGGTGGAGTGGAGGGCGCGCGGGCACTCTGATGCATGGAGATGATGGGATTTGGGGGGGCAACGACGTCGGCGAGGACGGGACGTGGCGAGATTGGGGGGAGAGCAAAGCAAAGCAAAGCAAAGCAAAGCAAAGCAAAGCAAAGCAAAGCAAAGCGAAGCAAAGCGAAGCAACTCAAGGCGAACCGAGTATTTGGAATTGGATGGACCGGTATTGATGTCCATCTCGCGGCTGCATCGTGAGGCGCTCATGCAATCACACATTGCTCCTATCCGTCGATGCATCAGCATTGATCCCTCCGGAACAAACGGGCATATGCCGTGCCGCCTCGTCGGACAGAGCCCAGAGCCCCGGGACGTCGTGCTGCGGCAAGACGAACCCGTGCGGCATCTCATGTGTCTCTGCATGCCGCGTATGTGGTCATGACTGTTGCTCGCGCATGTGGTCATGGCCTGGGAGAGGATCGTGTATGTCCCCCATGATGGATGGTGTCTCCTCCCGTCATCGTGTTGCAGACATGTCTCTTGACGCGGCCAGGAGAGGCGCAAGCCCGGGGCCGATAATCTTCGGGGGGCCGCGACGGGGCGGGTCGATGCTGGGCAGCGGGCTTTTCGGGGGATGGAGGATGGAGGATGGAGGATGGAGGATGGAGTGCTATTAGCTTGAGCACTGGGTATGGATGAATATCAGTAGATGCGGAGTAATCCTGGGGGTGCCTCGATGGATCGTGGGAATGGAGTATGGAGTACTCCGTACGGAGGGCGGTAGATGGCGGACGCCACGCGGATTCGGACTCGCCGGATCTCGCCAGGTGGGCATGGGGGATAGAGTATGTGTACTCCGTATGTGCATGTCCAGTACGGCGTCAGCTCGGTGTCCAAAGCGGGAGGACAGAAGCCTCGTCGCGGATACTGTGAGGCACGGAGCACGGAGTACGGAGTACGTCGTGGGGGATGAGGTGAGGCGAGGTAAGATGAGGATGATGAGTGAGACGGACGAGAGTATGTATGGAGTATAATAGAGCAGAGCCTACGGATGGAGCAGGTCTGGGCCGGCCCAGCGGTTCGGGAAGTGCGGCGCGTGTCGGTCGGTGAATGGGAAGAGCCTGGACGGGAGGCTCTCGAGGCGTCCGGCATCTCCTCCAAACCTATGTTACAGTGATCCTCGGAGGAGATGCTTAGATGGCCCTCGGTGTCGTGTGCGCCGGCGGTCAGGCTCTCCTCCTTTTCAGCGGGCGTACTCGTACGGGCAGGCAGGCAGGCAGGCAGAGGATAGAGTGTCAAGTATCAAGAATCAATGGGTAGACTCTCCACGGCACTGCTCTATTGTAGGGCGTGTCTGTATAAGGCCATGTATGCACACACGAGCATCAGCCCGCATGCATATGCACCCGAGGCGTGCGCGGCTGCACTCGGTCAGGGGCCATGCGGGTGCGGGTGCTCGTATGTACATACACATTCATACTCGTACGTTCATTCATCAATCCATCCATATGTACCTACGGCCAGGGAGGGCGGTTCGCGCGCTGCTCAGGGGGAGGTTGTACTCCGTGGTAGTTGTCGTTTCGTTGGAGTTGAAGTGGTGAGAGAAAGAGAGGTGAGATATCAATATCAACAATAACGTCCATGCTTCACCAACAGCATCATCAGATTCACCTCGCCTACCCTGAATTCCAGCATCGTGACCAGCTCAAGTCCTGGATCAATCCATCCTCCATTCCATCCTCCATCTCCACCGATCCCGCCTGTCCCACCTGTGATGCCCACTCGCCGCAGCGCTCTCCGGACCCAAAATCCCCGGCGGTTCCCCGACCTGATTCAACTGACTCCATCATGTCTTCCCCCTCCAGCCGAGTCAGGCAAGACACCGCCCAGGCGCGCCGCCGGGGTTCATGCAAATTCGCATCCCGATCGATACGAGCAGAGCACTCACACTCGAGATGCCCGGCCTCCGATCCAGTGCCAGACCTCCAAGGGGGGGGGGGGGGGGG
>NIGB01000009.1:746639-788695 GCA_003055145.1 Escovopsis weberi
GGGATGGAGGGGGGGGGGGGGGGGGGGGGGAAATTGATCAAGGACGCCACGGCTCGTTCGTCCTGTGGGAGCACGGAGTACATCAATGGGTGTTATTTACAGGTAGAAGCGGGATGAACGACGAGATCAATGTGATGACTTCCAACTTGATGGTTTCTTGGGACCGGGCCAGTTAGTAGTGGATGAAATGATGTGAGCGGATGGACGATGAGATGCAGATGCCTTGATTATGTATAATCCATGCAGAGGAATCGATGTCGTGAATTATGGGCTGTTTGGTTCTCCTAGAAAGACCCGAGGCTGGGAATATGATAGACCTGAGAGACTCCCCCCTGATGGGAATGAACTGATAGTATGAGCCTGCTTTCGCCAAGACTCGCGTTGACGAAGATGAAGATGTGCAATCACGGGTAAAGACCGATCAAGAGGCCTTTGCCATGTGCAGATCGGGGCCCTACATCCATGTATGTACAATGCAGGATGACAATCTCTCTGGATGCAGGGAGAGGGATTTATTATGTACATACGGAGTTCATATGGCAGACAGTCCCGGTATGCAGGACCCGAGCCATGCACCCCGTACTCCCTGCTCCCTGCTCCGTACGACGTGGGGTGGAATGCGCGCCGCCGAGCCCGGGAGATGCCGGGCACAAATCAGTGGATCGATTGATCCTTCGATGAGGATTGATCGGCCACGGGATCCGAACCTGTGGGAACAGGAGGGTAAACACATAGACAGCCTGCGAAAGTGCCGAATCCCGGGCGGGGCTCCAAGGGTCCAGACACGACATCAGCGGCAGAGCTCGGCTTTGGGTCGTCGCATTGAGATTGAAGCGTCGTCGCCCTCGACGTGAATCGTGTACTCGTACAGAGTACTTACATCCACCGGCACGGCGTACATACGGTCCACGCTCTCGCCGAAGGGAGGGCCAACATGCGCGGACTCGTGCTCGTACGCCGACGGGTCAGACAGCGCAGCGCATGCCGTGCGGTCCATCTCTGGTCCCGGGCAAATTTCAGACCCCGACGGGCGCAATAGCACGTACCGGTATGTATGTATGCACGTTCGCCGTACAAAGATAGCATCCAGCCCAGCGTTCAGCACCAATCTGGGATTGATTCGTTAGCGGAGGACGACAACATCGAGACCTGGAGGGGTCGAGGCGCGGTAGAGGGAGGGCGTGGGAGGGCGCGAGAGGGCGGATTCCTGGACCCCGCGAGTTGGGAGCACCTTTGCGCGCACATTACGCTGTTGCCCTCTCGGCCTTTGCAAGCTCTCCTTGGCCTCGTCGTCGTCGTCGTCGTCGTCGTCGTCGTCGGGGATGTCGTCGCGGCGGTCCGCCTCCTCGCCTCGAGCTCACGGCATCGTCATCCAAATTCTCCAGGCCCGGTTCCAGATCTGCTAGATCGGCTTCAGGACAGGTCCAAGGCAAATCTGGGGGCACCACTTCGTGTATCTGTCGCTCTTCTAAATCGAGAGTGTCTCTGTCTTGCGGAATCGTACGGATTATGGAGTACGACAAGAGCAACGAGAGCGCCTTTTGGGAGGGGGGTTGTTGGGTCGCGGCGCAAGGTACGGAGTAAGCTTGAGCTCCCATCAACAGAGCCTCCTCAGCCATCACCAGCGCCACACAAAGCAGGTCGGCTCGGATATATGGCATGATGCAATTCTCCTCGCGCCAGAAAGATCCATAGCGTGCGAATCGCGTGGCCGCTCCGGTTCCGTCCATTCGAGGGGTCAGTGTCAGAATCAAATCAACCTGCGAAAGAGACAGGAGTGGGGCGCTTCTGCCCTAGGTGGGCGCCTCGGCGGCGCTGACGCCTTCTGCGTCGCATTGATACCTGTATCGAGTATGGGGTACGGAGTAGGATCAGGATAGCTAGGGAGAGCGCGGCTGACGATGGAGGCGATGTCCGAAGCCAATTCAAGAAGCTGACCAGAATGCTGACCAAGAAGATAGCAGGCTGGTGACGACAGTGGCCCCGAATGTATCAGACCCGGTGAGCGGCCAACTCTATCCAAAGCACGGCGGGCACCATGGTGCCGCAAACGCTCCGGGCGACCCTTGACTTCCGCCGGAGGCATACTCCGTACTCCGTCCATAAATCTGAGATGCAAGAGCCGCATGTCGCGAGTTGCTGGTTGAGGAGTCCGTAGCTTGGGCCGCTGGCCGCCATCAGTTCTCGGCCGAATGGGATCCGGACGGCTCCTCGTTTGCGTCTTGCAATGTGTGCCCAGAAAGCGTCTCGCGAAGACTGGTTTTCCGGAACACCAACCGCTGTACGGAGGATGTATGGAGTACGGAGTATGCATGTATGCAACGTACTCGTACCGGGAGAGGGGAGGAGAGTTTTATAGCGCCATCCAAGAATGGGCGCCGAGCTCCTAAAAACGGATGTTGGTCCTGCAAGTCTCGTCCCCCGCACCCGAAAAGTCCTACGCCTTTGTTGTTGTGCCCGGACGCAGACAGACGACAGATCCAAGGGCATCCCGCAAGGAGCTCTGGTTCTCGACCAAAGCCACGGATGATCCCAGGGAAACTTGCGGCGATGGACTCCGTACTCTGTACGGAGTATTGTACTGTAACAAGCCAGCTGGATTCGAGCCGATATCGAGAGACCTGGTACGCAAGCTCTTAACAGAACCCGGCTGTGTCGTGCGCAAGATCCGGCCTCAGCAAAGTGGAGAGATGCCTGACAGAGGCACTCTTTCGGGGTAGAGCCTGCAGCAGAGCGCTTTCCGGGAGATGCGGGCGACCAGGCTTTTGCGTGGAAGACGACAAATTTGCCCGGTCCATGATGCCCTAAGCGAATGTCCGACTCTTGTTTTTTTTTTCTTCCCTCCGTTCCGGAAATCGGGCTCCATTAGAGAGATCTCTGACACCTCTTCCATCACCTTCTCGCAACTTTTCTCTCCATTCCTGCTGATGCGAGTATGTATGCTGGGTGGCCTTAGCGTTGGTTCGAGCCCGTGGGGGGTCCACGGGTAGGCATGTTTTGTCTCAAATCGGCTGTCGGGGCACAGAGAGCTGCATCTTCGCATGGAGGTGGCAAGGGTGAATGTGTCCAATGATCGTTCTAGACAGCCATTGACCCTGGAGCGCTGCTCGTCGTCCCAGACGAATCGCGGACCCCTTGTTGTGCGTGGAGGGGGTTCTGCCACAGACTTGAAGAACCGGAAGGTGAAGAGGTGGAAGGAGAGGTGGAAGAAGAGGAAGACGACTGTTGAATGCTGCCGCCTCCTGTCAGCAATATAATCGGCCGCGTGTTGTGCTGTAACCGACGATCGGCTTTCGCCTGACTGAAAAGACACGCGGCCTGGAAGCCGGCCGACTTGGTCTGTCGAGACGCTCGTGTGTACTCCGTACATGCGGAGATCATGCCGAACCCATCGGGGGCGGCCGAGCTTCACCTGTGAACCCAAGGCCGGCTTTCCAGAGAACCGCAGCACAGCACGAATCCCTGTGGGTTTCATGCTCATGCAGTGGAAACCCCCAGGAGCTGCCCAGCACCAGCCACTCGACTCCATATTAGGATTCAACCTTTGCATCCGGTTATCTGCTGGTGTCTTCGAGTAAGGCGGTGCCCAGCTCCTACGAGCTTCCCCGCGGTTCAGAATTAGATTTAGTATGCATCATGCGCCAATCGTGTAACAACCACGGAGAAAGGCGCGCGTTGAGTCTCACCATGTGGCGCGCCCTTGATCAGATACCGGTACTCCGAAATCAAGAAAACTCTCGGACAGATCCGTCGCCGTCGCCCATCCAATTACAGGCATAGTACTCCGTAGTGCTCACTGGCCATGTCAGAATCGCCCATGTCGCTCACAGCCACGTACTCGTACATACGGGCAAGGTGTACTCCGTACCTGTATTGGATCGAGGTCTGTACGGAGCATCCGTACTCTGTACGGAGTACTCTATACAGGTAATGCGGACTCGTGAGGTTGTCGACCCGATCGTGAGACCTCGCCGGGTGCTTCGGGGCCGCGGCCTCCCTGAACAAGGGCGCTTACAGCACTCGTATGAACCCCAATCTCTCTAGCCTGCCATCAAGTAAGTCTCCGATACTTCGTCCCATAGCGACGATTTCACGGCCGGGACGCCAAGTACCTGACACCATTTTTTTTCTTGTCTCGGGGACCTCGATCCTTATCAGCCCCTGGAGAGACCAAGACAAGCCCGTTCGTAGGAAGCGCAGTCCCAATGCCGTGGCGTCCGATCCTTTTTTTCCGGAGAAACGACGACAAAGGTCAGACGTACCAATATCCGCAGATCCTTCCGGCATCGTGGGCCTCGGCGCTCCAGCGGCACGGGGGGATCGGCTCGGATCCATATGCCCCGTGTTCTGCAGCGGGCAATCTGCAATTCGCTGGTCGGTCGCACACGATGGAGCACTGTGATCACCCTAGACAATCTTGAGCATCAAGCATCGAGCCATGGATCCTAGCAAGCCCCTGGACCGCTCAGCGTTCATTGCCAGGGGTGGTGGGTGTGGGTGTGGGTGAGCATCTGAGCCTGGTGATTGGTGTCCGATGCTAAATTGGTGACTCTGGGCCATATCACCTTCTCCATCGGGCTCACGGTACTCGTAGAGTGCCCACCCCCCGCTCTCCCCCTTCTCTTACTCCGTGTGCCGGGTGCTCCAGCTTCGAGGACGGCAGCCCTACAGTATCCGCATGAGGCCTTGCCTGCTCCGGTTGAATTCCTGTCTGACCAATTGCAGTCATCACTCGTCGTTCGCCGCCAACGCGAAGGGTCTGCAGTAGGAAAATGTTTCTTCCTTGCTCGAAGCTTGTGTCATCTCACGGTGGCGCCTTCGTGTTCTGCTGCATTCTTCATCTTTGCTTCCTGCTTATTGACAAGCAGCTTGTCGCCGGCAGAGGCAGCAGAACTCGCGGAGTTTGTTCGATCGATCTCTTCATTGTCTTCCTCCGCGAAACTCCGACTCTCTCGACTTCCTGACCCTGGGAACCGAACTCAGCACTGTGCATCTCGCCTACTGATGTCATTGTGCAATTGGAGACTTGATTGGCGTTCCGAGCTGTCGGCGCCGAAGCAAGTTTGATGCACATTGCTTTCCCCTAGGCCAGGCCGCCCATAGCCGAAATCGATTCGCAACATCTGACCGTTCCCACCGTCCAATCGCTCGGGAAGCCTCAGATATAACATACCGTCCCGGCGAATGATCTCCGTGCTTCTAATTAGATGAATGGTGGCCGTCGTCTGCTCCTGAGTGCATTCGGCAGATCAAGCCCTCCTGCCTGGCCTGTGCAGTTGGCTCGCCAACATGTTCGACCAGTCGCAAAGTGACAGTCAAGGTGCCGCCCCTGACAGCTATCCTCCGTGGAGTGGGCCTGATCTCAACGGCATGCCGTCTTCAGCAATGAACCAATCTCAGCCGTCGCAGGGACATGAGGGGCAGACCTCTTCAACTGCCGTGGACTGGAGCGCGAGCCTCGACTCGACTTTCCTGCACGAGGGTAGCAGATCCGCGATGTCGATGCCGCTGAGCTCCAGACCCGAGATTCGAGACCATTTCAACGGTGGCGGTGGTCGTGTCGGAGGTTTGATGCCGCAATTCGAGAATAAAGGCTATGTTCGGCCACTGCCTTCGCGGAGCAACGTCAGCCACACGAACGACTTCAGCCTTGGCTCATCCTCTACATCACAGGTCGGGACCCTCAGTTCTTCATCGGACACGCTCGGAGCCACATCAAGCCCCTTCGACTCATCGAGCGATGCACACTATAACTTCTTCGGCGTCCGTTACCCAATGGTCACGGCTCCGACCCCCACCCGCCCTACCTTTTCGTATGGCATCCTTCAAGACTCTCAGGAAGCTCCTCCCTCGCGTATGGACCTCTCGAGTCTCCCAATCGCCGTTCTTCAGGGATTCGGATATAGTCAAGAAGGATGCGTGGACGGCCAGGTGGCATTCTCAGCCATGAGCAGCGGCGCGAGCCAACAGAGCCCGACGCCGACGACCGCCAACGCGTCCGAAAGTCCGATGTGCTCTCCAACCCTCGCGCTTTCGGGGTCAGGATCATCCTCGCGAAGTCTTTTCAGTAATTTCGGCGATTCTTCATCTTCGCCAGCGTTGAATTCCCAAGCAGTCGATATGGGCACCGAGAAGTCGAGGCTCGAAGCAGAGAAGCAGGCCACAATCCAAGACCTGGCCACACGATTCAGACCACCAAGACGTTCTCCAGAGGAAGCGACTGTTGCGCAATCATCGATGGCGGGAAGGGGGGGCTTGCCTTCCCATGCAGGCGCACCATCCCAAGCCACGCTGCTCCCGCCCGCCACTTCGTCACCGCGGATCGTTCCAGTTTCGCAGGACTCGGAGACTTGCTCATCGACCGCACTGGTGCCTGTAACGTGAAACCTGCACGATCGTGCGCTATCATCGCCTGAGGAATGATTCTGATTGGTTTCTAGGGCCGACGGCAGTCAGCAGCTTCGAATCGTCCTTCAACAGGAGCTCGGCCATCACGGGAACAGGTCCCGGCGGAGGCTTGGGAGCGGTATAAGCTGACCATCCGAATGTTATATCTCGAAGAGAGGAAGCCGTTGAAAGAAGTTATGAGCATTATGGCGACTAGATTCGGTTTTCACGCAACGTGGGTTCTTGATCTTTCGAAATGATATTGGTGACCGATCTGATGTGACGATAGGCCCAAGATGTACAAGACCCGATTTTCGCAGTGGGGCTTCGTCAAAAACAATACTGAAGAGGAGGTCAAGCGATTGCTGTCGATGAAGTTCCAACGAGACGCGGAGGGCAAGGTTTCCGAGTTTGTCAGAAATGGAAGGGTGGTCGATCTCGGCACTTATCTCAAACGCAAGGGTGTGACGGAGTACGACCTGGTAGACTTTGCGTTACCAGCTGAGCTGCCCGCACACATCAAATGCCGCACGCCGTCGCCTCCTCTATTTCTCAAGTCGCCAGATCTGCTCCGAGCTCAAGAGCTGGTCGTCGGAAACACGAGAAAGGTCTTCTTGCACTACCAACAAGTCGAAGCAGAGGCGGATGTGCAGATCCAGTGGCAGCCAATCATGCTCTGGGGAGCGTTGTCGAGCGAGATTCTCTTGGAGGCCAATTCCTTCTTCGAGACGGGCGATGCTGACCAAGGCGGGAAATGCTTGATGCGAGCCTTCAAGCAGTTGGAGGTGGATTTGCAAAGCGTCACGCCAAAGGCTATCATGGAGCTGATACAAGGCCTCATCAACCGAGATCCAGGCATGTTGACGGCTCTTTGCAAGTACCTGGCGGCGTATTCGGCGACCAATCTCGAACGGCTTCACCCACTTCGACAAATCTTCGGCTGTCTCTATGAGGTCCTGCAAAAGCACGGCGCCAACACGCTCTCCGAGGTATTGACAATCAGCATCGCTGGTATCGCAGAGGAGCTGGAGGCCATCTATGGACGTTGCCATCCATACGTGGCGCAAACGTGGATCGACCTAGCGATGTTCCATAACCAAGTCAATTCCGAGGGACTGCAAAAGTCCGTGTCTGAGTTGCGCGGGCTTCTGGAGCAAATTCAGCGACAAGACGGAGTCACCAGCAATGAGGCGGTGGTGCTTCAATTCGCAGTCATGCAGTTGCAATACTGCTCATCACCGCGGTCCGAGGCGACCAAGCAGATGGTTCAGGACTTGTGGAACTTGATCCGAAGGATGGGACGGATGTATCCGATTCGCGACGCGAGGCCCAACGTCTATTGTTACCAAAGCTTCGTCAACGCAGAACCGCACACAAAGCGGTGCATAAGAAGGTACTGTGCCGGGGCTGCCATTATCGAAGAGCAATTAGGGGTCCACCTACAGGCTTACTTCAATGGTGTTTTGCACATCACTGAGGGGGCCGTTGAGGGCGCAGTGGTAGTGAAGAGATATGATCATTGGGATGCCAATCGGCCATCTGATTCCATTTGAAGGTCGACGCCGCGGCGCTTGCGTCCACATGAGGTCGAGCTTTTAGAGCTGCTGCTGAAGGCTTCGTGTCAGCACTCTGGCCAAATTGGAGAGAAAGAAAACAACAACGACAACGACGACGACAACGACAATAACAACAACAACAACGACAATAACAACAACAATAACAATAACAACAACATCAGGGCCCTTATCTTGTTCGCTCTTCGATCTCCGCCTTACAAAAGGTCTGGGTGTCCCCCATTTGACCCAATCGCTGGCGGGAGAGCGAGGGAGAATTTGCGGGCAAGAGTTTGCGATGGCCACGGCCATCTCTATGCTCGCTCAGGTGATTTCAGCGCGCGTTTATGAGTTTCGCAAAGGAGTGAAATAGATTTGAATGGGACGCGACCAATCCCAAGGTCAATCAAAGCAATTGGAATTTTTTTTCACCGAGGGAAGAGATGGAGGTTGAGGAAAACGAGGGAAGGGAAAAAGAAGAGAGGAGAGGCCTTTTCTCTCTCTCTGCATCACCTGATTTGGAGGGCTGGAGTCAGGCTGGGAAGGCAGGAACGATTGTTGCATTTCCTCTTGTACTTTCCCCTTTTCCCACCTCAGGGACTCGGAGGGACTCGGGAAGCTCTTTCCTTTGAAAGTTCTCAAGTCGGGTGCCTCTTTCCGCATCGAACGCCAAGGGGTGCAATCACGAGGAAGTTACGACCATCATCGCTCAGGCAGCTCTCAGGGAGAACAAGTCATGTGACTTTTGAAAGAAAAAAAAAAAAAAAAAAAAAGGAGATCAAGACATTGAACATCGTGAGCCTCAATTGCTCGATCCCAGACAGGACGTGGTCACCAACCTTGCGTTGGCACCAACTTCGATGTCGTTCACGGTGGTTGGCGAAGTGACACCGTCGGTCCGAGCCGCCACGCCATGAGCCGCGACGTCGTCGTCCCGAAGAATCGCCGTCGCGGACGTACATACTCGTACGAGTACGACTACCCTATCCGCAAAAAGCTTTGTCGCGACATTCAACATACACAGATGCTCATGTCCTCCCCCAGTCTCTTCTGGACGACGCCACAAATGATGTCGCTCCATGGCCTGCTCGGCCGCCGCTCTCTCAAAAGACTGGACGGACCGACGCTCGCACGTGCGTTTGCTCATTGCAGTCGTACCGTCAAAGGTTGGTCGATTCTGATGCCCCGGGTCCTGAACCCCCGGGGGGACCCTTTCGGATAGCTGAGTTCGGAGCTGATATGAATCGATGCAGAGTACGACGTCCTCTTCCTGCGCCAACATGGCGTCAAAAACGCAAGGTGGCATCTCACGGACCCTTTGCGGCTGGGTGCCCGTGTGAAGCTCTCATACGGAGCCTCCCTCCTCGCCTCGGACCTCATCGGGCGGCAGGTGTTGGATAGAGTGCGCGACAGTGCCGGCAACTCTGTCGTCTTACATGAGCCGACGCTCGCGAGCTACATCGTGAACAATGAACGACTAGCGACACCGGTATGAACTGTCAAGGCTCGCACTTTTAAATTTCTATTCACGCATCTACCTAAGATCTCTTTGCCCTTTGATAGCCTTTCGATTGCCACCTCATACTACATAGAGACCCGACGTTGAAGTGAGGAATGTACAAAAGACCCCTGAAACCCTAACATGAACCATAGATCTACCCCCACGACGCAACCACAATCGTCTCCCTGCTCGACCTCAACCCGTCCAGGCCAGGGGAGGACGAAGACGAAGGCGAGTCCGCCCAGCCCCGCTTCGAAATATTCGAGGCCGGCACCGGCATGGGCAGCCTCACCCTCCACCTCGCCCGCGCCCTCCACGCCGCCAACCCCCCGCTCCCCCCTCCCCTCCGCCACCTCCTCCACTCCGCCCCCTTCGCCTCGCACTACGACTTCTCCTCCTCCCGCGCCTGCCTCGCCGTGACCCCGGCCGAGCAGGCCCTCCTCGACGCCTACGCCTCCTCCCGCCGCGCCGTCCTGCACACCCTCGACCGCAGCCCCAAGCACGCCCGCGCCGCGTACCGCCTTGTCCGCAACTTCCGCCGCGCGCAGTACCTCCCCTCCGTCGACTTCCACGTCGGCGCTGTCGACGCCTACCTCGCGCAGCGCCTCGAGCAGTCCCGCGGACGGCCCTTCCTCGCCCGCGCCGTCCTCGACCTGCCCTCCGCGCACGACAACGCCGCGCGCGTCGTCGAGGCCCTCGTGCCCAACGGCCTGCTCGTCGTCTTCAACCCGTCCATAAGCCAGATCGCAGAGTTCCAGGCCTGGATGACCGCGACGGATCAGCCCCTGAGGCTGGAGAAGGTCATCGAGCTCGACACCACGACGGTCAGCGAGGCGGGGATGCACGACAGCGCCGGCGGGCGGCACTGGGACGTCAAGATGGTGGTGCCAAAGGCGCAGCAAGGGGACGAAGAGGCCGCGAAGCCGGTGCAGGTCATGCGGCCAAAGGTCGGGGAGCGTGTTGCCGGAGGCGGGTTCGTGGCCGTCATGCGTCGGTGGCCCGTATCCACAGGCCCCCTAGAGGAGGAAAGCACCCGGGAAACAGAAGCCGGGGAGACGTCGTCAAGTGAATAGGCACAGGTCAGTCAGGAGCTTGTGGAAGACCTTGCTCAGCAAGAATCTTGCGCAATGTAGTAACCAGTGTTGGGTATCTATCTCCGAGCTATCTAGACTTGATCGTCATAGCATTCGATCATGTGCATCATCAAATCATCCACGCCAGATTTCCATCCAAACTTCCTCCCTCAACCCCTTGAATCAAAAAGACAATACCTCCCAATGTAGTCATGCAGCCCTGACAAATCAAAGATGAAAACAGACCCTCTTCATGGGGGACAGTGCCATCCCGTCCCCCTCCAATGCTTGCTAATCTCCCACTCCCATGGCCATGACAGTGATGTTTTGAGATCCAGAGAAAAGATCGCTCTCGAAGCGTCATGAAGTATGATATGTAGGCTTGCGCCATGATTTTCCTTGTATAACCCTGAGAGAAAGAAAAAAACGAAAATAAATGGAAATGCAAAATCAAGAACTTCCAGAGCTCTAGATCGGGTAATCTTGCGCAAATGAGAAGACAAAATGAATGGATAAAGAAATGCATAGCCGGCCGCTTCTTGCTCAGAGAGCTTTCATGACGAAATGCTCGATCAAGTAGACACGGCGATCAGATGCTTTTGGTACGTTTCGGCGAGCGAGCGCAACACACCATCAGCTTGAGGCTCGTCCCCAACTCCTCACACTCCCTGAGTAAAGCCCTGTCATTCCAGATACTCTTCTGCGGAGTGCTAGCCGTTGGACTGCGCTTAGCATCTTCGTAGCAGCGGGAATACCACCAGCGACCGACCCGAGCGACCATGTTGGTGATGCTCTCGTCGGCCGCGGGGCCGTGGTGAGTCATCATCTCCTGCAGACTGGGCTGATCGCCGACTTTCATCTTCTTCTTCTTCTTCTTCTTCGCCGCCGCCGCCGCACGGCTCCCTTGTGGCGCTGCGCCGTCGACGCTCGACCGGGCAATGGAGCTGGCGACGGGAATACCCACTCGGGCAGCTCGGATGGAGGAGAAGCCAGTTCTGCCGAGCAAGCGGACCATGACATCTGCAGTGGAGGCCAAGTTGGTCTCTGGAGACTTCTCGTGGATCCGTTCTTTGAGCTGACGAATGGCTTTGCGGGTGCGATGTCCGACAGAGTTGAGGTCGACGTCGAGTATGGACATTTCTAGGAATCCCTCGGGCTTGAGCACTCGACGAGCCTCCTGCAGAATGTTCTGGTAGTGAGACTCTGGTGCGGCGGCTGGGAATCTGAACACCACGCAGTTGAAGCTGTGAGATGCGAAGGGGAACTTGTCAAGATGAGACAGGTATTGGACCTGGTGGTGATTGGGCGGTCTCAGACAGTATCCGGATGCTGTATTCTTTGGCTCGGTCGGGGCGGGCCGAGGGGAAAGATTGAAGACGGTTGAGTCGGGATACGATTCCGCCGCATAGTAAGACCAGTCGTCGTTGCCAAGACCATCGACAACCAGTATCGAAGGTTGCTGGAACGTATCCGTTTCTCGAGATAGCTCATGCCGGATGTCACTGAACAAAACATGGCTGAACGTCAGCCACTTGCTCACGGTCATAGAACCAATGCGCAAGTTCACCTGCGCCGAGGGTGACCACTCTTCAGACGAGGTGGAAGATCCAGATTCTCTCGTCTTTTGAGATCCTGAGTTGCTCAGTCTCAGATCGGCAGGAGTCTGTTTCTCGTCCTTCATATCCATGTTCGCAATTGAACTTGGCTTCTGTTGGAGTGCCACCATGAATTGTCCGGTACAGTCACCACCGAGTGCATTCGGGGATGGAGCGACATCCTGCAGGGGTACCGAGAGCAACGAATCGCCCCGACCCAAGGGCCATGCTGTTGACAATCGGACGAAGTCTCTCTCGGCGAGGGCTCTGTCGTACGTTTCCAGATGAAAGGGAATTCCCATTGACGATGTGGCCGACTGAGGACCCTTGGCGGCGTCATAGCCCAGAAGATCATTGTACTCATCCCATATTTCGTCTTCCGCATATGGATCATCAGGTTTCGGGATGACGGCAGTTGCTGCAAAGCTAAACTGGCCCGAGTCGGTTGAAGAGCTGTACGTTGTGCAGTCCGATTTCTTCCGCGGAGAAAAGGAAAGAAATTCTTTCATCACCGAAGGCCTAGGCGACCGATCGCTCGACGGGTTATTTGGAACAGACTTGGCGAGCATCGATTGATGGGAATGAGACGATGCAAGGAATGCTGGTGGTTGCAATGGCTCGCAATCTGTCGTCCGGCCGTTGACATCGTGGTGGTCTGCAACGGAGGCAGACGCCGAATCGTGCGTCGATGGAATTGGGAAGGTGAAAGGAGGTACAGTTGCATCAGCACGACTGCTGACTACCGGTGGAATTCTTCCAACCCGAGCCAGCCGACCAACGCGAGAGGAGCTCGAGCCAATCATCGCGGGAGCTCGAGCCTCCGCGAGGAATTCTTGGCTGGGCTGGGTAGGGAAAGCTGTATTAATGACCTCGGGTGAGGAGTGCATCAAATAAGGCCTCGACTCTGCTGCCTCGGAGCTCTGACCGCCGTAGCTCAAATTGGACTGTGTGTAGACCTGGGCCTGCCTCAAAGCCGTCTGGACATCCATCGGTTCGCCCTCTTCATCGGCAGGATCCATGATAGCGTAGAAAGCTATGGGCTTCTTCTCTGCGGGGATGACGGTCACTGAAACCTGCTCGCTCTTGATCTCAGGAGTCGACTTGTTCCTGGACCGACCAAAGAGATTCCATTTCCTATGTGATCTCTTTGACTTGCTGGGCGACGCTTCAAACGCAGATGAAGCTTCGGATACAATGCTTGCGTTGCAGCTCTGCATTCGTGTCAGCTCCATGCTGTCTTTGTTGCGGATGTGGGGCAGCCGCAGTGAAATATCCGATGACGATGACTTGAATCGTTGAAGAGTCCGTCGGAGGGCAGTTGCTGGCTTCGGCACGACATCGCTGCTGTCAGAAGGCCGCCTGGAGGCAGTTCCCGTTCCTGGACCGGGACCACCCGAAAGGGTCGGCGGCCACACGGTTGTCTGAGTTTCCATTCTTGAAAGTGATGAAATGACAGAGTCCACCTTGGATTCTGTGCTTGGGCGTTCAGAAGTATTTCGGTCACACTCCGGCCTCAGAGATTCGGAACCAGCATTCTGGTTCTCGACCACCGTACCTCCTGCAATGATGACAGGGTTCATTCGGTCGGCCAGGAATTTGTCGACTGGAGTGGATTTGCCTGATGACACAGAGTTGCCAGACGGAATGCGACTCGTCAAGCCGTTGAGGCTCGCGCTTTGTCGTCGGAGTGTTCGAACCTGGCCGTAACCCTCGTACCCAGTGCCAGCCGCGGGGCCTTTGCGAGCCGTTGTCGTCGTTGTCGATCCCCTTTCACCCCCCTGAGAGGTCCCCGAAGTCTTCTTACCGAAGCCAAAGAGGTGAAAACGTGTGGTAGAAGATGATCGGAAATCGCTGCTTGGTGTTCTGGAGTGGGAAGAAGAGCTGGTCGTAAGCGACTCCTTCGACTCCCCAGCAGATTTCGTGATGAGATTGCCTCTCTTGGCCGAAGATCCCTGGTCCATGGAGAGACTCTTGTTCTGGGGCAACCGAGGGGGGCTTTTGACGGAGTTTGCGACGGTGGGTTCGCTGCTGCGCCTGTCAGTTCTCAGTAGTCTTGGCGGGACACTGCTGGGAACAACCGCAGCCGGGCTCCGTAGTCGCGGATGTTGGTCCAATGCTCCGTCACGAGTCGGTCGACCTGATCGGGAGAGCTTCGGCGGCGGGGCAGGCAAGGGCTTCGACAGCGAAGACGACTTCAGAGCGGAGGCGGCTTCCGGTTTCGAGAGATTTCTGGACTGCCTTTTCAACGAGGAACCGGCATCTCGCTGCTTTTTCTCGTCACAGGCCTTTTGAGGTTGCTGGCTGAGGCTCAGCGGTGAACCAAGAGGAGCAGGACTTGAAGTCATTTCGGCGGTTTGGATCCTTTCCGTTTCTTGTTGCTGCCCTTGGGAAGACGAGATGGATGGCGATGACGAGGTCAGGGCCTCTCTCACAGCAGCGAGACCATGAGGGTCGGCGCTCATCAATCCAGCCTCATTGGAGATGCTGCTGGTTCTTCGTCGCGATACCGGCGGACGCGTCAGAGAGGGGCTTTGAAGACGATGCTTGCTCAACGGGGGCCCTCGAGCAGAGACAGCAAAACTGGGTGACTGTGACGCAATAGATGTCGGTGTAGTATCGCGGCTATGTATGCTTGGTCCCGGTGTGTCGAAGAGCTTCGTTGATATGCTTAGACTTGAAGCACTCAGTTGACTGCTATTGGTTGACAAAGGTTGATTGGTAGGGGTATGAAGCGAAAGATCGGGTGAGAATGAGGAGTGAGGAATGCTGAGGTGAAGTGGTTGTTGATGGTTTCGATAGCGGTCGAGTTCGGGGTAGATGGTTGTGACCGGTTGTGTCTGCTTGGGAGAACCCGCGTGCTCTCGTACCCGCCGCGGGCTTTCTGTAAGCTGGCGATCAAGGTGAAGGTTGAATTCTCCGAGCTCGGGATATGAAGGTCTTGACGACGACAAAGGGCTTAACGTCAAGGAATTGTCAGGTGAGATATCCGTGTCATAGAGAAGGGTCCGTTGTTCTTTGGGTCGGGCATCGTGCTTCCGTCCCGATCTTGAAGTCTCGTCGAGTGATCGGGTCGAGCATGAGCTCTCAACTTCAGGCTGTGTTTGAAGCCCAGACCTGCTTGTCGGAGGCGCAGTCGATTCAACGAGGATCTTGGATTGCCGGTCAACAGTAGGCTTATATACCCTTGGGATGTTCGACAGTCGTCGTGTTGAGGTAGCGGATGCGCCTCGATCGGGCGACGCAGGGGAAACAATGCTCGATCTGGCATGATTGGGAGCCCCTTTATCAGTCTGCCGGGTCGAGCGAGCCATGGATCTCGGAATGCTGCTTGATGACTTTCCGTCATCGCCTCGTCTCGTACGGAGGCCATCTGGAGGTCTGGTTGGCAGACGATAGCTCGCCTTGGCTGCTTCCATGCTTTTTCTACTTCACTTGAGCGAGTTTCTTTCAATCATGTCTCTGTCCGTGTTGGCAGTACGCTTTCTGTTGTATCCACAGCTTCTGGGTAGGTAGCCTATGCTTCCATTATTGGTCAGTGTTGATCAGGATTGGTTGGGGGAGAGGTCATGAAGCCGGCAGGCAGGGCAGAACATGAGATTGAAGGGGGCTGAACCAGACTTCAGAAGCTGACTGGTCGCGGCAAGGTCCCTACTTTATCATTGGCAGTGCTTCATTGGCAGTGCTCGGATGTCGGGTAGGACTGAGATGTACCTTGCGGTTTGGCTCTGTGGGCGAAATCAAGATGCTTGCACCCGGATGGGGTCCAGAACCGAACGATGTTGTCTTGGAGAAAAGTGGAAACCCCTCGTGGCCTGGACGAGGTGGCGTCCAAATGGTATCGAGTCGGATCAAAGGCGTATGTATGTATCAGACAATCAAGAATAGGAGGGGGGAGAAGATCTTTCAAGACGCTCCGGGCTGAGTTGCAGCAGGGGGTGCCGTCGTATTAAAGCAAAGACAGGCAGCGAGTCGCAGAGAACGGGGGCCCCAATGGCTGATAGCGTGGGCGCGGAGCGAGTGTACGAGTAAGTCAAGCAGGCAAGGTTCCCAGTGTAACGTGGAGTGGGAGAGACACCCGAGCCCGACCGAGAGCGTTGTGGGCTCGACGAGGGTCTTTCCGAGACTAGACGAGTGATTCCAACGAGGGACCCGGAGGTGGCGAGCCCAGGTGGGAAACCCAAGGACGAGGGCAAAACGGTGCCGGCAATAGGGCAGATTGACTGTCTAGCCCGGACGCCAAAGACCAGTTCGGCAGTTGAGTCTCGGCCAGGAAGGGCCAGGAAGGGCCAGGAAGGGACAGGAAGGGACAGGACGGCAAGGAGGATGACCAGTCGCAAAACATATCAGAGCAGGCGCCTAAAAGTCATCTCGAATTGTAGATGAGCGCCGAAAGTCATGTTTCCGGCCCCACCACGAGCAGACGACTCTGCCAATAAATGGACGATGACGCTGAGAGGGACCCCGGGGCCGTGGGAGCTGCAGGAGGAACCTACATACTCGTACATTGCGTACCCACCCGGGGGGGGGGGGACGCTGCACGCATGCAGAGTCATGGAATGGCATCGCACGAGTAGGGGCCCCGGAGCTCGCTCGGACTCGCCAGAGCGCAGGAGGGCTCAGATGTGTGCATGCAGGCAGGGAGGAGGCCCGCAGCCACGCTAGACCCCCCGGCTGCATATACACCAAGGCTTAGACCATCCATATGTATGTACGTATCGTGACCGGCCGGGGTCGAGGAAGGAGAATGGGCTTTTGCGACGGCCAATGGAGGCTCGAGAATCCAAGGAGAGCCAAGATGCTCGCGCCAGTGGGGCCTCTGATAATCATCCAAAGATGCTATCCCCCGTGCTCGCGGAGTCGAATCTCCTGCATCCAGAAAAGCGCCGAGCGGGCCTGTCAGCCATGGCGGGTGGCGGCTCTTTTGCACATCTAGGCCTCGACAAGAGCTGGTGTATTTTCGAGTCCTCCACCGCGGCCGGCAGGCTTACTGCGAATCCCCGGAGTGTTAGTCCAGTAGAGGCCCTATCGGCCGACCTCGCGTGGCCCCAGACACTAGACGAATCCATCGAAGCAGGGGTTGATATCGTCTAGAAATGGCCGATGCTGCGACAAACAATGTCAGGAAAAGCCCAAACAAGACCGAGACAGAAGAGAAAGAAGGAAAATACATGATAGGTGACATCAATGACTCAGTTCCTTTTTGCACCAAAGAAAACGAAATCGACTACTGTACGGTCGTACAAGCAGTGGGAATATATCCGCCTCAAAACTTGAGTGATCGCGTTGGTCCATGGGCCCTGGATGCGTTTGGGCCTTTCCCCCCTCCGCTTCACCTGAGACGGTAGGAGTCCCAAATCTCCTCTCCGCACCCGGTCGATGAGAGCAATCCTTTTCCGAAAGTCATGAGCAGAGGAGAAGGGCAGACAAGCACGAAAAAAAAAAATCTCCAGCTGCCTCCGGTCATGGCGCCGTCGAGAGAGAGGGCGGTTGAGGGAGCAAATCTGTGCTGGATTTGATCCGATCCTGATGGAGTTTGAAGCCCTAACTTTCAAGGCTAAGCGAACCGCCACGCTGATTCGTTGGGTATTCTCAGAGACGGAGAGGAAGGCTCGACCAGTGCCTCGCGGCTCCTTCTCTCCATCAAGTGCCTCCTCGAGGCCCATGCAAGATAGAGGAAGGAGCCTCCCGAGACTGTGAGTGGTCACAAGACCAAACGAGAAAAAGAAAAAAGGATAAAAAAAAAGAACCTCTGTCGAGATGGACTCAGTCAAGCAGCGCAATTGCTCACCTGGCTTACTCCATCCGACGTGCGGGCGTCGACGCTCAAAATGCCAATCACCCCCTTTCACCGGACGACCTAGGCCATCGATGACGATCCAGAGGGCATGGCCCGGGATCTTTGCTTCTGACAGCAGCGTCAAGTGACTACCAAGAGCCAATGGCTTGGCATCTGACTGCTGGATCGCAAGATCTACCATGCAGCTCTTTGCATGCAGGCAAGAGGTAAGTTGTCTCGAGGAGCCTCGTCGAGATGTCTGCCAGAATTCCGAGTCTTTTGCT
Organism: Escovopsis weberi; assembly: GCA_003055145.1. Lineage (NCBI taxonomy): Eukaryota > Fungi > Ascomycota > Sordariomycetes > Hypocreales > Hypocreaceae > Escovopsis > Escovopsis weberi. Next base: position 764,809 of record NIGB01000009.1, read on the forward strand.
TACTTGAGCATTCTCAAGATCCTCTTCAACGGACTTTCCCGTCTTGCAAAGTAGGGTGACTCCTCTATCTCCAACAGTGCACCGTGCGCGACAGCGATGGCAACAGGCAATGGCGACAGGCAACGGCAACAGCACGACTCAAAAGAGACGAAGAACCCATGTAGCAGTGGGATTGTCTCGTATGGGAGCGAGAGTCGCCTCCTCGATGAACGGGTGGGCGCAAGAATGTCACCCAAATACGAACGACGAATCCCCGACCCGTATCACCCACTGCTCCACCTGCTCCGGTGGCCACAGGTGGGAGCTCACAGAGCTCAGGTGCCATAGCGTCGGGTTCTCCAGCTTCAATATGGGAGCATGCAAGTTTACGCGCTGTCCATATTGAGATTGCCATGAAGAGCGTCGGAGGATCATCCCATTCGCCAATTGCTCGCCCCCCATCGAGCAGGGGTCGTGCTTCCGCGGGAGACGTGCCAGGAGCCTGCTCCTCTCCACCCCGCTCACGAGTAATTTTTCTCAGGGGATCCTCAGAGAACTTACTCCGGCCGGCGGAATCCTTCACATTGGAATAGCGTTGTGGACTCGAGTGGCTGACGTCTGTGCCACAAGAGTGATGGTGATACCTCACTCAGCGCCGTTGACGCATCAAGATCAATGCCAGCAGCCGGTTGCTCGAGACAAGCTGAAAAAGACACCCGACGTTTTCGTGCGGTGCGGTGCGGTGCGGTGCCTGGCTAGCTGACTAGTTCCCGACCCCAAAGCGTCCGCGCGGTCGTGTCCACGACATGTCTAACGCTGAGGCGTAGACGAGAACGAGTCCTGTACTCCGTACCGGTAAGTTCCTCTCCCTCGTGATGGCATTGCTCCGGCTGCCTCTTGGAAGAGCTTGCAAAGAGATTGACTTTTTTTTTTCTCCTCCTTCGTCTTCCAGCATGACCCCATTGCCCCTTGCAATGACGACCGCAGCATTCGAAAATAGCAATCATCCTCGACGTTCATGCGGTCATGGAGGCAACCCAACCCGCTTCGCCACACTGCGGCGTCAAGATTTTGATTTTCCAAGTGAGGCTCGTGACGTGGCAAGACAACATGGATGTGTCACTCACGTGGCTTGCGCAGGGCAACACTCGGCCGGACCGCGACCCCATCGCCTGCTGACTCATGATTGTGGCGCGACGACTGCATCGCGGCATCGACGCCAGAACTCGGCGTCTTGCCCTCGAGGCCGACGACAAGCAACGACGACAGCAACAAAGGCAACGGCAAAGGGCCAACGCATCGCCGGGCTGAGCCGAGGACAAGAGAAATTGAGAATGGGAACAGGCATCCTGCTGGCACGCTGAAGCCGACAGCACCAATCGCATCGACCGCCGCGAGAGGGCAGGAGCTGGATGCGCCGTCTCCCCCCTTTCTTGGCAGGATCCAGTCCTCGCCCGCATCGAATGAAGGGCACGGGAACAGAAGCTGGCCGCTAGGCGTCTCACGACTCTTCGTCGTTCACGAGTGTCCAGCTCTCAATGGTCTCCGCCATTGGGCCTGGTCGTGCTTATCACCGGGCTGCTGTTGTATGTGGTGAGGTCCCAAAGAGGGCTTCTCCCGCGGTCATGACAGCACCAGGACTGCAGGACCACGCCTGACTCGTGACGGCGATTGCTGTGCGGTCCACCCGCCGGCGAGTTGCTTGCGACGGATTGACCCAAAGTCCACTTCATCCTCCATGCGGCCAAAACAAGCGATCCACGCTCTGGTCGAAGCGAAGCTCGCTGCCGGAGTGGCTGCTGCTGACGCACGCGCGCTCTGCAAGCCGCTCGAGAGCGTAAGGCTCGCCCGAAGACTCGACCGCTCTTCAGGCCTATGCAGCCATCGGCACGCCTCGCCTCTTCTGTCGGTCCACGCCCAGGAGGACTCCGAGACCCCGAATCAGAGGACTCCGAGACCTCGAATCACAGGTCCCGTTTCCATATCCAGCGCAGCAGTCAACCTTGCCGGCGCCCGAGGCCTCGTCATGATCAGCAAGGTCCCCTCGCTGTGCCCCCAGTCAACCCCCGTGATTCGCACCAGGTCCATCTTCTGCCTCGGTAGTCATCCCGCGATGACCCATTGAGAGCACTCCCATTGATGCCCTCAGTGTGATCGTACGAGTACGAGTATCAGGCCTCCACAATTGGGCTGATTAGACGCCCTCATCATGTCTCCCGCCAAACCGGGTGCACATTCCCCAAAGCGACGATGCCAGGCTCGGCCCCATCTGATTCACCTCGGTCCTCTATGCCAGAAACGTCCCTCGTCCTCGAGACTGCAGCGCTTGGCACCATACATCAATTGGCTGCCAGACAGCCATGCTTTGCCGCCGGTCGCAATGCTCCGCCAGACAGGAACGTCTCTACCGCCCGCTTCTCCAGTCGTGCTCCTCAGAAACCGCGTTTCGACCCCGAGGCTCGAGCATGGCAGCCTCTCACTTGATTGGTCCAGTCGGGGCACATTGAGTTTTTAGCCGCAATGCGCAGGGGAGTTGGGAGCACCGTGCTCGACGATCCCCATCGCCAACCCACCCTGTCTTGGCCCCTTGATGAGAAGAGAAGGCCGGAGAAGGGAAGAGAAGTTTCCCCGGGCCCTGAGGACTGCTTTGCTCGTGCCGTAGTCCAGTCACCTGATTCGTAAGACGTTTCTTTGTTTCCCTGGCGTAAAGTGTAAAAAAACGACGCTCACATAACATACATGTCATCAGTTCCCGCGAGTCCCTGTTTCTCAACAAAATACATCATTAATCAAACTTGAGAAGAGGTCATAGAGAGAAAAGGGGTGCGAGGTGGGGAGAGAGCGTGCGAGAGAGAGGGAGCGAGAGAGAGAACGAGACAGAGAAAATCAGATAATGAGAGCCCTCATGCCGCCGCGAAGCGCGCGGCTCTCTTCTCCGCCTTGGCCTTCTCCGTCGGATCGTCCAGCACGCTCCCCATCTTCCTAGCCCCAGCCGCTCCCGCCTGCGCGCCGCGAGCGCCTCGCCGGTCGCCGCCGCCGCCACCGCCGCCGCCGCCATTCCGTCTGTCTCTGCTCTGCCGCTTCCCAGCCCTGCTCGCATCGCCCTCGTCCCTCCCACGCCCGCGCTTCAAGGAGCGCTCGGGGAGCGCGGCGTCCAGTCCCGACGGGAGCCCCTTATCCTCGATGCCGAAGCGCTTGGCCCGCTCGTTGAGCTTCCGGGTCTCGTCGTCGACCTCGATGCCGAACCGCCTCGCGCGGTCGGCGCGCTTCTTAATCTCGTCCTCCGCGGCGGTCGAGGAGAGCCCGAGCGCGAACGAGGCAGCCTCTGCGGCTGCCGCCTGCTGCTGCTGCTGCTGCTGCTGCTCCTCGGCGCGCTTGGCGTCGTCGTCGTGCTGCGTCTCGGCGGCCTCGGCGGGAGCCGGCGCGGGCGCGGGCTCCGCGGCGGGCTCGTGCGCGGGCTTGCCGGCGGCCGTGGGCGCGGGTTTTGAGGCCGTCTCGTCATCGCTGTATGTGATCTCATCCCCCTTTGCGTCGGCTGGAGGCAAGTGTCAGTGTTAGCCATGGACTATAGTGGGTACGGGGGACATGGGCGCGTCGGTTGGGCTCCACTGGGGCCGGGCATACCGGGCTTGTCGTGCTGCTTTCCGGCCTCCTCCGCCTCGGGCTCGTGCTCGGCCGCGGCGGGCGCGGCGTTCTTCTTGTCGTCCTCTTGAAGTCGCGCTATCAGGTCGGCCTTGTTGCCGGTCTGGGACAGGTTCTTGCTCGCCAGGAGCTTCTTGAGCTCGGGAACTTTGAGAGAGGTATACTCGGCCATGATGTCGGGTTCGAGAGTTGGGTTGGATTGCAAGAATGGATGATCGCGCGCGACACCAGACAGGTCGAAGATGCGAGAGTGAGAAATAAAAAAAAAAGGGGGGGGGGGAGAAGCAGCTGCGAGGGCAGCACTTTGCAGATGTCGAAAAGGCACAAGGGGTTTTCGGCTCGTCGAGGATGACGCGCAGTCAAACGCGACCCACTGGCTGGACTCTTTCGGACGATGCGACGGCGAGCGAAGCTGAGAGAAGAGGGAGAATTCTGCCCGTGCGAACGTGAACAACGAGGGGCGGTCTTGGAATCGGTGATTGCGAGCGATTGCCCAAGCTTCGTGGTCCCGGGGCAAGGTTGGGATTGACGGGGAATCGGGAGGGATTCTGAGCTGCCAATGGATTCTCCAAAGGTGGAAGAGCAAGAAGTTCCAGTTGTCGCGAGTGAGCCGCACGGACCAGGCACCCACTAGTCAAAGGTACCGAGACTTTGGGAGGAATCGTGTTCCCTGGCCCGGCCTCCGAATGACTCCTGCGATTGCCAGTGTCCTGAAGTATCGGTACCTTGAAGAGATTGCTCCCTCTCATTGGCTGCCATCAAACGACAATGATTACCTCATCTGCGCTTTACTCTTTCGGGATATTCTAGATTACCTAAGCAAAAACAGGAAGATCCAGGAATCATGAAATCAAAATCAATTCATTTGAGGGCATTCAAGGGAGGCTGATCTCGATCATGGCAGATCCTCATCATGAAGCCGATATCCTAAGCCTTTTCTCTGTGTCTCCGTGGGTACCGGTACGTGCAACTCCTCAGCGCCCGATGAACGGAACATTGTTGATCCATCGTCTAGGAAAGTCGCTTCCAGGCATGCAGGCCTGGCGACTCGAACTCGACGAGGTTAGATTGAGCCATTGAAGGCAATAGAACGCGGCAAATCATCAATCAGAGTCAGGCATGGAATCAGGGGTGCCGGTGCGCTATCCTGTTTCGGGAATCAGACCAGGTGCCTGACAATTGATCTCTCGCAGATGCCGATCATCCTGTCCTGGGCTCGCGCTCGGCGTCGACAAGCCGGTTTCCAGGCTACACCATCGCCATTGATCAACTTTGCTGGGTACTACGGAGTAGTACGAGTATCGATCCGCAGAGGGCAGCAGTCTTTCTTTCCGACAGACGATCCATTCAATCTCTCCCGTCTCCGCGCCGCTCAAACGATCATCCATCCATCAATTGATCGGCTCCTCCCTGCTTGACTCGTTCTGCAGTGGCTGCCCCTCCTACTACCGATAGCCATTCGACGGCGCACATCCCACCCGTCCCTCCCCCCCCTCCAGGAAGCCTCCCTGGCAGCGACGGTCCCTCCTAGATCGACGTTTGCATCCGAGCCTACTACTACTACACCTGTTAAGTAGTACTTATAGATTGGATTCGCTGCTCGTCCACCGCTTGTCATCGTTACATCATGCGATAAACGCAGGGGGGGTTGTTGTTGCTGTCGCTTTGGGTACGGAGCTCCTCGTGCAGAGAGATCAATAGATCACGGCGCGAATAAATGCTGGAGACAAGACGGCCCTTTTTCTGCTTGGTCTGTAACACCTCAGACGCTGGCATAGACCAGCAACCAGCCGCCGAACATGACGCGACGCATTGTATGTCTCCGGCCCCCCAGCCCAAATCATCAGCCCCCAAGGCGAATTACCTCTGCTCACCTGCGAATCCCCTCAGGTTCGAACAATCACGCAGCTCGGCGCGGCGGTCGTCTTCATATTCATCCTCGTCGCCTTCCTCGATCGCAACTATAGGGTCCTCCCGACAGCCATTCACAACTACATGCCCTCGCACCATCCGGGGCTCGTGGTCACGGATGTCACCGTGGTTACATGCTCGACCCTCAAGCCGTTCTCCTCGTGCGACCTCCCGGATCCGAAATGGCACATTGTCAACAGGGAGCTGTACCTCGGGAAAGCCTGGACGTCCAAGGCCTACGTGTATGTCAGCCGCAAGCGCGAGGAGGAGCTCACGGCCGAAGACGAGGTCGTCACGGACATCGCCATCGGCGGCCCCGGCGCTGTCGACGACGAGTCGGGGTTCAATGAGCACTGGGAGGCCCGCCCCGCGGGGCTCTGGATCAAGCGAGCCCGCAACAAAAAATCGGTCGACTCCAACTTCGTCGTGACAGACATCGATGTCATCTTCGGGGACGACGCCACCGAGGCGCGACAGGGCTGGGGCATCGTGGGGAAATCTCCCCTCGACATTGGCACCGATGGCTCCCTGCACAGCGTGCACGTCACGGTCAAGAGAGGAGCGCCCGCCGAGGTGAAGAAGCCGAAGCTCAGAATTCCCGACACGGGGCGCTTCCGCATCATGCAGGTTGCAGACTTGCATCTGAGCACGGGACCGGGCGACTGCCGAGATCCTGTCCCCGACGGTTACAAGGGCGGAAAATGTCAGGCCGATCCGCGGACGCTGGACTTTATGGCGAAAATGCTGGACGAGGAGAAGCCCGACCTGGTAGTCCTGACTGGCGACCAGGTCAATGGGCGCACGGCTCCCGATGCGCCTTCGGTTCGTTGGCCCTCCCACCCTCCCCTTTTTCCTCTTGACGAACATGCTCCCTTTCCACTTCAGCAGCCACGCTTACGCCAGTGTTAGGCCATTTACAAGTACGCCGCCCTGCTCAAGGCGCGCAAGATCCCCTGGGCTGGCATCTTCGGCAACCACGACAACGAAGAGACCATGACCCGCGCGGCGCAGATGGCCATCATGGAAATGCTTCCGTACTCGCTGTCTCAGGCTGGCCCTGACGACGTCGATGGCGTGGGCAACTATTACATCGAGGTTCTCGGACGAGGCCACAACGACCACTCCGCCCTGACGATTTACCTCCTCGACACTCATGGTAGGACCCCCGACAAGTCCAAGTCTTTGTATTACGATTGGCTGCAGCCCAATCAGATTGATTGGTTTAAGCGGACGAGCGCGAGCCTCAAGAAGAACCACGAGGGCTACACGCATCGGCACATGAACATGGCGTTTATCCATATTCCCATTCCGGAGTTCATGGACTGGGATCTCCCACGCGTCGGCCAGTGGCGCGAGGGAGTCTCCGCGCCAAATGTCAACACGGGGTTTCGAGACGCCCTCGTCGAAGAGGGCGTCGTCATGGTCGGCGCTGGGCAGTGAGTTTCCCTCCTTTTTTTATCGTCCCCCATTTTCCTTTTCCAACGTTCGTCCTGTGATGTGCCTGTCCTAATACATGAACAGCGACCATGCGAACGAGTTCTGCTCCCTCTCCTCCATTGGCGACATCAAGAAGGACTTCACCCCTGGATGGGAGAAGCACATCCCCACCGCCGAAGAGAAGACCGCCCTGGCCAACGCGAGGAAGACGCCGGCCCTCTGGATGTGCTACGCCGGGGGGTCCGGGTTCGGCGGCTACGGCGGCTACGACGGCTTCATCCGCAGGATACGCATGTTCGAAATCGATACAGAAGAGGCGCGGATTACGACGTGGAAGAGGGTCGAGGCTGGTGACGATATCAAGGCGAGGATTGATGAGCAGATCATCGTGGAGGCGGGTAAAGCCTACTTGGCGAAGTGATGCTCACGCTCGAAGCCGTCAGTATTTTTTGTTTAATTTTTGAAGGAGGGGTGGGCATCGGAGCCCCTGAGCTGGATTTCGAGGGTTTCCACGGAGTACAGAGCAGGCCTTGCATACCGCATTCTTGTTTACACCCCGGGGGGGGGGGGATATTGATTTCATTTACGCGCTTCCTGGAACAGGCACATGATCCGTTCCTCATCGCGATCCCAAACGACGTGTTTCATAGGTCCTCCGCATTATACCATGGTTCGTGCCGCCGCGCATGCATGGGCCACTCGGCCTCATCCCACAATTTCAAAGTCACACCCCAGCGCCTTCACCATCTCGTCCCACTCCCCCTCGCCCCCGTCATCCTCAACATCCTCAACATCCTCAACCTCGTCCTCGTCCTCGTCCTCGCCGTCCGCCCCACCGCCCACCCGCGGCGTCTCCACCGCCAGGAACGGCTCCGCGTTGCCCTCGACCGCCCTCTCCACCATCTCGGGCCAGTAGTCGAACCCGTCGCGCACCGCGAACCCGTGCTTCCGCCCGAGCAGCAGCCGGCCCAGCCGCGCCCGCACGCCGCGCACCTTGTCCAGCCGCACGAGCCTGTACCCCAGGAACACAATCGTCTCCTCCTCGTAGCTGCCCTCCACGAGCCTCTCCCTCACGCTCCTCCGCCGCACGCCCATCCCCATCCCCATCCCCATCCCCATCCCCATCCCCATCCCCTCGCCCCCAACTCCATCCCCAGCCCCGAGACCAACGCCAACCCCAAGTCCAAGTCCAAGTCCATCCACCGCAAGCGCCGCCGCCCCCACGCCCGCCCCCGCCCCCGCATCCCGCGCCCGCCCATGCGCCTCCCTCACCCGCGAGTCCACCAGCGTCACCACATCCGTCACGAAATACCCCCTCCCCTCCCCCTCCCCGCGCAGCATCTCCACCACCTCCTCGAAATACCCGCCGTCCCGCAGCAGCTCCCGGAACCGCTCCCCCGGGCTGTCCATGTGCCACACCCGCGCCGCCGCCGCCGCCGCCCGCCGCTCCGCCGCCCGCCCCTCCCCGCCGCCCGCCTCGGCCCCGCCCCGCACCGCCGCCTCCACGCCCGCCCGCACCGCCGCGTCCCGCGCCCGCCGCGTCCACACGCGCACGTCGGCCACGCGCACCGGCGGCGGGTCCAGCAGCGGCGCGATCTGAGACGGCAAAGGTGCCCCCGGCCGGCTCGGGACGTGCCGCTCCAGCGGGGCGTCCGGGTACCGCACCACGCTGCCCATGAGGCGCGCGCGGTAGTGCGCCGCGTCGAGGCGCGGCTGGACGAGCCACAGCGGCTTGGTCTCGTGGCCGCGCATGGATCAGTGCTTGGAGATGGAATGGATCAATCCGAAGAGGTGCGGGTAGGTGTGCTGGGAAATGGTATAGAAGCGCTTGTGGAGGCTCCGAAAGGCATTGACGCAGGGCTGCTTTATAAGGAGTCGGTGGGCCGTGACGGTGTTTTCTCGAGCGACCCCTTTTCTGAACGCCCCTTTCTCTGCTCCAGCACAGCCTCGGCCGTTTGTTTGCCGCCGCACCACTGCCGAGCACCGAGCCGACTCTCATCAATGGATCTTGTCCAGTATCATATAGCAGTTCAAGCCCTGTCCATTATCGTTCATAACGTGGTAGCAACACATCAATCCGTAACCACTGGCAGATCCATCCAGAACATGTAGACAATCCACCTGCGCCCTGCCCAGTCTCCACGCCCCGCCGACCTCCAAGACCCTCTCAGTTTGCATCACCACACCCTCTCTTGATCCTTACAGCCCAGACAATCTCCAAAGCAAGCCTTTCTCCCTCAAATACAATCGCCGCCACATCCCCTCAGCAACAAACAAACGCCCTCAGCCACAGCAAGCAACCCACCACCTCATCCACCGCAACTACAAACAATCACAAGTCATCCCAATCATCATCATCATCATCGCGCCATTTCAGCTTTGAGCTTTGATTCTTCGCTCTCGAGTCTCGAGTCTCGACTAAGCGCGCCATCTACCTCTTACAGCAAGGCTACCCATCTCACTCAATCCCAGCGTACACATAATCCCCCCCTGAAAGCCGTCTCGCTTCCACCATGCAAATACGCCCCCTTCACACTCTGGGACTCCAACGCCGAAACAATCGCACACTTCTAGATGCCGTCCATCTTTCCCAAATCACAACTCCCACACAATGAAAAGGGAAAAGAAAATGGGGTATGAGCTTATAGTAGAGAGAAAACAGACCAACAAAACAACTCCGCAAGTCGGAAGAAAGGACTATTGAGCCCGTCAGAGGGAAGAAAACAACGAAATCCTCCGACTCATGTCAGAGACAAAAAGGAAAGAGTCTCCACGAATGACCTAGAATCTATACCCTCCCCCCCTTAAGCCAGCAAAGGCACCTACCACACCCCATGCGCTCCGTACGATGAAACAGGCCCAGGAGAAAAAAAAAGAAGAACAAAAAACAAGCGAAAAAAAAAGCAACGATGAACAAGAACAAATGACAGATGACAGATGTAGAGGGGGCGAGAGGGGAGGGAAAAAAATAGTACGCGTGAGCAAATTATAATCGGGTATCATTTGCACTCCACATCGTAATCAGAAACGACCCAAAGGCAGGAAAGAAAAGGAAAGACAAGACTTTGAAACGAGGAAAGAAAAGAATTGGAAAGGGTCGAGGGGGTCGAGGGGGTCAAGGACATAGCTGGGAAGGGTTGAAAACACGGGGTTAGGTAAAGGTTGAAAAGCGTAGGTCAAGGGTGGAGAGTTGATAGTAGCAAGGTGAATCAAACCGTCATCACCTCCTGGTGCACCAGCCGCAGCACCAAGTTCGCCTCGCCCACCGTCGAGAACTGGAAGCACCACTTCTTGATGTTGCCCCCCGTCGGCCCCGTCGCCGAGGCCTTGCCCACCACGCCCCGGTGGTCCCGGAGCTCCTCCCAGATGCCGCACACGATGCCCCTCGTGCCCATCGGCGAGAAGCACCCGCTGCCCAGCACGGCGTCGAGCAGCACGACGGCCTTGTCCGCCTTCTTCTTGGGTATCGTCGTCACCGTGATGCGCTTCTCGAGGCCCAGGTCCGCGCGGAGTGCCTGCCGCCATCCCGGCGGCGGCCGCCGGATCTGGAGCGTGCAGTTGCCGTGGTCCTCCCACTTGGTCGCTGACACGAGGAGGTGCAGGCGGATGCGGAGCTCGCCCGTGCCGTGCGCCAGCGCCGGCGCCGGCGCCGGCGACGAGTCCTCGCCGCTGGTGCTGTCGGGGTCGGCGGACGGGGACCGCGGCAGCGTGCGGCCGCTGCCCGAGGAGGAGCCCGAGTTGGACGTGTAGATGCTGTTGCGGGCGCTGCCCGTCGGGCTGTTCTTGTTGACCGACGAGCGGGCGAGGTTGAACGAGAAGTTGCCGACCAGGGTGAGCCTCCGGAGGAAGCTGTTCGCCGAGGCGGACGACGGCGTCGAGCTGACGCCATCGTTAGACTGCGCGGGCGCGCGGACGGAGCTGCGGTAGCTGTTCTTCCTGCCGAACCAGCCGCCGCGCTTCTTGCCGCCGTTCTCCGCGTCCTGGTCTCCCCCGCGCCGCTCCCCGAAGCTCCGGAACCTCGAGTCGTTCTCGAGCTGCATGAACTTGCGGTTGTGCAGGCGAGCATGGTGCACCATCATGTAGAGGTTGTAGCAGTCCGGCGTGTTGAGGCACCGGAAGCGGAAGTTACCCCCCGGGTGCTTGGGCGCCAGCTTGCAGTGGGACTGGAGGGTAGACCGGATCTCCAGGTCGACCGACGTGCTCTGCCGGATCAGCACGAGAGGCGTCAGGTCCAGGGCGAGGAGGGGCCTGCCGCCTTCTTCGCAGTGGGCGTACGCCTCGACCAATCCGTCCGAGACAATCACGGAGCACTGCTCCGATGACACGTCTCTCCAAGCCCCGGTCTCGGTCCACATCGATATGGACGCCAGGAACCGGTTCCTCTCTTCGGGTTGAGATTTGTGGCCGTGCAGGCCTGCCTGGGAGGCCGAGTTCGACGGCGTCAGGCTGCATTCTGATGCCACGACCGAATGCCTCTTTGATATGCCCTTTCTGATGCTGAAGCCGAGCTCCGTCTGCGGGATCTCGTCTAGGCTGTCAAGCTCGTCCTCGGACGAGTCAAGATCGGACGCCTCCTCGTCGTCCTCGTATTGGATCCCCTCCTCGTTGTCGTTGTCGTCGTCTTCGGCCTCGGCCTCGGCCTCGGCGTCTCTCCTCTTTCTCGGCCTATGCCTCTCCTCTTCCCCTCCCTCCTCGTCACCCTCGGTCCCAAAGGAAGCCTCGGACGGAGACAATTCGGACATTGACGGCGACGACACGTCCGAGGGCAGGTACTCGTGTTTGAGGGGGGACGAGGTTCGACGCCTGATGCCTCCGGCGTAGAGCTCGACAGGTGGTTTCAGCGACTGGGACTTGGACTTCTGCTGAGGGGTGGAGCTCAAGGTCCTATGGATGGGAGGGGGGGGAGCACCGTCGGCTCTCTTGTAGGGCCCAGAACTGCTGGTCCCGGCGCCTTTCTTGGCACCGGCACGATCGTGACGCATATCTTGCTGCTTGACTGATGGGCCTCTCAAGGGCGCATCGTCACCGGGCTGCCACTCGCCCTCGTCGATATCGGTGTCGTCCTCTCGCTCAGGTGAAGAGGACTTGGAACGAAGAGGCGGTAAGTCCTTGGAACCCGGAGCCGGCGAGGTAGGATTCTCAAACGATTGTGAAGAAGCCTTGCGTAGAGAAGATCGACCCTCTGTCTCTTCTTCTTCTTCTTCTTCTTCTTCTTCTTCGTCTTCCTCCTCCTCCTCTTCTTCTTCTTCTTCCTCCTCCTCCTCCTCCTCCTCTTCTTTCTCCTGTCTCTTCCTTTCTCTTCCCTTACCCTTCCTGTGGACTACGCTCTGCGTTCCGATGGGTGCGCCGGGGTCATGAAACGGACTCGGGTCATCCTCCCCCGAGTCATCTAGCACGCTGGGTTCGGGCGCCCTGGCCGGGATGGGTGATGGAGGAAGGATCTGCAGCCAGTCCGTGACTTGCTCTTCCTCGTCTGCGTACAGGGTGAGAAGTTCATACCACGACCTGCCGTTGTGACTCCCGCGGATCATCACGACCATGTCGAGGTCTCCATCTCCGGCCCGAGCGGAGAGGAGGGTCATGGACACGGGCGGGAACAGCAGATACGTCCTGTTGCCGTCACCGACTTCTCGGATGAGAAGATCGCCGTCATCCTTGGGATCGTCCTGCTTGTCTCGGTGGACGAGCTCCACCCGGCATTCCAGCCGCTGACCGTTGGAATGGACGAGGTCAAGCGAGAACACGTCCTTCGCATTGACCTGCCGCGACGCATCGATAGTGAAGGGCTTAGCGCCGCCGAGCGTCCTCAGGTCCCGCGCCCGCGTTTTATCGGTCGCGATGGCCTCCTCGTCGACCAATCGGGCGACTTCTTCCCTATGACGACGGCGCGACTTCTCCTGCAGCGCCTCGAAGTCTCTCCTGAGGTCCCCCGTGTCAGGGGTGTCATAGATCGAGTCTATGCACTTGATGAGCTTGGACATTTGCTTGATTCGGACTAGAGGCCTCTTCAAGAGGTAGGCAACCGCAACGCGCTCTCCATCCGCATTGAGCAGATCGCCAATTTCATTCCTCGGCAGCAGATTGAGGAGCGAGTCCTCGTCATCGGGCTCGTCGCCCCGAGGGGCAAGGTTGACTATCAAATCCTGGAAGCCCAGCCGCCAAGCCGCGAGGTAATGATTGTAGATGGGGACGACACCATGAGCCCAGTGCGCCAGCTTGCGGAGGTCCGTCCCGGGCGCCTTCTTGTGCGCGTGCTTCAGCTTGTCGAGGCAGACGCCCATGTTGACGACGGCTTTGGACATGGACTCGATTCTTTCCCGGGCGGCGGACGGTCCGAAGAGCTCCGAGCCCGTCATGTTACCCATCACGTGGTTGAGCAGGACCGGAATGACGCCGTCCACCAAAGTCTTTAGTTCTCGCTGGTAGAGGTTCTCGTCATCGGCAAATTCTCGCAGGAGATCGTCGTTGGTCACATCGGCGGAGACCCGGCGTGCCCGGCGCAGACTCGGCCGCGACCTGTTGCTCCTGATCCGCTCCGGTACCCTGCTGTCATCGGGTGTCGAGAGCACGGATACCAGATCCGAATGCTTGGTCAGACGTCTCTTGAGTCCGGAGGAGCCCTGGCGGCGCGGTGGCCCCCCCGATGGCCCCGCAGATCTCGTCTTCCTCGTTACTGTCGTGGACCTCGTCACGGTTGACTGTGTGTCATCCGAGGCAGAGCCCTCGGATCTTGCCGGTCCGTCATCTTCATCAGATAGGATGGTGGACAGCTCATAAGAGCCGTTGGTTGGTGGTCGGAAACGAGGGGCAGCTAGGCGGCTTGCCTCATGGGGCAAGCGGCTAGATGATTCGGTCTCGAAACCGGATCTGGAATCATCAGCCCAGCTGGTCATGTCGGAGACGGAATGCGTGTACTGGGAACCCAGGTCTTCTTCCTCCGGCTCGTACTGCCGCTCTTCGTGGCTCCTGTAGCTGCCGGACGGCTGCACATGACCAGAAGACTCCCCCTGGAAGGCCTCCTTGAGAACACCGAGCAGCGGACGCTTCCCGGCGGATTTGAGAGACGACGAGCTCCGGGTGGCCCGGCTTCGCCTCAACCCGGGGCTCGATGATTGCGACTTCATCCTCTTTGGGGCTGCCGTGCTGTGAGATTTTGGCGAAGTCCTCGGGGTCGATTTGGAGGCCTTGGGGGTCGAGCCGGGGCTTTCTCGAACGGTGACATCGGCCGTGGAGACCGTCTTCACGCTCGAGGCCTTGTTTGACAGGGTCTTCGCTGATTTTCTCGTCTCCTGGGAAGGCTTCCGCCGCGGTTTCGGTTCCTGTGTCGGCTCGGGCTCTGTGAGATCGTCATCAAACGGCTTCGCCGCGGCGGATGATTCGGCCTCCAGCATATCGACGGTGTTGCTGAGCCATTTCTCGATGCTGGGCGGGTTGTTGGGTGCGAGGTTTCGCGGGGGCTCGTTCATGTCGTGGAGCATCTTCTTGCCCTCCTCCACGACTTTCTTCAGCATATTGGGCATGCCCCTCATGCTCGTGTTCTTGTCGTTTTTCTTCTGCTTCTGCTTGGCCCTCGATCTGCTGTTGGAGGGCTCCCGCATCGGCAGTTCCAGCTCGCTGAAGGCGGAATGACCGAAGGGAATCTCCCCCGAGATGTCCGCGACGGATTTATCCATGACGCTGGGCGGATGGTCGGCGCTGTAGATGGTCACATCATCGCTCAGCGCGGACTCCCGGTCGACGGAGTCCTTCCTGGATCGCGGCGCCGAGGATCTCTTTGCCGCGGGCTGAGATCTCGATCGCCTCCTCTTGACGGAACGGTCGAGATAGGTGTCTGGGTCATCGGTCAGTCGCGACAGCTCGGTGGCCTCCTCGACGGCCTTGATGAGATTCTCGAGTATCGTGGAGCTTGACGAAGGCGCAGACGTCGTCTTGCTCCTCTGTCGCAGGAGTGGGGCTCTCTTCTGCCTGGGTGTGCTGATCTCTGATCCGACGGGACTCAGCGGCTTCACCTCGATCGCGTCTCCGTCAAGCAGCTTGGGGGGCTTCAGATCGAGCTCGGAGTCCTCCAACCAGGATTCGCGCGCGGAGGATTCGTTCATGGTGGACTCGGGTATGGTGGACTCGTTGATGGTGGTGACTCGGATCATATCCTCGCCATCGTCTCGGCTGCCGGCGTGACTGCCGGTGCCACTGGCCGCCCCGGTGCCGGTCCTTTCGCTGCCGCTTTTGCTGCCGCCATCACTGCCGCAATTATCACGGTCGTCATCATCATCATCATCACCGTCTCCGCCGTCCCCTTCGTCATCGTGTTTCGTCTTGGCTCGCGTAACTGTGATTCGAATCTCAGATTCGTAGTCCTCGTTCGTCTTGAGCGATTGCCTCGCTGTGAGCCGGCTCGCCGCATCGTCCACGTTGGTCGAAACCTCGTCATCATCGCGTGAAGATTCCGCGCTCGGGACCGATGATGCTATGCTTCGGGGGGGAGGAGGAGCCACCTCGACCTTTTCGGCCCAGGCTTTGACCTTGCTGGAGACGGACGGGTTGGGCGTGTTCCGGAACGCGAAACTGTGCGGGGCTATCCGCGGCGGAGTTGCTGCTCTTCGCGTGCGCGGCGACACCTTTCTGACGGAGACCTTCCTGGTCTTGGGCTTGACCCAGTGATCGTCGCTAACGATTCTCTTCCTAGGGACTCTGGATTTCGCATCCTCGTCGACGAGATTGGGCTCGCTCTTGTTGGTCGGGGGCTTGGTCTTGGGGGTCCGCTTCTTCTGCCTCATCTTGATCCTGATCCTGTCCTCCTCGGTGACGCTCTTGAACTCCTCCTCTTCAAAGGCGACATCCGTCGGCTCCGAGGCCGCGTCATCTGGCGCCGCATCGGCGGCGGCGGCGGCGGCATTGGCCTTTTGCCAGGCCTTGACGCGCGCCTTGACGCCGTTTGGGGGCTGGAGCTTCCGGACCTGGCTCTGTTTCATCTCGTGTCGGAGCTCGGCCTTGAGCGCCTCGACGCTCTCGCGGCGCTTCTTCTCGGCCGCTATGCGGGCCGCCGAGGGCCGTCCGAGGAGGAAGTCATGGAGGAGGGTCGGCTCCGACTTTCTGGCGATGGAGCGAGTCCGAGATGCGCCGCCACCTCCGGCTGCTGGGGCCGCGGCGGCGGCCGGTGGCGCAGATTTTGGGCTCGCAGCGGCAGAAGTGAGCTCTGACGACTGCGGGGTCCTGAACTTGGCATTTCGGTGGTCGGCCGAGTCGGGCTTGGGGGTCGGGGGATCTGGCGACGAGCTGTCGTCGCCGGAGAGAATCGTTGACGAAGGCATGCTACTAGCACCTTAGTCTGCAGAGAACGCGATCAGCTTTAAGCCCCCACCAAGATTGGGCATCACAAGTTCGCATGGCGATCCGGATGTCGTCCAAAGGGCGCATGCCGGAGCGGAAGGGGCAGTGAGAAATGGGCTGCGGGAAGGGAAAGGGGCCCGCTGCTATTGTTTGTGTCAAGTCGAGTTCGATGTGGCGGCGCAGCGGCTTTGGACCCATGCCCAAAGGGGGGAGCAGCGTGCTGTATGTACGAGTAGCTCAAGCAGCTCGCGTCGATCCGCCGGCACTAAAATCTCGCCTCGCAGGCGCATTGATTGGTGTTCCGGACGAGGGGTGGTGCATGTGAGAGAGGATGGAGGCTTCACTCACCTCCCGAAGGCAGCATACTGCGGAGATAGGAGAGGAAAGAGGGACGGGAAAAGAGGGGGAAAATTAGTAGGCCGCGCTATCTGTACATGGCAAGGAATGTCAGATGGCTGTGTTGATCCAGCGAGGGTGTTTGGCGGGCAATATCGATTCGATGGCGGAAAGGGTTGATCCTCTGTCGTCTGGCGTGGTCGAGAGAGACGATCGATGCTGGCGCGACGCGACAATGGGCTGAAACGGACTTGTGGGTTCGTGTCAGGCGAGAAGGATTGGACGAGAAGGTATAGGAGGAGAGAAGAGAGGAGAGAGGAGAGAGGCCGGTTGGTGAGCGTAGAAGCGGGTTGGTGGTAGCAGAGATTGAGCGCCAGGGCGGGCCAGGGACCCTAGGCGATGAATATAGGCAGCTCGTCGGTCTCGGAGGCAGCAGGTTCAAGGACTCATTGGAGGCGGATGGATGTCGGACGTCGGATGTCGGGTTGATGTCGAGTGGATGACGGGTGATGGATGATGGATGGATGAAGCCAGGATCGACAGACCTGCTGAGGCTGCGCGAGCCTTGGATTGATTGATGGATGGAGTCTGTCTGGATGCCGCAGTAACGGGCCAGGCCCACCGAGGCAGGCCAAGTAAACAAATGATGGGACAAAGTAAACAGTCGATTGGATCAAGCACTTGAATGACGGACCTCAACTGACTGGAAAGGATTGATCGTCCAGCCCGCGCCAAAAAAGGTCGCATCGGCAGTTCGTAGATCCTGAACCTTCTACTCCGTATTGATTGATAGATTGATCAATGGCGTCGACCTCAAGCTGTCAGCCACAGCCTCAATGCTCGAGATTGAGATCAATCAAGTATCATGTGAACCCTCGAGCCCTGAGCTATGATTGATGCACGTGAAGCGCAGCCGATCAAGTACAGGGTAGATGTCCACTCAAGCGCTGGAAGAGACGTCACGAGACGGTGCCTATGTTTACGAGGCCAATTTCACGCCAGCCCAGGCCTCGAATCCCTTTCAATAGACCGCATACCGTACTCGTATTTGTTCCGCCAGGACCCTGCGAGATGGCAATCCGTACTGGTCCCTTTACGTTGCATTATCCAAGGATTTTCAATACCATGGCGATAGGTAGGTACTACGGAGTAGTTTGCAAGCACATCCATTCAATATATATCAATCAATGTGTTCCCTGCGCATGCGCACTGTGGCCTCTGCTTACTAAGAGCCCCTACGCGCGGCACCCGCACCGTCTAGAACGGAGCGCTCCGTCCCGCAAACGCCGGCCAACACGGATCAATTAGTACATAACACGGTCCACCGTAACGATTACGGTCCGGAATGCCTCGCATTCTCAACACCAACATCGCCGATCACCGACTCTCCTCGAGAACTCATACTCATTCACTAGTATTGATTAATCAATCATCAGAATCAGTCACGGCAATCCAAGCTCTGGTTCACCTCTTGTCCATCTACCAGTATCCATCCACGAGTACTCGTACTCGTATCCACCCTCATAGGCACCCCTCACAGTCACATCCCCCCACCGTGATGCCCGCCAAGCAAAACGTCAAGCATCAAGTCATCGCCCATCCCCGCCAGATCTGCACTCGTACTACGGAGTACATACATACGAGTACGGAGTACGGACTCAGGAGTATATAGCACATACTAGTATGAAAACAGCAAATACTTCTACTCGCACGCGCCTATGTATGTAAATCCCAGCCCAGAAGCACGTCATCACGCACCTCCAAGCCCACAAGAGACTCAGAACCAACATCAACCACAATCCTCCATCACCCGTCGCCATCAACCTCGTCAACCGAATAGCATATGTACGCGAGCACTCTACTCCATACCTCTACTCATTACGAGTCCTCTACTCATACAGTTTCTGATGCCCCGTCTCACGCATCGATACACATCTGACCTGTCACCCCGCTCCATACATACATACATACATACATTGAGAGATATCTACGAACACATTGCCTGTAACTCATCTATCTTGTACCCACGCATGCACACACTCGTGCTGTATTCACACTCGTGCATCCACGCATCCGAGACTCCTCCCCTGGTGGTGTGGACACACAATCCGCAACCCACAATCCCACCCCATCACCGCCCCATCGAGGTCACAAGATCGCACGACCCCTCGCTAGACCTGCTCCCTCCTATCTGTACTCGTTTGAGTACGAGCATGTACTCCAAGTCTCCAACACTCGTCCACTCACCAAAGACTCATCTCCATGTACGAGTACGAGTTCCTGTATGCCAAAAAGAACCCCCCCCCCCCCCCCCCCCCCGGCGCGTCTCGAGCACCTCATCCACACCTCGCAACTCCCCAGCATCTCCAAAAGGGCATCACCCGAGAAGAAGCCTCACCCGTGAAGAGCTTCCAGAAAGCAACACAACTCCCCCGGGAAAAGGCAAAAGCTACAAGTCCGGCTGATTCCACGAATCCCCACACAGCCAGCCCACAGGATCCGCACCGCAGACGCGACTCCATCTCGCCTCGCTCTCTAAGACTTCGCGGCATTTTCAGTCATCACAGTATCAACACTTCCCGATATCCCCGTACTCCGTGCATGGGAATGTACTCCTTCGAATCTGTGGACCCCGTAGCACTCGCGCGCATCCTGCAGTCTCCATACAGGTACGGGGCACTGGTAGAGCACAGCCAGATAGTAGTATGTATAGACTCGTGGGGGTCCTTCTCGGCATCCAGACCCCTCAACCTGCACCCTCATCGCGCAAAGCCACCCCTTTCAACACTCCCATCGAGATACCCATCTCATACTCGTACTCTCGCCCTGCTCACGCGCAGAAGAATCCAAGGCAAGATCTCGTTCATTCTACCCAAGACAGGACGATAAAGTGGTCGGTACCGACTCGTACTCGTGATGCTCGACATGACGAAAGCCAGCAACAACAAAAAGAAAAGAAGAAGAGGATCAAAATCCCCCTCAAAAAAGAAACGCAGGAGACAGATCCACCGAGTCTCTTTCCAGCAGCGCACCAGTGCAGCTGATAAAGACATTCTTGTGTGGATCCAGGTATCATAGCAGAAATCCAAAGTCGGTCTCCCACTCCCACTCCCCTCCCCTTCCCTCCCAAGGCTCAAAAAAAGGCCAAAGAGATAGAGACAACGCGCCCCCCCCCCCTGGTCCTGAGATCCCTATCCCGATACCTCCGGTCTCACATCGCCGTGTGAGCCACGAGGTGTGCAAGATGCAAATGCTGGTAAATGCCGATCGTCCCCTCCTCCCTTCCTCCCGGTATGCAACCCCCCGAAGAAACTCCCGGAAAAATGCTTCCTCCAAGTGAATGATAATGAAAAGCTCATCAACGCCATGAAACGCCGCTAGATGCAGGAATGAGTGTCAAATGCCGTTATGCTTGATGAGGGGAGAGCCGAACAGAAGAAGAAGAAGAAGAAGAAGAAGAAGAAAATGACGATGCAGATGAAGATGATACAAATGAAGTTGTAGATGAAAAAAGAAGATGGTGAAGATGCTTTCGAAGAGATGATGTAGATAATGCAACATCGAGAAGAAAAAGAACACACTTCTCACTCCTTGATCGGGAGCACAAAGCGGACCTTTTTCTTGGGCGTCTTGGTCACTTTCCGGACCTCTTCACTACTATCGAAGCCAGCGTCGCTGCTGGCCTCACTCATTAGCTCCTCCTGCGTCTCCTCCTCTATCGACCAGACGGACGAGCTGGGTTCTCGCCACAGATGGTTGGGCCGCGAGCGAGCCGACAGGGTGGCGGCCGGACCCCTGCCCTGCCAGCGTGGGGTGCGGGCGCTAGGCCTGCCTCTGCGACTCGATGACGCCGGGGTGGATGTGGATGCGGACGATGACGACGGGGCTACCTGCATCTGTCTGGGCGCGTGGGGGGTGGGTCCGAAGAGCATAGGGCGCCTGGAGTCGAAGTGGAATCCGTGGACCGAGGTGGCGGCGTCTCGGAGGGGGGAGAAGCCCGTGGTCGAGGTCGAGGGGGAGAGCGAGGGCGAGGGCGAGGGCGAAAAGTGCGAGTACGAGTAGTACTCCTCGTCGTCGTCGTCGTCCGTGGTGGGGACGTCGGAGTCGAAGTCGAGGAGGGACATGGCTCGGCTGCTCGACTTGCGGAGACCCTCGAGGGACGAGGGGCTCAGGCTGCGGATGGCCTCGCGCGGCTGGCTGGCGTCTTCGATCCCCGCGTCAAAGTACATGTCGTCGTCGTCCAGGCCCAGGCTCATGTCGTCGCAGTCCATCGGCGTCAGAAAATAGGTAAGTGGGTTCTCATCGATGTCCTCCAGCAGAGGTCGAAGCCCGCCCTTGCTCCTCTTCTTGAAGGCCAGGGACGGGCTGAAGCGGACTTGGGTCGGGGGCCAGGACTCCTGTCGAGGCCGCACTTCTGACTGTGTGAACGATGAAGGCATTGTCATGATAACTTGTGATGTATCAATGTATGCAGCGAGCAACTTTGCGATCAAGGTGCTGCGTGTTCTGTAGGCGCGCGCTTGCCTGTCAGGGCGAGGAATGGGATGGGCGTAAGGAAGATGAAACAGATTTGCAAATCTGTAAGCTCGTCTCCAAAGAAACCCGGCCGCGCGCACGAGAGTTGAGCCCTTTGAGAACGAGTCTCGTTTGAGGGATTCTCAGGGTGGACAAGTCAGAGAAGCCTGGACTCTGGAAAAGGGCCCGCGATGGGATGAGGGAGAGCAACCGTGCCATTTAAGTATCCCAGGACAGATGCCATCTAACGACCTCTTTCTGGTGTAAGTGGAGCTCTCTCTTGCAGAGCTACGAGTACATGGACTCAATCGAGTACATACTCGAAGGGGTGTGTGGGTGCGTGTGCGTGTGCGTGTGTGTGCTGTTGTTGGCGAGATAACAAGTGCCAGTTCCACCGGCCTGTGCAGTCTGTACATTCATACATGCAGTACTGGCTCGGGGATGGTGACCTTGTGAGGCGTCCTCGCCGCCATGGATTTGTCGTCAGCCGCCAGGAAAACGGCTGGGGATGATGCCCACGTGAATCAGCCTATGAGCGCTCAGGAATCGGGGATTTGGTGTCATGGACGGCATGCCCTCTCATTGCGCGTCTCCAGCATGCTCATCATTTTTGACAGATGGGCCCCATTCCAGTCATGGGTTGGCCCATGTGTGTGTGGGGGGGGTGGACCTCTTGGACGAGTTGGCGGAGCGGGGAGGAGGAGGAGGAGGAGGAGGAGGAGAGGAGAGGAGAGGACCAGAGCTCGTCGTTGCTGTGATGGCTGGTGCCCTCGCGCTCAGCTCCAGCAGGGCGTTCCGTCACAAATCCCACAATCGCGAGCTGCGACTGCGTGATAGCACCGTGTCAAAAATGAGGTTGCCAGGCGACGCGCCATGCGGGCGATGGCGAGCTAACGGACGTGATGGAAGCCGGAGGAAGAGAGACTGGCTGGCTGGCTGGCTGGCTGGCTGACTGACTGACTGAAAACGAGAGGGGGGGTCTAAGCCGGACCCATATGTAATGGCTGCGGAGGAAAAATCGAATGGTGTCGTGCCATCCTCGACGCAGGCGCCGGGGCGAGGGGAGGGATGAGATGGGGGGGTTGATTGTTCTGCAAGGGCCTGGAGGCCTTTCTTCGTCGTTTTGTCTCTTTCTTTCTCGCTCGGATCAGTCCTGGACAGATTGTTCGTAAGCTGAGACTGGAAAACTTGGAATTCGGGGCCATGCACACCCACCACCACCACCATCATCACCACCACCATCATGGCCCATATGTCTCTGCTCCGTACTCCGTACTCCGTACTCGTACCCACATCGTCGGCGAGAGCGTCTGACTCCGGCTCGGCCAGGGTTGAATGGCACGCCATGCTGAATGGCCCATGGCGGCTGAGCGTTGATTGGGCGGCCGGGCTCTCGCGCCATCGGGTCATTCTCTTTTCTTTCCTTCTCTTCTGGGCCGTCTCGTGGAAACTACATCATCGAAGCGCATTCAGGTAAGCGTGGGCGTCTTGGCCACGATCCATGGGCTCTCGAAGGGATGCACGGTTCCTTGCATGGTGGCGCTGGGCGACTCACCCGGACTGATGCAGCAGAGTCGCTCTGAATCCTCTCGATGCATGCTCCGTTCCGGTCTGTACCGGTGCCAGTACGAGTACTCGTAGATTCTCCACGAGTCTCTAGATCCGCTGCACGCAATCAATGCCAGTGATGGAGATCGCTGGAATACGACGGAGGAGGCCCAAGGCCCTGGCCAAGAAGCCTGTGCGTCGGACAAGGGGGGGTTGTGTCGAGAAGTCATGCCGACCAGCGCGACGGATGCTGCATTGCCGACTCCCAGAAAGGCGCATTGAGAATGCACAGCGGCCTCGAGCGCTCGTCGATTGATTCGTTCGTCCGAGGTGTTCTTGTTGATCAATCACCGGAGACTCAAGAGGCAATCGTGGCCTCGAGGCTTTTGCGAGCATCTGATTCATCGTAGGATCGAGTGCGTTCCACGTCCGCTTGTACTGCACGGAGTACTCGGACTCGGACTCGTACTCGATCTGTCGGATGATGGGAGGGAGTCTCTGGCACACCCTCACCCTCTGGCCATGAATCCATCCATCCCACTGCTCGTGTCTTGGGCGAGGTCGGACGCCCGCGAGAGCCAGGGCCGGGGTCATCGAGCACGACGGACGGGCGATGACGAAATATCGCGCAGATGGGCCATGACGAGCGACTGCAGGGACTGATGCTGACCTCTCCGTGTCTCGTCTGTCCGTCCTGATGTCTGATGCCCGCGATGGATTGATGGAGATGGATTGAGGGTTGGATCATGGATGGATGCAGTGGATTGAGGGACTCTGGATCAATCACTCAATGTACCTGCATGTACCTGCCAGTCTGGCCCGTCACGTGGCGCCGGGATTTGGCATGCATTTGATTTGATTTGATTCATCATCGATCATCGATTCCTCGATTCCTCGATTCCTCGATTCCTCGATTCCTCGATTCCACCCCCTCTTCTCCTCCTCCATGACGCTCTGACCCCCGCCCGCACGAGCCTGGATTCCACTCAAAGAAGCTCGTGGGCGGTGCGGTTTCCGACGTCTTTCAAATCTCGTCTCTTTTCACGAGCAGCAGTCCTCCATCCGATTCCTCGGCAATTCTGACATCGACCCCTCCAACCCTTTCCCCCCCCCCCTTTGTATCTTCCCCAACTCCGTGCTCAAGCTGGTTCGTGAACAAGCAACAACCAATCTCCACCCCCCCCCACCC
>NIGB01000009.1:788707-820662 GCA_003055145.1 Escovopsis weberi
TTCTCCCTCCCCTTCTCCCCCCCCTCTCTCTCTCCCGTGTATGAAAGGCATCATGCTCATACCGACGCAAGAAGCCGAAGCGACGAGGCAGCAGCCCGACATGCGGACCCCGCTACCCGCACAGGCACAAGCACAGGCAGAGGACGCGGCGATCCCCTCCGGCATGGGCCCCAGTCCACCTGCAGGCCCGGATACTGTCGCTGCTGCCGCCGCCCGGAATTACATGCATATGCGCATCGTCACGCTCAACATCCGCTACGCCACCACCAGTCCCACCGCCGGCGAGCACGTGTGGAGCATCAGATGCCCCAAGCTCTGCGCCCAGCTCGACTTCGTCACCGCCGGCCGCGACAATGCCTTTGTCTGCCTCCAGGAGGTCCTGGCGTCCCAGCTCGCCGACATCCAGCACCGCCTCGGCGCCTCCTGGGCCCACATCGGCCGCGGCCGCGACGACGGCCGCAGCGCCGGCGAGCATTCCCCCGTCTTCTACCGCCCGGACGTCTGGCGCTGCGAGGCCCACGAGACCCGCTGGCTGAGCGAGTCTCCCGACACGCCCTCCCGGGGCTGGGACGCCGCGCTCCCGCGCATCGTCACCATCGGCCGCTTCGCCCACAGGCAGACCGGCTCGCGCGTCGTCGTCATGAGCACCCACTTTGACCACCTCGGCGTCGAGGCGCGCAAGAACAGCGCCAGGCTGCTCATCCAGTTCGCCGCCGAGTCGAGCCGCCCCGCGGCCCCTGACCAGCAGGAGCCCTCGGCCGTCCTCGTCGGCGGCGACTTCAACAGCACGACCCAGGACGGCGCCTACAGGATCATGACCGCGCCGGGGTCGTCCATGTCCGACCTCGCCGATCTCGTCCCCCCGCAGAGGCACTACGGCAATCACTTGACCTACACGAGCTTCGGGGAGCCCGAGGAGTGGCCGCAGAGGATCGATTTTCTCTTCGTCCATGAGCCCAGGACCGCAGTGGTCAAGACATTTGGCGTCCTCGCCAACAGCTTCGATGACCAGATTCGCATTTCGGACCACCGTGCCGTCGTGTCGGACCTGGACATTGTGGTCTAGAAGAAAATCTCTCATGGTCCACTTGACGACACACGCGGCAATGACCACCAGGATATCCTTGTCTACCGTGTACCGTGAAACAAAAAAAGAAAAAATCGTGACCCAGGCTCGCATCTTGCCGGAAGCCAGAGAGTCTTCGGGACAGCCCGAATCGACCTGACATCATCATTCATCTCGCTGCTGAGCATATCCACCTTCTCTTCGGCTTCGCTCCGTCTTGGTCATCGCTATGTGCAACGCTCATGGGGCACAAGGCTCTCGGACTGGCATCCATGAGTCTCTCGGAATGGAATCGAGAAGCAAAGCGATCTACCAGCTCACGCCGCAAGCTCCTTCGGCACTTTCGACACGTCGAAATTATTCCCTCTGGTGCCTCGTCCACCCATCAATCGTCACGAATCAGGCTCACTCTACTGCCCGCTCACCCGATGACGGATCCCGACTGACACCGACATCCGCCTATGACTCAAGCGTGCCTTGATATCCAGGATTCAATCGCCGGAACATTGTCGACAGGTGGCATCTCGCGCCGGCGTGACATCAACATCATCTTCTCAATGGCCCTGCGCCTTTGTGAGACCCGACTGGGTCACATAAAGACACATTGATTCTCATGTCGCCTTCGACCCATGCTCCCAGAAATCATCCTGTCATGCAAACAGGCAGGACATGTTCGCTTCCGTCGACGCGCGACAGTCTGGACTCACAGTCCGATCCAACACTGTCTCATGCATCGCAGTTGGCCGCGTGGCCTAATGGCTAAGGCGTCAGATTTCGGCTCCGATCCCTTTCTCTGAAGATTCCAGGTTCGACTCCTGGCGTGGTCGTTTTTTTTTCTCACTGTCTCATTTCTTTTTGGCATCTTACGCTGAAGCAGATTGTGTGTTTTCGCTTTTTTTTCTTTGGTGACTCTCCGTGTCGCAGTACTCGTCGTTCCTTGCATGCCATCATCCGCCGTAGCCTCTTGTTTGTGTATCTGGGTGCCTCAGCCACGGGCTTTTCTGGAGAGCGGATCGTCAGCCGGGAGGGCAGCTCGTCGTCTTCTCGGTCCTGCGCAAGAAGAGCCGGGCATCTTGGTTCATTGGCGAGGGCATGCTCATGCTCCGTACTCTACGGAGTGCTTCGGAGTGAGGCTTCTCCAGGCACACGTGGTAGCAAGCGGGCTTCCGCTTCCTTTTTCTCGAGGGGCCTAGTAGACCGCCAGATCGCTGCTCAAAAGCAAAACAATGACATTGATCCAGATACTGTGCCTCTCGCTGCCATGTGATCCCCAGACGGTCATGCCAGAATGGGCATGATCAGATGCGCGTGGCCTCATCTGACCATGGCGGGGTTCGCCCCGATTCTCTTCAGACGAGGCGGGCAAGGGCCGTAGATGCTCCCACTCATCCATGCCTGTGCTACGTACGGAGTAAGAACGCCATCAACGCGATATTGAAGACCCTCCATCAGGAGAGATGGCCATAGGGAGCACCAGGGCATATGCAAAGCACACTGGCCGCGTCGCTCCTCGGCGCAGCAGGGAGCGGCCGATGACGCACCTCGCTCGCATGCGTTGGCGTCCTCCATCCTCCGTACAACGCTCCTCTTCACACGAAACTTGCATCCGATCCGCCAGCGCACGCAAGAAAGCCATCCAGTGCTCTTTCGTCGACCAGGCCGGCAGGACGATAACCCTGATCCCGCGCTGCGTGTCCGTATGGAGTGCTCTGTACTGTGCCGTAGATGGGGAAAAGCGAAACCTTGATCCCGGGAGCTGTATCCTTCGCACCGTACTGTGCCTGTACGATCCGATCGAGGCTACACGGCATACCGCCTGTTTGCCTTGCGTTCCCCGGAGGCACACATCATCACGAATATCTCGTCTCCAATGGCAGGCCCCTTCGTTACCGAGAGTGGCCAACGGACAGTATTCTCTGGAAGAGTCCCCCGGTGGCCGTATGGACGTGGCGAGAGGCGATTGTGGCCAAGAACTTCGTCAACAGAGACAGCTCATACGGCGAGATCAGCACGGAGAGTTGGGACACAACGCGAAGGGAAGTACGGAGTACGGAGGATGGCCTGGATCCGAGTCCGAGAGAAAGATCTCTTCTCGCGTGAGGGATACGCTTCCTTCATGAGTAGTGTCGCGTGATCAGCTTGATGAGCCTGATAGCCTGGGACTGCTCATGTCGTCGCTCACACTGTCGAGACAGTCGAGTAGGCTTCGATTTGACCTGGCCAGCACTCAGTGGTCCTGACATAAGTTTTCTAGATGAGACTATCGCAGCTTCTGAATTTCAAGGCGTCCGAGGAGGAGGGCCGCACTCAAAGATCAGGTTTGCGTAGGCTGGGACGTGGATCGAAAGAGCATGCGTCTGACACGGTGGGCAGAGTGAAACCAGACCAGCTGGATGTGCGACGCTCTCAAGCATGTGAAGTCAGACAATTCTAGCTCATGCAGTGAGAAAAGAAAACGCGCTTCAAGTAGAAACTTGCCTCGGAGAATGGAAGTGAGGCGCAGAAAGGGGGCGAAACCTTTCGGCTGCTGTCCAGGCTGCTTCACTTCCAAAGGCTCCCTGATCAAAGTGCCTTTCGGCGACAACCGGAGCGTATTCGGGAGAAGCTTGAGCAATCCATACAATGCACAGCCGAAGGAATCATGAGCTGGGAAAAGAAGCTGTCGTGTACGGAGTACTTGAGATGTCGAACCCTCACGGTCGGGGGGACAGCCATCTCTTAAACCATCGCGTATTCTTCTCTTCCTTTCTGATACCGATCTCTCCTCCTTGACGAGCCCCCCTTGACGATCCTGCTATTCGAGGTGCTTGAAGTAGTGGTCATGCTTGGATCGCTTTTTGAAATATTGCGGCATACCGGTAGTGAAGAGAGGAAGACGGCACCCGCGGTTTGTGCATGTGAGTTCTGACACGAAGGCGATGGCGCTCCCGGCGTGCATGACAGCCATCGTTAACGATTGGGCCCATCGGGGCATGAGCTTGTTTCGTGAGTTGGCATCTCGCATCACCACCCTCAACCCCTATTCGCTATGAGTTCTTCAATGCATCTGCTTGCATCTTGCCGCTGCATCGGGTCCATCTTGTGAGTGGTTGCGGAGGGTTCGGAGTTTGGGGGCCATTCCAGCTTCCCATGATCCCGAGTCATCAAACGTGTGTTCGAGAACTTTCTTCAGCACCGTCGAACCTCGAGGACATCGATGGATGAGAAGGCAGAAGAAAAAAATGCGACAATTTTCACAGTCGTTGAGCAGCGATTGATACCCAACCTTTTTACCCGGCCCGATGGTGGGATTGGGCGGGAAAATGAGACCCAGAGAAAATTGAAAAAGCCGAAGAGGGTCGGCGCTTGTGATAATACAGAGGGGTCATTTGAGTAGGGACATTGAAAAAAAAAGACGCCCATGCCCAGCATCCTTGCACGGCACTCCCAAAATAGGGGTCTTGTCCAAATGTTGTGTCGCATCGAATCTCTGGCGGATCTCATCCTCCATGAAACTCGTCTCT
Source organism: Escovopsis weberi (assembly GCA_003055145.1). Lineage (NCBI taxonomy): Eukaryota > Fungi > Ascomycota > Sordariomycetes > Hypocreales > Hypocreaceae > Escovopsis > Escovopsis weberi. Next base: position 793,277 of record NIGB01000009.1, read on the forward strand.
TCTCGGAGGACTGGCCCAGATGGATGGATCGAAACGCTGAGAAGACGTAAAAGGCCGGACAGGTGCCAAACATTTTCGAAAATCCCAATGAGCCCAAACAGCGAGGCGCCGCCGGTCAATGAAGACTGCGCCCACATTGCTCCTGGTTGCTTGTTTGGATTTCACAGGGAAAGAAAAAGGGAAAAAGAAAAAGAAAAAAGAAGAAGGAGGAGGAGAGAAGAAGGTACCCCGTATAAAGTCTCTGTTGCATCGAGGAGAGATGCCGGTTGGACGTGACTCTGCGGAGCGCTCCATATCTCAGGATGTCTTTGTCTCAAAAGAACGGGTGACCCAAGCTTGTGGCACACCAACGGGTAGAGACGAGCCGCTCTGCTAGCTTCTGTGCTCCACAGTTGGGCGTGAGTGCGTTTCGGTTGATCCTTTCAGCTCGTAGGGAACTTCCTGGTTCTCAACGGTGCGGCCGTCTTTCCGACCCTCTATCGTTCGACCTGCTCTTCGCGTAGGACACGAGGGATCTAGCAGTGCTCTGAGGTGGAGAGTCAAGGCTGTACCACCAAAGGCTGTCCAGGCTTTGATGGAGACTCCCTGGTCGTGTCTCTTGTCTTGTGGGTCCCGTGTCCGGGAGTGTGATGTGCATGCGTCGGCCGTTATTGGTTCCAACTATGTAGGCCGTACGGTACGATGACGTTGGGTCAGACGCCGACGCTTCTCTGTTCGACTGGAGCCAGGCAGAGCGAGCAACAAAACTTTGGAAGTTGAGAAGAGAAAAGGAAATGCTCTCCCGTGATCGGCAGATATTGGACATCTGAATAAAGACAGATCAGCATGAGACTAAACGGAACACAAGCCTCTGATGTTGCGAGGCGCACTTTGACAACAGGAACATTGTCGAGAGACGGCTGGATTGGTCGCTTTGTTGGTTGGTGCTCGGCATCGGATGACTCGCCTGAGGCATGGCTCAGGCCAGGGAATTGGCGCATCCCATCGGGGAAGTCCCGCCATCCAGGGCTCTGCTGGAAAGATCGACCCGAGCTCGTCGCGTCGGCCTTGCGTCCGTATCGACGGGCTCATCAAGGCCCGGCATCTCTCCCTGTAATTCGCGGGCCTCTTGGCCCATCTTTGTTGCCGCATGCTGAAAGCCGGGTCATGACACTCGAACTCGTATGAATCTGCATCAATCCTTTCTTCTTGCTCCTACGGAAGACTCGTACCGGTAGTGTCGCTGCTGATCCAGATGTCTCCCTGAGGCCCGGGCATCCGGAAGCTCGTCGAGACTCCCAGGATGGCATCGGAGGACAGCCGTCGAGAGACGCCGGGTGCACCGTGCGCCTTGCAGGACAGGCCCACAGTGGATTGCATTCCAAACTTGAGGGGTAGTAGGGAGAAGGAGGGGGCATCCCTCCACCAATCTAGCGCGGATCGAGGGTAAGGATGTATGTATCTGCATCCACGCCGACACAATGCTGAAGGTCGCGGCAGCGAGGGGCTGCGGCTGCGTTGGTCGTGGCGGCGGCGGCGGCGGCAGCAGCAGCAGCGGTGGTGGTGGTGGTGGTGGTGGTGATGGGAGTGGTGGAATCCATTGTCGTGAAGAAGATAGATGAAAAGTTGAATCAAAATCTATTGGGAAATCTAGTGGGCACAAGGGCAGATGCGCGATATTGCAGGCGACTCGGAGCGCACATCATTTTCTTGCATGTAGGAAGGAGGGCGACTTGAACTTGGAAGGCACGATCGTCGCATCCGATAACCCAGAAGATGGTAGTACCTGTTTGGGAAGGTAGAGTGGAGACTCGGGACGGTCTACCATCAATCGCTCCTTCCGCGCCCTTGTTGTGCGGACTCTGGGTCGTGCCTGCCCTCCATGATCCCAAAGGACGGACTCCTTGTATTTTGAGGAAGGAGGGACTCGGGCATCTCGACGACGCGCGCCTTCCGACCCTCAAGGTCGACCTCAGAGAGCAAAAGAACACGTATCCCCCTTTAGTATGTCGCTTGAACTCGGACTCATCAATCCGAATCTTCTCTCTTCTTTCTACTATCCGACCTCGTCCTTCTCCTGCATCAAGCATCCACGAATATGAGCACAATATGGGATTTTGCATTCCACACGCTGCGACACCTATTTATGGATCCCCAACGACGAGGAGTCGACGTCGACAGGGAGACGGACAGGCTCGCCGCGTGCACCCCCTCATTGCATACGGAGTAGGAGGTGCCCCATACCTCCTCCAGAGTGAGCAACCCCATCACGCACACACTCTCGCCTCGACCCCACCCAGGTGCAGACACAGGCACCCCCTCCCTGTCTGTCTGTCTGTCTGTCTGTCTCTGGTTTGCTGGCTGGCTGCTTCAACTCGCCCTCCGCTTGGTCTCGGCCGGGTCTTGGCTAGACGCATTTTGCTACTGCTCTGTTCAGGACGACATTTTGGCTTCCCTGCGCGAAACATCGGCACTGCGAGGGAAAAGGAAGGGGTGGGGGGCGGATTAAAATCTCGACGCAGCCGCAGCAGGCCTGTTTCGTCGGCTTGCCTGAACTCACATCACACAAGCGTCATTTTTTCTTGCGAGTAGCATTCGAGGCATCTGGCACACTGAGAAACATTTAAGGAGCTGGTGTGGCCTGTTTGCTTTTTCTCTTTCCCCTCCTTCTCCAACTTCTGCCGCCTCGGCCCGGCTTGCTCCAGACCGCTCACTCCTACGGATACCACTACGGAGTACGGAGTACTACTACTCTTCATCGCCAACTCCGACCATCCACTCCTCTTCCTCCGTGCCAAGCACACTACATACGGGTACTCCGTACTATCTCCTGATTCTCCAGGTGGGACAGGCTATCTCGATCCAGTGGCGGCTTACAACTGACTCTGACTTACTTGAAAGACAGGCTCTTCCTCACGAAATCGAACCGGAGAGCGCTTTGGGCGCTGTTGTTGGCCTCCGTCGACCATCTCCCCCCAATTCAGTCCAGAATCTGCTCGAGAATCTCCCTTGCGACCAGCGCTGGGGATCAAAGAAACAAGCACCCTGGCCCGCCGCCGCCTGAGCTGGAGGACCTTCACAACTTCGATCTCAACAGATCCCGGCTCCCCTCAATCAAGAGAGGATCGGCCAGCAGATGGGCAAAGCCTGAGCAGGACTGTACAACCCCGGGTCGGTCGAGGTCAAGACAGCACGCCGCCACTCGATGAACGTGCTGACAACCTTCGCTCGTCTTCACCATACCGCTCCGCCAGCATGTCTCGGTCAAGGAAGGTCACGTACGTGGAGGATGCGGAGAATGATTCCGGGAGTTCCATTGAAGGCATATCGAGCACTCGAAAATATGCATCGCACGACACCCATCGGAGCCCATCGCGAGAGCGCTCGAGTGCCGGGAAGTATCGCGGCCGCGATCGAAGCTTGCCCGATACCGATGATGAGTCCATCACGGGGAGCAGCTTGATCGATTCGGACTCAACGGCTCGGTCCCCACAGAGACACAACCCGAGGTCAAGAGACTCGAGGCACTCATCCCGGGAAAAGCATGGACCGTCGCAGCGGGAGCTTGATCGGGACCAACGAGAGAGAGAGAGTCGAAAACGCGAGGCACGAAGGCAAAAGGAAGACGAGGAGCGGAGGAGAGCCAGGACGGAGGCTGCCGAGGCAAAAGAGAGAGAGGCGAGGGCGGCCCGGAGGCCCCGGCCACAGGGCCCCAAGCATGCTGCAACACAGCCCATCGTCCAGCAAGGACCTTACAGAAGAGGCCATTACGATGACCCGGCTGCCTACGGTGTTCAGCAACCCGCTGTTTCTGGTTCTCGCCGTCGGCCTCAGGCTCGTCCTGCGAGCTATTATTCTGGCCAGCCATCTGGACCGCCCATGGCGAACATGGCTTGGCAGGGACAGCCACCGCCATCGCCGTTCTCTGTTGCGAGCTTTCCCCCTCCTCATCACATGTTTCCCGGAGGCCCGGGCTCGATGCCGCCTCAAGTGCCTCCGCCTCCCCCATCACAGATGGGCCCGCCTGGATATTTTGATGGCTTCATGCCCCCTCCTCCACTGCACCCTCCTCACCCGGCCGGGGAACCATTGCGGAGCCGATTTGATAGGCGACCTTCATCAGCTATGGGGTATCAGCCTCCTTCGACGGTTGGTTATTACCCCGAACAGCCCGAGTATGAGGAGGAATATTCCCAGCCTCGGGCCAAAGGCCGCCCTGCGCGCTCTAAGCGGCCTGACGAAGGCCGGAGAAAGGCACCCCCGAGTGATCTTCCCAAACGAACTCAGTCGGCACGACAAACTGCTGCCCCGTTCAAGCCACCCATGCAGCGATCGCGTTCTCGCGAGCGACAACGGCCGATGGCCCCTACGCGAAGATCTGTCGGCTTCCTCAATCATGGCATGGGTTTTGACGATGCCGACATGGCCCGAGACGTCGACCCGTACCACGATGCCTCGCCCGATCAGCGCCGCACTTCGATGAGTCGAGCCCGACGCAACTCGATGGCGTATGACCATCACGGCATGGATCTTGTGCCAGCCAATAGCCAACCACGCCGGTCTTCTCTGTATGGCTTCGGCGGCACCGAGGCTGGCGGCGGGGTGGGTCCCGAAGATGACAAGTATGTCGACGCCTTGCGCTACCAAGAGGATGTCAGCGGCGGTCCCAGCATGCCTTTGACTGCCGAGAGTCTTCGCAAGGCCTCGAAGCGAGGTGAAGCATCCAGCAGCCGGTCCACGCGCAGCACTGGAAGTCACGATGAAAGCGACTTCAAGCGTAGTAACACGACCGGCATCACTCGATCGTCATCGGGTGCGAATAATGCGAAGAATGAGGACCTCACCATCACAGTGTCCCGTTCGGCAACCATCAGGGTCCCCGGAGCAGAGATTGAGTGTAATGATGGCGGAGAAATCACGGTCAGTGGCCGCGCGCAGCCATCCGGTGCTGCTTCCCGCGCCGGCTCCGACAAAGAAAGCACTGTCTATCAACCCGACGACGCACGCAGCAGCCGCATGGATCACAAGGCGCTGGCCCATAGGCCGAGGGCGCTCAGCCAGGCTGATACCCGCAGCCGGGCTGACCTGCGAAGCCAAGCTGACACCCGGAGCCGGGCTGATTTGAGAAGCCGGGCTGGCTCCCAGACGAGGGCCGACAATTTCAGTCGAGCCGATGCCCACAGTCGAGCCGATGCCCACAGTCGCGTCGAGACACAGAGTCGCGCCGATGCTCGCAGCAGGGCCAACTTTGGCGGGAGCGAATACGCCAGGAGCGAGTTTGGCAGGGGTGGCTTCGGAAGGGACGAATTCGACAGAGCCGAGTACACCCCAAGATCCGAATTCAACGCGAGATCCGAATTCAACAGCAGGGCTGATAGCCATAGCCGCTACGCCCCGAGCCACTATGAACCTGATCCATTCGAGCCGCGGACATATGAGCATGCTCCGTATGATCCGGCGCTTGCAGCGTCCAATTTCTACTGATGACCTTGATGAGCAAACGATAACGATGTTACGAATTTCGAAAAGTTACGCCTGTTTTGTGACTTGCCTCACGATGCATCATCGTGCCAGCGAGCGCCACGAGTTTCATGAACATTTCCGTCCCGCTTCAATATTTGCTCTAACAATCATCCCCGGGCGTTTGCGCGCCCCTATATTGTTCACAAAATCCTGTCGAGACATTTTGGTCTTTGAGTTTTTCGTTTTCTTCTTCCATCTTCTTCTGTGAATTCATTCCCTTTTTTTTTTCGCTCTCTCATCCTGACTCATTCTTCATTTTCCTTCACTCTCTTCTCTTCTCTTCTCTCTCGTCTCTTATGCCTCCCCTTTTTGTGTCACTCACTGGATTATGCCTCAATTTTTGTCATGGCGGGGAGCCATGTCTTGGAGGACGTGAGATTTCGTTCAGCTGGACAGCGGTGGATACAAATTGTCAACATGGTCTCTCCCTCTTTGGTTATGTCTTCTCTTCTTCTCCTTTCCCTTTCATTCTTTTCTTCTTTGCTCTTTTTTCCATCCTTCCTCTTTTTCTCCGCTCTGCATCTTCTTCCACCAAACCCGAGAGGAATGATTAGGAAGAGCTAGAGTAACGAGGCACAGCTGGGACAGAATGGGATATTTGAACGAGCTTATCCTTGGCCCCTTCGAATGCGTGGCGGGCTGACGGCATTGCCACTTGCGCACGCGGATGGAGGCATGACTCGATATGAGGCCGCAATGTGTTTGACAGCCCCCATTTTGTGTCGTACCTTTCACGAATCTTTTTTCTTCTTAGAAATGACCTAGCATGGAAGAGGATTGCGGTTGCGAATCATGGTCTTCCCACGAGCAGACTGTCTTGAGCTACTGAAAAGACTTCCCGAGAGAACAATAATAGCCGATGGGTTGAAGGACATTGGGGCCGCAGTGCTTCTTCATTTTCTTCTTTCGATCTTGAGCTGAAATTGAGAATACCTATTTACAAGAATCTAAATTGATGTGCGTGCTTGAACACAAACTGCGGCTTCCTCTCTGGGAGGATGCCTTCTTCCTTCTTTTTGGACGAGGAGATAGGGCCTTGCAAGGTGATGAACATTATGTGTGAAGACCTCGGCGGGCTATCGGATTATAGCTACTAAGGTAAGGGACGAGGATGGCGAGCAGCATTCTTGCTTCTTAGCCCGAGACGATGCGAGGCGGTCTACGGAGTAGTAATTGTAGAGACGGGCCGAACCGTGAAAGGTCTTGTTTGCTTTCATACGTGTACGCCGGGAGGGTCAGGGTTAAAGGGTCAGGGTTAAAGGGTCAGGGTTAGAGGGTCAGGACTGGAGGGTTAGGGTCATAGATGCTTATGTACACAAACCAATGCGAGGTTGCTGACCGTTTCCACGGGAACGAGTGCCGCGTTTCGAGGGCCAATCGTGTACCGGTACAGAGAGGCAGTGGGCCTCTGCGTTGTTCAACTTGAGGCGGAGCTGATCTGCCTCAGACCTCGCCGCTCGTCACTCCAGTTCTTGGGGACCAACGAGCCTCGTCGTCGGTTCCTGATCGCCTTTCTCTCGTCTTGTGAACTCTTGAAAATTGGCTCATCTTGGCCACTGTTTTGTTTTCCTCCAAAAAAAAAAAAAAAAGAGCAAGGACCCAGTGTTGATACTGGCAGTTCGTCTGGCGATCTCGGATATCTCTAGGCCTCGCCGCCAATTGCATTCCAATGCTCGCCCAGCCACGCTCTTAAAATCCCGAATTCATCGCCTTCCATTTTCCACGAAGCCATGGCGCCAGCCATCGCGCTGCGCGACGTCCTCGCGGGCCGCGCAGCCGACGCTCGCCTCGCGGAGGCCGGGCGTCTCCTCCTCCACGAGCACCTGTCCCGGCGGGACGACAACAGCAACAAGAGCGACCCGTCCGAGGGGGTGCTGGACCCGCACGACATGAACAACGTCGGCTTCTTCTTCCTGTTCGCGCTGATCGGCGTGGCGTTTGTGGTGACGGGCATCTGGTTCTTCTTCTGGGCCAAGGACGGCGGGTTCCACTTCCGGGACGACGACTGGGACGACTACAAGTCGACGGTGATGCGGCGCAAGGGCCCCAACGGCACGATCCTGTCGAACGCGACCAAGTCGACCAAGCTCGGGGGCGGCAGCATCTACAGGAAGTACGACGAGGACGAGGACGACGACCGCGACCGCGACCGCGACGACTGGGACGGCGGCCGCACGGAGATCACGGAGAGCACGGCGCTGAGCGGGATCACGGCCGGGCCGAGCGACATCTACGCGCGCGAGAAGCGGGAGGAGAAGCGCCGGCGGCGCGAGGCGGAGAAGCGCAAGAAGCGCGGGGCCGAGAGGGACAAGGACAAGGACAGGGGCAAGAGCGGCGGCGGCGGCAAGAAGTCCAAGTCGCGGTCGCGGTCGCGCAACGCGCGCGAGGGCGTCCTGGACGAGGAGGCGGAGAAGGAGGCGCGCGAGCAGCTGCGCAACTACCGCGAGGAGCGGCCGGCGCGGGTGGGCGGGCTGAACAAGATGGCCGAGGGGTCGGACTGGGAGGGGTCGACGAACCCGGCCGGGTCGATGCTCTCGTCAGGCATACAGTCGTCGTCGGCGCTGTCGTCGGCGGTGACGGCGACGGAGGCTGCGTCTGCGGGGCCACAAGCGCACGCACCTGGAGCAACAGGAGGAGGAGGAGGAGCAGCAGGAGGAGGAGGGGGAGGAGGAGGAGCAACGCCGCCGTCGTCATCGTCCAAGACGGTCGTGCCCAAGGGCGGCGGCATCCGCAAGGTGTACTCGGTGGCGGACCGGACGACGGCGCGGGAGAACGAGAGACTGCGCGCGGAGGCGCGGCGGCTGCGGGAGGAGGGCCGCAGCGCGCGGCGCGACCTCATCTACCAGCGGGCATTGGGGGGCGCGGCGACGCGGGACGAGCAGAGCGAGAGCCTGCTGTCCGGGAGCGGGACCGGGTCCGGCGCCGGGGGCGGCGGCGGCGGCGGCGGGAGCTCGGTGGGGAGCAGCGCGCTGAGCAGGGAGCACGGCGGCGGGGGCACGAAGAGCTACCACCACCCGCTGCCGGAGCTGAGGGAGCATCGGAGGCGGGAGAGGGAGGAGAAGAGGGCGCGGAAGGGGGGCTACCAGAGGGGCAACACGCGGGATGAGGAGCTGGAGGACGAGGTGGACTAGGGAAGGGGGCTGTCTGCATGAAGGTATGGTTTTCTTTTCTTGACGTCTGCTGCTTTACCTGGAGGGTCGGTTTCCTATATGATGAACTTTGTAGGATCAAGTTCTAGCTCTTGTTTGATGGAGCTGGTCATGAGGTTGGATCCGTGTGATGTAATGAGAGAACGTGGAATGGAATTTGGCGATGCCTCTATGAACTTTGTGCTTAGAATTGCAAGTACAAAATACCTCTAAGCAATCCAGAATCCATGGACCCAGAGTCTGACGATATTGTGATGACGCCGTTCGTCTTGGTGTTTCAAGCCTCGACCCGTCGCTCAAGAGTTCGCCTACATATTGGGCTTGAAATTGCCGTCTTTCGTGGGCATCCATCCATTTGATTGATTCGATTGATCAATTGATGCTTCGATTGATGATGGATTGATTGATCGCTACTCCGTACATAGTAGGTTCGTGTTCAATTCCGCAATGTTTCAGTTGAATCTGCGAGCGGCGCTCTGGGGCTTACAGGGGGTCTCTAGCGGGCTGCAGCGCACTTCCAGTGGACTTGGGGGAGCCGTGCGGCCGCTGCGGGTGCGCCGGATCCCCGAACAGCCCGCTGTAAGCGCCAGGGCATCATCAAAATGTACGAGTACATGTCGTGAGCGTGAGCACTGACCTCGAGATACGGCCCGCCCGCAGCTTGGCATCTCCAGACTCACTCAGTCAATCAAAGATGACCCATATGCAATGACGAGACGGCAGGCCCTGCGCGTCTAATGCACAGCTGCATGCGAGTACAGACGGCTCTTTGTGCGGAGAACTCGATTGATTGACTGATGAATCCGGGATTTGATAATCGCACGAGGTCTCCAGATCCGTGGAATTGATGGCACTAGGATCAACTACCTACCCTGCAGCCTCTTACCACATACAGTACGAGTACTGCCTATACGAACTGTGCTGACTCCATCTCGCCGCCGCCGCCGCCGCCGCCTCGTCTCTCCGCTTCGCTTCCTCGTCAAACCAACACGCTCCAACTCGTCTCTCCTCACACTCTCTCACTCTCTCAATCCCTCACTCCGACAGTCTCTCCCTCTCCCATCTCCACTCCCAATCTCTTGTCTCGGTCACCGCCTCTTGTTTCTTCTCCAGTCGAGCGTCCTCATTCGATCGTCCCTCTCCCACTCGGCTCTTCGCTCTCCGAACCGAGCTGGAGAGCATCTCGTCATCCCGTGAACCCCCCTCCTCTCCGGCCGACCTTGCACCCAACAAACACCCGTCGACCATCCTCCATCGCCCTCTGTCAATTTATCGTTCAGAGGGATTGATATCTCGGCCATCGGGCACCGACCGTTTCCATCCGACCCGCCACGAATCTGAAAACGAAGCGCGACCGTCGCGGCGGTGACGCCGGCGTCTCCCCGAGATCCAACGCTCACGAGGAGGAAGAAGAAGAGGAAGAATCACTGTGCTCCTCGCCTCCTCCCCGTCACTTCCGAAGCGATTCACAGCCTTTCCCTCTCTCTCTCTCTCTCTTCTTTTCCTCTCACTTGCTTCACCATCAGACGCGAATTCGACATCCGACCCTGCCCTCCTCAACGCACGACGATTTGATCCCCACCGTCCCTGGCGAGGGGGGCCCCTTTCAGCGACCATGGCGGCCGTCGACTTGCACAACACGACGCCCTCGTCCGCCCTGACCGGTGTCGTCATAGGGCTCGTGTCCTCGTTCGGCTCCATCATCCTCATATTCCTCATCGTCTTCCTGTTCTGGGCCTCGGGCTGTGCCGGCTCCGGCCGCATCATCCTCGATCGCATCGGCCGCCCGGGCGAGTTCGACGATGAGCAGGCGTTTGCGAGGGAGGAGGCCGAGGCCCTCGAGAACATGTCCGATATGGCGAGGACAGAATATCTCAGAGCCAAAGGTAGGCCCTTTTCTCAATCCTTACTGTTCTCCACCCATCTTCTTGAAGATAAAAGGCTTGTGTTCTCCTGCAAGACGATGGCAACATGACGACAATGACGACAATGACGACGCGACCGGGGGAAGAGGCTCAAGCAGTATGAGGGACATTTTGACTGATTTTGCCGCCAGCTTACATCGCCGCGAACCCGCCCGAATCGGCGCAGACGGATATCTCGCTGTCCCAGTTCATGGCAATCACGGAAAAGGGAGTATCGGCCTGGGAGTTCGAGCCGGAGCTCGAGATCGCCAACTGCTTCGTCGAGGCGCGCACGGAAATTGAATTCTTCGACTCCGAATGCACCGTCATGAGCAACCTCCCCGTCCCCAAAACGAACGACGTCTACTACTGGGAGGCCAAGATCTACGAGAAGCCCGAGAACACGCTGCTTGGCATCGGCATGGCCACCAAACCATATCCCCTCTTCAGACTACCGGGTATGCTTTCCCCGCGCTGCGCGCTTGATTCTTATGTCTCTTGCGAGACCGCGGAGCAGGATGCTCGCGGTTGACCGATGATCCGAAAGATCCCCCCCCAGTTTTCTGACCAAATCTCCGCAGGCTACCATAAATACTCGGTCGCGTACCACTCCAACGGCTCGAGACACTACAACCAGCCCTTTAGCCGGACGCCCTACGGTCCCCAAATCGTCCAAGGGGACGTGATCGGCGTCGGCTACAGGCCCAGGACCGGCGTCATCTTCTTCACGCGCAACGGCAAGAAGCTCGACGAGGTCGTTTCGGGCCTCAAATCGCAGAACTTCTTCCCCGCCATCGGCGCCAACGGCCCCGCATCGGTCCACGTCAACTTCGGCCAGTCCGGCTTCGTCTTCATCGAGGCCAACGTCAAGAAATGGGGCCTCGCACCCGTCAACGGCAGCCTGGCGCCCCCGCCGCCCTACGGCTCGGAGCAAGGGAGCATCTTGCTGGAGACGGGCTCCAAGGACGGGTTCGTGCCCTCACAGAGCCGAGGTCCCCAACAACAGCACGGGCGCTCCAACAGCCGGGCGACGTATAGCGTCCGACCCGGCGAGGGCTTCCCCAACGCAGCGCAGCACAGCCGGTCGCGGAGCGGCAGCAACTTCCGCATAGCCTCCCCCACAAGCCCCGGTCCCGTGCGGAGCCCGACGGACATCTCGCTCGCGCAGCTGGTCCCGAACGAGGAGAATGGCGAGCCGAGCGGCAGCGGCGCCCAGCCCCGGCCGCCGCCGCCGCCGCCGCATCAACATCAGCAGCAGCATCAGCATCAGCAGCAGCAGCAGCGACCCCGCCAGCCGTCCCAGCTCCGGCACCAGCAGCACTTCGAGGACAGCCCGCTCCAGCTGCGCCTCGAGGACGCGACGAACCCCCCGCCCGACTACACGAGCCCGACGCATTCCGACAGCGAACACCACGAGGCCCAGCGGCACAGCATCGACAGCGACGAGGAGACGCCCCTGATCCAGGTGATGAACCGCAGCCGCGGCGGATCCCTCATCACGGCGACCTCGGAGTCGCACAGTCACGGATCGGTGCGGCCGCCGATCCCGAGCTACAGCGATGCGATGCGGCAGAGCGCGCCGCCAGAAGGGAGGGACTCCGGGTCGGAAGCGTCTAGCGCGCCGTCGGACAGCAACTCCGTCACGAGCTAAGGGTTTGACGTTGACGATGGGATATGAGGTCTCAAGAAGAGCGGGGGAGGAAACCATACGGAGCGAGCGAACAGCACAGCATGGAGATGCGGCCAAGTACATTATCGAATACATATCACAGGAAGACAGACCAGGCACTTGGGTGAGGTCTGTCTGTCGACGAGCTCCTTGACATACCAATGGGGGACATCATGCGGGAGACGTTTTTTTTTTCCGGCCTGGTCGACTTGGATCAAGTTTCGGCCACCACCGACGACAAAGGGCCGTGGGATCTGGCCACCCAAATCGAGCAGCACATCATCAGCGGGCAGAAGTTGGAGACCTGACGAGAACGGGCGCTCCATGCACACAGCCATCACCAAGCCACCACCACATACATTCTGCACAGGCGCCTTGGAGTTTTGGGTATTTGCGGGGAAAGATGGTGTTTTACTCTTCTAGTTTTTTTTTTCTTTTTTTTGTTTCTAGTTCTCTTTTCCACCAGCCCTCTGCATCTTGCCTTTCTCTTCCTTGTCTTAGTTTTTGACCTTTTTTTTTTTTTTACTGTTCTCTTCTCCTCTTCGTTGATTAGCTCTCAGCATGCGCCTTGATCTCGTGCCTTGGCCCCCCCTTGCCATCTTTTGCTTGCGGCCGCAGTATGTGTACGTGGAGGACCAGGACCAGGCCCGCGGACGCGCCACCAGCGCGGGAGAGGCCAGAGCGAAAGGGAGGATGTGGATGAGTGATACCCGCTCGGGATGACGGAGATATGATATAGATATATGTACAAGTCTATGTCTATGTCTATGTCTATATCTATATCTATATCTATATCTATATGGGTCGATTGGTGGTGGTGTTGTTGCCGTGTCTGGGCCAGCGCGGTCGGGATTGATTTGATGTGACTGCGCGACGGGGGGGGGAGAAGATGGAAAGGGGCCGTCGCTGATGGGGAAGCTCTGGTGGGCATGGACGGCGGGAGGGCTCTCGAGCGCTACGGAGTACTGTTTTCCAAGATGAGGGGGGGTTGAATGCTCTCGCGCGGCGCTGCCGATGCCTCGGGGGCCAGCGGGCGGGGGTGCTCGGTAGGATTGGTCAATAGAGGATATCAATTCCGCCCAGTCCAGTGTTGATGCATGAGGTTGCGCGCTCCTCCGAATAGTATAGTACCCAAGATGACGACGTGAGCTCACGACGCGAGCTCACGACGCGAGCTCACGACGCGAGATCACGACGCGAGATCACGACGCGAGATCACGACGCGAGATCACGACGCGAGATCACGACGCGAGATGACTACTACCCCGTACCCAAGATCGCGAACCTCCACGCGCGCATCCGCGCTCGCAGTCCCTCCTGCGCCCGGCGCCCCGACGGGCCCCTCACCCACGGCGCCGACATCATTCCTTTTCTCCTTACTCCTTAGTATACTCTACTCGCACTCCGTGATCCGGCCCGTCTGCGTGGGCCATCCATGCTCACGACGGGGGACAGTGCGCATTCAGCAGCGCAGAGCAGCGCAGCGCAGAGCAGCGCAAGGCCTCGGGTATCCGCCAGTCTGAGGGACGACCTACCGGTATCCTCGGCTGCGATGACCTCGTCCAGAGACTACTCGTACTGTAGGTCGTGACCCCCCCCCCCCCCCTAGGATCGCGTGATGTGCTGACCTGGTTCACTTCGGCCCTCGAGCAGTCTCGCTCTTCTTGATGGACCTCCCTCATCCGACGTCAAGCTGTCCTTGAGCCTGATACATCAATCGATCAATCATCAATCTGACCACTCGGGGACATTCTAGCACCGACATGTATGTACGTACAATATACGGAGTACTCGTAGTTCCATCCATCGATCCAAGCCCAGAAACACAAAGCCCGCCCGCCTCGCAACGCTAAACCCAACCTCTATCGGTCCCCTCCAGCCTCGCCTCCCCCGCATCTCCAACCGCACGGAGCAGGCACTCCGTATACGAGTATCCCCTCGCATTTCTCCGAAATTCTCCTCATCCTCCTCATCCTCCTCATCCTCCTCATCCTCCTCATCCTCACAAAGACAGCCATTCGAGACTACCATACGAGTACCAACGGAGTACTCCGTGCTCCGTACCGGTCCCTGAGTACTACGAGTACTACGAGTACTACTAATCGCCCGTCGACCCCATCGTGGCTATGCCCCCCTCCCGGCCACATGGATCATGCATGCATTGAGGCACCCATCCCTCTCCCATTGATCCGTCCCACGACTACAGGTACTCGTACGAGTACAGGTAGCCCAGTAACAGTACAGGTAGCCCAGTAACAGCGTCAGCCTCTACCTGTGCTCCCTACATACTCGTATGTACGATTTCGGTACACCACCAGTACGGGGTACATATGTACTAAGGCACGCAGTACCTGTACAGACACCTTTACTAAGTCCGCACTGACCTTGTACCCGTGAAACACCATGGAAAAAAAAAAAATTCAAAACAGCATCGTCATCGAGCTTCCTAACGGGGCTACTAATTATAGATTGTTCCAACGTCGGCCCCGAGGACGCATTATGGGCCAGCCTGGCATCGCCGTGCCCCTGAAAGGCATCGTCCATTGAGGTCACCAGTAACAAGTTTTTAGTCAGTGCTACTAACTCCGTACCGAACCGAGTATGTGGTACGAGTAGTCTCTTCATGCGGCGCTTTGCGTCATCGTCAAGGGTCCTGAGCTACTAGGAACAGAGTTCAAGGTCAATGCATCGTCTCGTATTCAGCCCTGAATCAATCCCATGATTCGACCTCCCTGCCGCCTCCGCATCAACTAATGCGCACATCGCACCAAAAAACCATCGTATCTTTCAAGTTGTAAATAGTACGGAGTAGTAGTACACGAAGCACAACTCCAACCCCTCACGCTGGCCACGGTGAGCCCCCAGGTATGCGCCTTGCGCCTTTCAAACGCCAAAAACTTCAAGCCTCCCCGCCAACCTCTCTGGCTCGACTCGCCGTCGGCCCACGCAGCCAACTGCTGCCATCCAATGCCGCTTCCGTTTCGCCCGTCAATCCTCATTTTGGTATCCGTAAGGAACGTCGTCGTCTAATGCCGATCCAATGTTCGTCATCTCATCATATTAAGTAAAGGAGTGTAGAGAATATCGTGGGTATCAAACCCACGGCCCATAACCAATGGCCGATTAGTCTAACAGGTCTTGTCGTAAAGGAGCGTCGCGTATTATATAATACATTATTAGTTTGGTTGCTGAAATCATGTCGCAAGGAATGTCGTCGAGATCAACTCGGGTCCAAGGAGCGTCTATGTCGCTGATGGTTCGCTCGAGGGCGAAATGTGCTGGTAAAGGAACGTCGTGCATGAATATGCTGTCTCTCGAGAAAGAGACAAAGAGCCGAAACGAGAATGGGGGAGTTGTCGCAAAAAAAAAAAAAAAAAAAAAAAAAAAAAAAACACAGTGTAGAATGGGAAGCCAAATCGAAGACAAGAAATGCAGAAAACCCAGAGCACACTCTTCATCGGCAGTCAATGATTGCTCGGCTCACGGAAAGACGCCAAAGCGGATCGTCGGACTGGAGTGCAGCTGTGCCTGCGGAAGCGGCGAATGGTGGGTCCCTGAGGCCATCAAAGGTGTCTGCCCATGACCGGCGTATTCATGACTGCTCGATAAGGTTGGCGAGGCGGGCAGAGAAAGCATGCCGCCGCTCGATGCTGGGTGCAGATGTGGGGAGGGCTGCCGCTGGGGCGCGTAGGCGACGCTGTGGCCATTGTGGTATCCGTCCTCTGACTTGACGTACTGGGTCGGGTGGAACGCCTGGCTGCTCACGGAGACCGGTGAAGCAGGGAGGGAAAGCATGCCGCCCGAGGCCGGGTTGAGGAGCGGAGAAGGCTGTTGGGAGTGGATATAGACGACACCTTGGCTGTTTTGATAGCCATCTTCTTGCTTGACGTAGGCTGGGTGGAAACCCCGCATATCGTACGAACCGTACTCTTCCCCATCGCTATGAGAGACGGATCCGTCAACGCTGTGTCTGTCCGAGATCCTCGCAACCTGAAACGAGGGAGAGGGAATGTTCAGGTACTGCTGTTGTCCCGGGAAAGGAGACGAGAGGACCAACGGGCTGTGGGCCTCTTGGGGGGATACTCCGGCGCTGATGAGGATGGACACCGAATCGCTGCTGTAGTTGAAGCCAGGGTTGCCGTAGGGCATGTAGGACTGCCCCTGGTTCACCTCCAAGTGGTCGGAAGGCTGGAAATGCGGAGAACAGGGCATCGGCTCCGGGCGGCCTGGCCAGCCGATGCGAAGCCTGAACTTGCGGACAGCTTCGACAGGATATTCGATGAGATTGGTCAGCGTGGGGAACGTTTCCTGGACGGGGCTGGCAATGCTCGACGAGAAGATGTGTCGCGCAATCTCTTCGATGGGGCCCAGGCAGATGCTGCCGAAGTAGCCCGTGCCAATGTCGGGAAAGAGATTGTTCATCACGAGCGCCACAGTGTAGAGGTGGGCAATGACCACGAGCGAGTTGAGTGATTCGTAAGAGCTTTGCAGCGCGCCGACGGGCATCCAGAACAGCCATGTCCTCAGAGGCTGCAAGTACTCGAACTGCTGCGCAGCGGAGAGCATGGGGCGCTTGCGAATGTCCTTGAGGAAGCTGACGAGGCTGTTGACCTGTGTCCCTTCGATGCTGTGCTGCTTGAGGTGCTCCTTGAGCAGCAAGATCTGCTCGAGGGCCTCCTGGTAAGCCTCGAGATCCTGAGGCCCTGGCTGCAGAGGTCGGTGCTCGGGGTTCGAAAATGCCGGAAGCTCAGTGATCGTCTCGGTCTCTGCAATGAAATCAATGAACTCGGATTCGTGCTGCCAGGCGGCCATTGACTTGATGACCTAGCCAGCGGAGTTAGCGTACAGGAGCAAATTGATGACCTGAACAAGCACGACTTCATGTCGTGTCCTGCGCCTCGCACGTACCGTCAAGGTCCCCTGCATGAGCTGGGTCCAACTCTGCCTGTAATTTCGAAAACAAATGTTGTTAGCCGTTAGAGTTCCATAGTCACGGGAGTATGCAGAGCGAAAGTGTGTACGAACCAATCCGTGGCCTGCCAGGAGAGCACGAGAGAAGCCGCGAGGATGGCATCGGAAGTCTCGCGCGAGAAGGAAGAGATGGCGGCTTGCAAGCCCCTCAAGGCGATGCCCCGATGTTTCAAGGCCATACGTGCGACGAGGGGGCAGTCAGTGAGGTAGGCGATGTGCATGGCGGAAAATGCCAGCAGAGCGTGCATAACGTAGCGATGGGTGGCACCGATCCTCAAGAGGCTGAACACAGGTTCCTGATGAGCATCATTTTCCAAAAAAGGGTTGCAATCACGACTGGACTTACACTGGAATGTGACGGGTCCAGACGGTGAAGTTGTTGGCGTCCATGGCAGCCAATTGAACGTAGACGGCAGCCGCGTGGTAGATCAACCTGAGCTCCTCGACAGAGTACAGGTGGGCTTCAGGCGTCGGGTAAACGCGGAGATCATCAAACGGGAACATGCCGGTCCTCTGCCAGTCGCTGATGGCGCGCTCAATGTCGGGCGTCCACATCAAATCCGGCTTATCCGGGGTGGGCATGCGGCCTGCATCAGGGACTTGAATATCGCGGTATGGGCAGCGGATCTTGTGCTTGGTGCAGTTGTTGCTGAGACAGTCGAGTTAACAACGTTCAGTCGGCCACTGGCACAAGACTCACCATTGGGGAAAGGTCTCATCGCAACGGATGTGACGACGTTTGCTAAATCCAGAATGTCAGATTGGCCGCAGAGATGATTGGAATTGAGTCAGATTGAATCTATCCGCATACCAGGTAACACATCCCTTACGGGACTTGGTGTGGCTGATGAGATGAATCAATGTTAGCATATCGTGCCCTCCAACAAGCAGCTGCTGGGTGAGGTGGCATGAGAACAAACCTGCGACGAGGAGGACCACCACCAGGGCCGGCCATTTTGAAAGGGTGAGAAATGGATTCGAACTTTTGAAAGCGAACGAGCTATCCCGGAGCAGAGGTGTCAGTCCGATCAGACCATTAAACAGATTTGTCAGGTTAAGCAGCCGCTCGCTGGCAAGATTAAGACCAAGTCCCAGATCACTGCAGGGCACTGAACCATCGAGGGAGCCAAAAAAAGAAGGATCCGTACATGAGGAGTTGAGCACACGAATCAGATCGTGTGTTCTAAGAGCGAGCGTCGTGGCGTGAACAAGAACGTGAAAACAACCTGGAGCTTTCTGCCAAATTATGCGGGCCCGGTTTGCTTAACGGTGTCTTGCTTGTCGCAATGAGAAAGCTTTGTATCCAAAAAGTCCAACAATGCCGAGTTGTCCAAATTCAAGTGCGTATTCGTAGCGATTGCGAGATTCGACCCGAAGTGTCGATTTTTTTTCTTTTTTTTTTCGATTTTCAATTCTTTGTTCGAAAGCGACTGTGGTGATTTATACGTGATTAAAGCAGATTCCCGGGCATAGCCATTTAAATCGATATCCAGATGGCAAAGACGTCTTGTTTCTTCCGCTGGGATTGGAGAAGGATGGAGGACAAGAACATTGACGTTGGAAGGGAGACGGATCAAAGCGCGGCGCTTGTATACCGGTATGTATCTCTCTTCTCCAACTCTTGCGGATTTTTTTTCCCTTGGCTGTCTGGTCGACGCGGGCCTTGATTCTCAATTTCGAGTTTCTCTTCAAATGATGATCGATTTTTGATGCTGCAGGATGCTTGCTGTTCTCACGAATGGCGAACCGGGCATTCAGGGACGGCAAAACGAAAACGACGAAGCGAGCGAAGATTTTGCTTGAGCCGAGCGGTGATCTGACGAGGCTAAAGATGAAAGTTCGGGGCGTAGGACGAAGACGAGAGATGACGGAAGTGTTATAGTCGTCGGATGAGGCGGGCGAGAGGTCAGGGCCGGGTGACGAAAGCAGCAGCAGCAAAGCGAATGACAGGAGTCAACGAGGATCTCCTAGATGAGCGAGAGGAAGGGGGGGAGGGGATGTTGCGAGGAGGGGAAGCGAGTGTGGGAAAAAGCGAGCGTTGTTGGACGATGCAAAGTTGAAGATGGTGGAATTTCCAGGATGAAAGAGTGAGGGGAGGAGCGGTTGTTGGGGGAGGGGGAGAAAGATTGTTAAATACATGCATGGCCCTGCTGGGCGCGACCGGCCGAGGGTCGCAGCTGCTCTTTCCGAAGGAAGAAAGGGAAAAAAAAAAAAAAAAAAAAAAGGGCAGAGAGCTAGTGTCCATCTGCGCTGGAGCGGGCAGCAACGACCCAGTGGCCGCCGACTCAGGCAGTCGCGGGTCCCGCATGCTATGCTCGATCCAGGTATCCCCCTACCTGCTCTGGCACTGTCCCTGCACTGTATCCGGTAAGTTGGCGGACAAAGGCAGACCACTGCTGCGCCAGTGCAGGTCGCACCACTGCTGGTCCCAGCATCGAGCTTCTAGTGGAGCGGGTTACTGTTAGTGCCTTGTCCCCAGTGCAGCGATTTCCTCGCACGCCCCCCCGACAAAGCACACACCGGCCGTCCATTGGCTGCACCCCAGTAGCGGAGCGGCCAAGGGCCCTGGCACTGTGCCTGCTCCCTCGGTACGATTGAGCAGGCTGGTGCACTGCAGGCAGGAGCAGGCGGGCTGTCAGCACCAGACGCAACTGCCTCCTACGAGTACTACTACGACTTCTTGGCCTGGGTCAACTCCGAGTCTCCCCATGGACAGCATGCTCCTACCAGCCTACCAGCCTTAGTGCCAGGTAGTACTCGTAGCAAGCTGTCTATCGTTTTCTCCCTCCGACTCCACCGGACGGCCTCTGTAGTACGGAGTGCATTGACACATGTAGTGGGCAGCCCGTAGCATTCATGTTCCATCTGCTCAGAGCCAGATCCCAGTTGACTTGTGCTGGTATCACCAGCATCACGTCTATCCCCTGCGCAGTACCTCTGATGGAGTCCAAGCGGGGAAGGGGGGATGGGGGCAGGTGATTTGGGAGGGGGCCGGCTGACACAGGCAAAGCTCTTCTGCTGTCGCCCTGGGATCTGAGTCGCAGGCGCTCTTTCTGGTCACGGAAGAAGTCGAGCAGGGACTCGGGTTGGATTGATGGATCAAGTGAGTGGAGGTGATACTGGAGGCAAGTCCGGTCGAGCAGAAGGCAGGAGGTCGGGCCACGCCCGCTGCAGCAACAGCAGACAAAGACGGACCACTGGCACGACGCAGGAGCATCCCGACCTATCATCGAAGATGCCGACTCCCACGGGCCTGGCAGACAGGATCGGTGTTCGCTGTTGCATCTACCTCGGAGTACTAGTACTGCGAAGTATCACCGCATGAATTGCTCTGGTCTTTGGTACAGGGCAGTACTCCGTGCTCCGTGCTCCGTGCTCCGTGCTCCGTACAATGATGCTCAGCCTGCGCCCTCGAGGCCACTTCAAACACTGCTCCGTAGTAGTACTCCGAGTCGTCAGAAGTTGTTTCCATCCCAGCGGTCCCGGGGGTACCGCCACGGCAGGAGACAGGGTCGGCCAGGCTCCTCCATCCACGAAGGAAATGTGTGCCCTGTGTTATCGTGCGGAGCTCTTTCCCCAGTGCGGGCTAGCTCCGTGGGAAGGTCGCTCCCAATGCCTCCCACTTGCAGCCTAGCTCGGCGCATGAGGGCTTCTTGGGTGGGTTGACCGTCCTGCCCGTGAGGATTCAATTTTCTTTTTTTGGGACGCCGCCGTCCGGAGAGACCTACTACATGTGCGGAGTTAGGTGCGGAGTAGTAGTAGTACAAGGTCCTCCTCTACAGTACTCTTTCAAGTCGGGGCGGCACACGGTCATTGGCCGTCCTCTGCGCAAATGCCAGTGCCTTTCGAAACGCACTGCGCCCAGACGTTGGGTGACAGGCCGATGAGTCTTTTTCCAAACCGCGGTGCATGCTTTCACATATCCCACGGCTATTTTTACCAGACTCATCCAGATGCATAGAGCCCTGGGCGTCATTGATTAATCCATCATGACGAAATCCAGCCTAAATTGCGGCTCTTGGTGGGCACCCGCCCTGGAGCCATTGATCAATATCTTCGAGTACAGGTACTAAGAACTGTTAGTACTGCGGAGTAGTACTACTGTAGTTTGTACTCGTGCCGGCAGGTGCCGACAATCATTAGATCAATCAAGCAAATCATTGAATTGATTGATGCGTCGCGCTCAGGTCGTTCATACTCGTATGTACGCTCGGAGTTGGGACTGGCACTGCCAGAAGGATCATGGACTGAGAGAGGTCCGATCGTTCGAGCACAGTGCGGGAAGGGGTGGTGGTCACTGATGGTCACAGAAGGGCAGGAGTCTTTCCACTCTGTACTCCGTACACCGTACTACTACCTCTCCGTACTCCGTCCTGGGCTCATATTGGTCACTTCCAACTTGTGAGTTTCTCCAGCAATGGAAAGACCTGGCTTCATTTCCATGCCTCGAACTAGTATTCGGGATCGCACCTGCCCGCGAACTCTAATTCTCGATCAACGAGGCAGGAACTCTACCACTCCCGCGTACCTGAGGTAAGTGCCTCATGTGCGGAGTACAGTTCCAACTACGGAGTATACCGGCAGTCGTACCTGCCACTGGGAAGACGGGCAGAATCACAGGCCAGGCCACGCTTGCGGAAGGCACGAGAGAGACTTGTCACCAGTGAGCGTGCGAGGCAGGGCAACTGCAGGACGAAAAGGGAGGTGCGCCTGCCTGCCCAACAACGCCTGTCATCTACTAATGCAAGTTCCTGCCTCGATTCAGTTCGGCGGCAGGAGTCACCCACATCGCTCAAGGTTCACTTTGTTGAATGAATGGAAGGTCCGAGGTATGGCGGGTCAATGTCGGCCTCCCCTCGCCTTAGTCTAGGATTCTTGGATCCGGAATATTTCCAGATTCACAGCTTCGACTCTGCATGCTTCTCGTACCACGTACATACATACATCTCTACTCTTACGCAGCAGATGGGATGCCTGCGCTACCCGACTCTTTCAATCATCCAGATTGGACTGGGGCTTTCTGCATCGCGGAACGGCCGAACCTGCATCAACATCAATCCTTCCACGTCCATGACGACGGAGTTTAGCACGGTCTATGGCCGTGGAAATGGTCAACCGGTCGGCGAGCGCTGATGGACTGCCCACAAGCGAAGGGGGGCGTGCGAGAGTCCGTGTGCCCGCCGTCCGCTGGGCAGATGCGTGTGTGCGTGGACCATTTCATCACCACCCACTACTATACTCGAGCCGTCCATCAGCAGGTCCTCCGTCCTCGACGCCGCTGCCGCGTATGCAATCCAAGTGCCTGCGGCATGGCAACCCACGTTATGGATCTCTCAAATCCCTCCATCCCTCCATCCCTCCTTTCCCTCCCTTATTCCTGGATATTCTTAGAGTCTATGACTCCCATTGGAGCCTGCTAGCTCGGTGCACCGAGTCGTTGACGGCACCTGATGGGAGCCTGTCAAGATGGAGGGCGGGGGGAGAAGCAGAGGCGAAGGAAGGGAGGTACGGAGTACTCCGTAGAGGAGGCGGCAAAACAGGAAGCTTCAAGAAGCAACCATGACGCACATGGTTGATGGCACGATGGGCACGCAGGAAAAGTAAAAATGATAGCTGGGGCGAGCCGTTGGTTCGGTTACTGAAGACAGGGAGGGTCAGGGAAAGTGGAGTGACCAGACGGAGGCGGAGAATCCAAAATGAGGCACAAAAAGTCGGGAAGCAGACTGATGACTGACTGCGTCGGTAGGTACGATACATCCCGATACTACAGTACTTGAACGGAGAGTACCTTTGAGAGCTTCTCCCCCCATTCTTCTGCCCTGGATCCCTGTCTTGGCTCAGGAGGGTTCTCACGGCTGACCGGTACTCGAAAGAGTCGTGGGACTGCTCCCGTTTGCTCCTGTTCCTTGACAGAGAAAAAGGGTTCGATACCAAGCAAGCCGGGAATTCGGGGCAAATGACCGTTTTGCTTCTTCTGCTATACCTCCCATGCAATCTTGCGGGCTCACGATGGCCATCTTCTTGGAATCGATGCCTGCTTCGATGCAGTCGAAGCAGCTCAAGGTCACAGCCGTCTCTGGAGCCTCTTCTTGTTGCTCCTGTACACACACTCTTCGAGAAGGTATGTCTCGCCCCTTTGCCTTCTCGAGTGGACAAAAGACTCAGATTTCCTTCATGAACCAGGTCCGAAATCGAACAACCGACTCCCGCGGCGCTCCGTCCTACGATTAGCGCATGGAACGATGACCGGATCGAACGATGAATCTAGTCGTGACAAGTCACCAGGCTTTCCATACATACGTCGGGCGACCGCCATGGCTTTTGCTGGTGAGCGTAGTCATGCCGTGATCAATTCCCACGTTGCATGCATAGTATTGCCTGAGCGCACCGGGTACGTACGTCTAGTCTCGTCCAACTCGGCAAGAGCGGTATCGAAAGGAAGAGAAATGAGAGAAGATGCAAGGAAAAGGGCAAGGTGATATTAAATACTTACGAGTACAGGTACTGGCAGACGCGTGGGGCTGACTCCAGACCAGGTTGTCGGCACACAATTCTTTCCTGATTCGATTCATTGACTGCGTGCCAACCGTCAAGACCCCCGTGATACCTGACAAAAGAAGTCAGACACGCAGCTGCTGAAACACTGCGAGAACGTTTCCGAAAACAACTCTCTGCATGCACGTCCTGTGCCTGTATGTACGAGTATGTACAGTATTTGTGCACAATTTCGTACGGTACCTCCCCAGGCCCGGACGGAGAGCCTCCAATGGCCTCCTCAGTCTTGGGAGGAGGGAGGGAAACGGAAAACGGAATCAACCCTGAGCCTGCCAGCATTCCATCTTCGTTTGGGCCAATGGACCTGTCTTGCCATTCCGGTGTCTCGAAAATATCCACGAGATTGGACTCCCGCACCAATTTGCCGATGCCCACTCCGTCCCGGGCACACAGACGCTGCTTGCAGAATCACGGCGTGCCGAAGGCCGAAAGTCTTCTTTGCTTTTGCCTCTTTATTGCTGGTACAAAATGCCTGCAACCAGGGATCCACATGAGATCATGGCTACTCGTACTAGGTTCGAGGAAGACAGAGGAGGACGCATGTGATCGAAATCAGAGGCTCCCTGGAGCATGAGGTCTCCTACCAGGATGCACCGACAACCAGGCAGGAATATCGACATAATCGGCTTGTGCCTGCTGATCGCTTCTCGACTCCAATCGACCGCGACCGCCCGCAACGCCCTAGACGTTGCATTCATGTTTCCTTCTCGGGGCGCTGTCGGCAGCTCCCAAATAAGCAGGCATGATCACCATAATGAAACTTGCCCTGTCAGTAATCCCCCGATGCCCCTCATTCGACGGCAATAATGCTCACTTCCCGTCACATAGATCAATACTAGAACATGCCGGCAATGCCTACGGGAAAGCCCAGAAATACAGTGCTGACCGCAACGTCATTGATTTCATCCTCCGTCTACGGAGTACAGATGACGATACATACATGCGAGTACTTGTACAGGTACGGCAAAGAGGCAACATCTTCGGCTCCTCTTCCCCATTCTCCTCATGTCTTGCCTTGCTTGGTTTCCTCTCGAGGACTAGGTTCATCCTTTGTGTTGGACGGACAAAAGCACCGGCCTCGGCGTGAGGCTGAGATCCCGGAGGGAGCACGGTATCCACGTATTCCTCACGGCGAGTGGACACAAGTCCGAAAAACTGGTTGTGCCGTTGGGCTTTTGGTCGTCAAAGAAGACCAATGAACGGGCAGAACGCCGTCGCGTTACAGGTACCGATATGCTGCGTTTTTGTCGCCGCAAAACCCCATGCAGCCTCGACTCTGAATAACGATCTGATGCAAGCGCATTTCCCAACCGCATTACCCACAAGTGTTCCAGAGCGCATCGACCAAGAATTTGCAGAGACGGAAACGTCAGGGGCCCGGAGGTATCAAGCACATCCTTGCACAAAGACGGTGGCGGGCCGCAAACGCCGCCCCGGACGCAAAAAGTGTTGGTTGGGACTTGCAGGTAGGAAACGAAGACTGGTTTTCCATCATCCAACCGACATCTGGCGACGCTTGAAACATTCCCCGAAGACATCACCAATGTCGGCTTACTCATGCCGATAACGTGTCTCCATCTTGGGACATAATTTCCCTCGCTTACGATCCTTGTGAGACATGCCATCAGATTTCATTGTATCCTCGTCTGCCTCTCTTCATGGTGTGCCGACGAGGACGAAGAGGAATAGAGCAGCAAGGTGACGGTCAGAAATATCTGTGCTCACAAGATGAGCGTTGGACCCTGCAGATGTCCAGTTGGGGGGAAACGGCACCTGCTAGGGCGAGTCATGATCGACACTCCGAATACATACCTGAGAGGTCGTTCAACAAATGAAGCACAGATGCGCCCAAAATTTTCCGAGCGATCACAGGCACTCGTCTCCATCTTACTTCTCACGCCGCTGAGGACCTGGGCCGGCAGCACATCTTCATTCGAGCCAGCCAGCCTGCCGACTCCAGTGAATGCGCATCCAAACCTCGAGGCCTCGGCCCCCTCCACCCGCACTTCCACCAATAAAGCCGTAATGTCTCCTAGCATCCAATGTGCCAGGATCCCATAGCGATAGCTCCAACGCTTTTCTTTGGTTGCAAGACATGTCAGCCCGCAACACCTCTCATCTCGAAGAGACAAGACCCTTCGCATCCTCGACCCGGGCCAGGACATCCCAGGCATCAGGCATCGGAAAGGCTGGGTGACACAGGCGGGGGGGACACGTGCCCTTTTACAGCTCTTTCTTCCGTACTACTAGTACGAGTACTCCCAGTACTCCGTGCCGAGTTAGTACTCCGTACGCTATGCTGTTTTCTTCTTGTGGCATCGCAACGGCCCCCTTTGCAGTCGCCGTCCTCCTGCCCACCGCATGCAGCCAAAGACCCAGAATCGACAGCACGACCCTTTCCCTTTTCTCCTCGGCCCCCACTGCGAAGGTGCCAAGGACCCTGCATGCCGGCGCAGATTGGGGAGATGCAAGATGGGGTCCCGTTCTATTGTGCACCGCATGCTTCTCGTGCGAGCACACCGAGTACTCGGACTCCATGCATGGTCAGGTTCCCCCCCCCCCCCCCCCCTTCCCCCGGGTGCAGCAACCACGAACAGTGATTACACCGTGTCGACTCGGCTTGCCTGGACGGGGAAGCCAAGCTCACCTCTGGCAGTGAAAGGCATGGCGTGTCAGGGGTTCTTTACAGAGTACCTACTCCGTACCTGAGCGGTGAATGCTCGGTGGTCCTCGCGCAGAAGAGCGCGAGAGCCACGAGCCTCAACGCATTCCCTGCAGGAGAATCTGCCTCTTTGAACCTAAGGAATCACCTCTCCTCGTCCAGATCTTTACTGAGAGGTTCAATTTGCTGCAGATGTGTTCGAGTACAGGGCCAAAGGCCGTGCAGATCGATTTGCAGAAGAAATCGCCTATCCCATTTCCACCGTTTTCGGGATGCCCTGCACGCTGAGGTCACGGATCCAACAGCTCTCCCAGATCCTCCTCGCTCGTGCGGCGTCACGATTCATGACTTACGAGTACACTGGTCACCGTTGCCCATTCAGATGCAACGTCAATGCAGCTTGTCGGCGTGGCAGGAATCGCTCGACATCCGCCTAGGCCCGGCACTCGGCCCAAAACCCCCTCGTCTCGTTTCCTTTCCCACCTCGTCTTGTTGATCTTGGTTGCCATCGTCTCAAGGCCTCCCATGCAAATGGGACAACCTCTGACTCCTGGATCCCAGCTGCAACAAAGGCAATTGGGCTGCAGTGTCAGCGTCCATGTCCTAGGCGCTTTTTTTTTTTTCCATTTCTGACTGACTCAATCTCAAGAGCCACGAGCATGCTGACCACGGCCCACTCCAGGGACCCCCTTTTCCCTTGTCTTTTTCTTCATATCACTCTCTTTCTCAGTCTCTCAGTCTCTCAGTCTCTCGGTCTCTCAGTCTCTCTTGCGCGGCGCTCTGCCTCTCAAAATGAGGAGCGCTATCTATGCCCCAGCTCACCAAGCCTCGAGCAACCTGGACAGACGTACGATTACCTCTCAGGTATCTGCATTCTGGGCACCGAGACCCATCCCATCACATGCTCGACAGGAGGTATGTATGGGTCCAAAACATCACAGAGGCGCGAAAGCCCCCCCCCCCCCCCCCCCCCC
>NIGB01000009.1:820674-841697 GCA_003055145.1 Escovopsis weberi
CGGGGGGGGGGGGGGGGGGGGGAAGGGGGAGTCGGAGGGAGGGGCCCGGTGGGGAGAAAAGGGTTGCGGAGCAAAATGCAGAATCCAGATGAGATTGCGGCAGTGCCGGTCGAAGGGGGCATATTCTGTGCCGGTGAATCCAGCAACAAGGGCCGGCGGTTGTACCTGACATGAGCCCCCCCCCCCCCTCCCCCCCCGGCGAAAAGCCCTGTCATGGTGCATGGGCAGGGGGCGCACTGTTGGGAATTCTTCTCCGACGAGAAGGGAGAAGAAAAAAAAAGAAAGGAAAGGAAAGGAAAAGAAAAGCAAAAAAATCTGCATCTCTGATCGAATCTGTCAATCTGGATCCCGCATCTCTCGCGCGCGTGGGGGGATCCAGGCGTCTGTTGGCAACGGATTGATGTTATCGACTTCCTGGAGCCTCCTCACGGTCAAGGCCTCCTGATGGATCAAGGCTTTCTTTGCCACGGATAGGGAGAAAAAAGGAGCACCCTGTGTGTCGAGGGTGAGCCAAGGCACACTTGACGTGTCCCTGGCCAGGCCTACGCGTTGACGGCGCTCCGTCTCGAGAGGCCACTGGGCGCCGTCGGCCTTTTCAAGTCGATGACCGGGGGGGGGAAGGGGGGAAGGGGGGGGGCTTCACAAGGGCCCAGGAGAAGAAATGAAGGCAAACAAGGGGAAAGGGAAAGGGTCCGCGGCACTCGGCACAGTGCTCGTCCCCGAGGCCGGTGCACAGTGTTTGCTCAGACGACGTTGACGACGCTGACGACGGCTGCGGTCGGTGCTCAAGGAAGGATGAATTGATCAATGGATCAGCGGATGTGCGGAGGATCGAGTCTGAGTCTTGCGCGGGCCACCTTTCGACCCTCGTGGGTCCTGTTGGTGGGCGCTCCGAGTGCCTCGGCGCCGACGACTCGCCGGAACAACAACAGCAGCAGCAGCAGCAGCAGCAGCAGCAGCAGCATCAGCATCAGCAGCAGCTTCAACACCAGGAGGGGCGGCGGCGGCGCCACGTCCGCGTCCGATGCCGCACGGCGACCTGAGCTTGCAGGCTGGACGACCGAGTGGATGGACGTTTCCGCGCATTGCCGAGCAGGCGAGCGGCGCTGAGACATGGATGACCAGCATTCTGGCTCTGGCTGCACCTGCAGGTCTCGCAGGGGCGTGCTGACCCGGACAGGCATTGATGGAAGAAAGCACGAGGACTCGTACGTACGAGGACCTGGACCTGGACCTGGACTGTGCGTGCGTGCGTGCGTGCGTACCTGTATGCACGGGGAACAAACGAGAAGAAAGAGAAGCAGCAAAAGAAGCAGAAGCAGAAGCAGAAGCAGAATGTTGAATCGAGGCACGCACGGGGCGACTCATGCGGGTACCTCGTGCCTGTGCCTACCTATGTTTTCACGTTCGCAGAGGGGGTGACGAGTGGGCGCCCATCTCCGCCAGCCAGCCAACCTTGCCTTGTCCCTTTCTCTTCTCTCTCTCTCTCTCTCTCTCTCTCTCTCTCTCTCAGAGAGACACACAGTCCCTCCTTTCTCTGGAAGGACTCGGCGGGATTATGGAGACTGCGGCCCGGACGATGCTGGGATATATCGCCACTGCCTGATCTCACGACCTGGTCTGACTGCCTTTGATGTTTCAACACCCTGGGTCCGAGGTCGCGTGGGCCTGTGAGGCTCGAGATTGCGGGTACATCAATGCTGGGGATCGTCAGGCACACGCACACGCACAGTCAGACTGGGAGCGGGAATGCAAGCCCTGCGGGAGAGACCAGGCCGTGGCCGATGATGATGGCATCTGCATCTGCATCTGCATCTGCATCGCCTCGACGTCTCTGCAACTCGCAGCTCGCCCGGACGACGTGACGAGGTGCATCAATATCCGACCACACCGTCCAAGCCTCATGTAACGATCCATCAGTGATGCTCCTCTCCATGCCCATCTGCGTCATCGCCCTCGGCGGACTCGGAGCCCCGCCATCCCACTCCGGTCCTGCAATCACGAATGCATCTCGGTATGTACGAGCACCTCGGCGAACCCCCCCCCCCCCCCCCCCCGGGAAAGAAGGCCAAGACCACATCAAACCGACACAACACATGGACCAAGGAGAGTGACAGGATGAGGACAAAACATGACAAAAGATGACAGGACAAGACTAGGCAAGGCAAGGCAAGGCAAGGTTAGGCAAAAAAGGGAGACTCGCGCCGCGGCGTCCAAAAATAGCATCCCGCTTAGCTTCTGCCCTCTCGCGAAGAATCCATCCAAGATTCCATCCATGAATCCATCCATGAATTCATGATCCATGACCCATGATCCATGATCCATGGATTGGTCCGTCCATCCATCTACCGTACATACCGTACGGATCTCCTCCGAGTCGCAGACTGCTGCACCCACCCGCGGTCACACGTCTCCAGCATCGATTACAACATCGATTGCCTTTGCCTATTGGTACTCGGAGCTCCCAACCTCACACACACACACATGGAGAGAGGTCTGGGCCTGCAGGTGATGCTCGATGCAGCTCGTACGAGGCCGAGCGCTCCCGACGACGAGTACATCCATACTCACATACGTACGTACGGGTTGCTCGCGAAGGCATTACCAATGCATACATACGAGCACAGGTGCATACATATTTACGAGTACGAGTACCGTCAGGCACAGGATGCAGGTCAGTCGACGCAGACGCAGACGCAGACGCAGGCGATGCAGCGTCGCACAGGCCCGCGTCCATACATACATACATACATACATACAAACGCACATTACAAGACATTTCTCTGTGCGCATGCATGAAGCATGATGGAGCATGGAGCACCAGTCTGTAATATCAATGTATGGGGAAGCGGCCGGGGCTGGTGGAAGCCATCGATCCATTGCTCCATCCATCCAACATCTATTCTTAGAACAGGGCTGAGTCGCTTCGTGCGCTCCCTACATCAAAGCCGCGTTTCATGGGCCCGGGGGGTAAGAAAAGGGGGGGGGGGGGGTAAGAAGGGGGGGGGGTGCGTGCCTCGGTCGATCCCACCTCGCCGTGAGCACTGTACGAGTACAATCAATACTCGGTATTGCTTCCACTCAGGAAACACACGAGCGCAGGGCCGCTTCGAGGTCCAGGCCGACCGCGGCGGAGCTCCGGCCTCCCAATGTCCGAGATGCAGCGGGACGCCGAGACGGGCGACGCAGGCTAGCTCTCCGCACTCGGTGCAAGTCCGCCGGCCGAGGGGGGGCGGCGCGCCAACGCAAGACCTTGATGTCTGGGCATGCCATGGCACGGTGCTGTAGCCTCCCCATGAGGAGATGAACGATAAACGATACTGTGCTGCGTGCTCCGTGGATGGACGCCGCGACGGGGGGGGTTCGAGGACCGGTATGCGCGGAGGAGCACGGTGCGGTGTATGTACATGTGTTCTGTGCGTGGGAGCAGCGAGGGGACTGCATTCGGCTCGGCCGCGATATTGGGGCTGTCTTGCTGTCCTCTGTCCTGCTGTCCTGCTGTCCTGCTGTCCTGCTGTCCTGCTGTCCTGCTGTCCTGCTGTCCTGCTGTCCTGCTGTCCTGCTGTCACGGGCACCCGGGATGGGGGCTCAGGCTCAGGGGGCCGACCGCGATCGCGGCGAGCGTCTCCGGACCCAGATCCAGATCCAGATCCAGATGGCCGCCGCCCAAGCATCAATGATTACAGACTCACGGCTCGGGCTCGAAAAAATGGCTGGGTTTGATCTTGGGCAGACCAAACACCCGTCAAACCTCGATTCATCCTGTACATACCTCTCCGAACTTCCCCCAGCACATCCCGCATCCCACATCGATCCCACCAACTCCATCACCACACCATCCACGAGCGCAAAAGACCCGCCGTCGCCGTCGCCGTCGCCGTCGCCGTTGCCCATGCCCAAAAGCCGCGTCCTCCATTTTTTTCTCGGTTCATCTTCCAAGTTCTATCTAATGCTAAGATGCGCCAAGGGGGCCCGCAGGCCCCCAAACTACATAACGACTACATACGTACTACGGAAAAGAAAAACAAAGCAAAAGGAAAGGAAAGCGAAAGAAAAAGAAAGACAAGAAAGACAAGAAAGGACGTCCCATGCTCTCCCGCTTTTCCAGGCCCTCCCCGCGGTCCTCCCATGCATCCAGCAATAGCTCCCTAGACGTAGACCGTCCTGTCCGAAGTGGTATCCCAGGGCCAGCATCGCGTGCCCTCCCCCCCCTTTTTTTCGCACCGTTGATTGTTCCTCCTTCCTGACATGTTATTTTTTTTTCTTTTTGCCCCGTCACGTTCGCCGAGCGCTCTGAGCCCCATGTGGTATTATCACCTTGCTGCATTCATCTTCATCTTGCTTTCCACCCTTCCCTCTCTGGAGGTAAAACATATAGAAAAAAAGAAGACAGGAAGAGAAGAACGAAAAGAAACAGAATATGGGATTGAACAGCAAGAGTCCTGTCGCTGCTGAAGCTCGCTTGCGCCGTGTCCGTGTCATTCAGGTCCCGGTAGCTGGAACTTTTCCTCTTCCTCTTTCTCTTTTCTTTTCCCCTGAGCTCTTGTTCGCTGGTTTCTCGAGATCCTTTCCTCTTTCGGCGAGCCCCCGACCGTTTCCGTGTGTGTTCTGGCGCTTGGGACTGCAGAAAATCCGAGCAAGGCAGAGCATATCAGAGCAAAGCAGAGAGCCTCTGGTAAAGCAAAGCGGAGTAGAGCAAATAGTGTGTCGTGTGGGTTCGAGCAGTCAGGCGCAAGAGCCGGCCGACTCGAGCGAGTGTTCCAACGGGAGGCGCTATGGTTTCGCTTCACGCCCTCATATGCCGTAGTTGTTCTTGAGGCTTTGCTGGTCCTGTGGCGGCAGGCGGCCCAGGAAGTCGCTGAATTGGGGGATCATTTGCGCGTAGATATTCAAGACCTAGGTGGTGTCAGCAGTTTTCAGACAAAAAGAATGGGGGGGTGGAGGGGGGCACTGACTGTCTTGAATCCGTCGTGCAGCTCCTGCTTGATCGGGTTCCGCAGCGTCAGGTCTTGGTAGCGCGCAATCATGACGAAGAAGGCCGGCAGCTGCTTCTCGATGGCCTGCGGGTTCTGCGCCACGATCATGGTGAAACCCTTGAGGGCCGTGGCCTTCTCCTCGGTCGGCTCAATCTCCTGCATGGCGGCGAGGAAGTCGCCGGCGAACTTGGGCAGCGCGGGCGCCAGCTGCTCCGAGTTGCCGAGACCGAGCCGCCCGACGGCGATGGCCGCGTTCTCCACGAGGCCCCGCGGCACGCCGGGGTTGCCCATGATGTCGACGAAGCGCGACAGCAGGTCCGGCACCCACGGCTCCATGCCCTTGAGGTGCTGCATGGCGATCTCGCCCGACGACCAGCAGGCGTTGTTGACGACGCCGAACGCGCCGTCGACCTCGTCGTCGGGCACGCCGTCCACCTCGAGCTGCTGCAGCACCAGCGGCAGCATCCGCGGGACGTACGAGCTCAGCTGCGGGAAGACGTACTTGGCGCAGTCGCCCAGCAGCGCAAACGCCGACTGCCGCACCTCGTCCGTCTGGTCCTCCATGCAGAAGCTCAGCAGCTCGAAGAAGGGCTGCTGGGAGCCGCTCACGAGCTCCCCGGCCTTGTCGCCCCCGAGCGCCTGGATGATGGCGCTGAGCAGGTCCAGGCTGGTGATGAGGAA
This sequence comes from Escovopsis weberi, assembly GCA_003055145.1. Classification (NCBI taxonomy): domain Eukaryota; kingdom Fungi; phylum Ascomycota; class Sordariomycetes; order Hypocreales; family Hypocreaceae; genus Escovopsis; species Escovopsis weberi. Next base: position 826,332 of record NIGB01000009.1, read on the forward strand.
GTCCTTGTCCGGCTCGTCCAGCGCCGGGTTGCCCATCGCCACGAGCGTCTGCTCGAGGTTGACGTGGATGATGCCGACGCACCGCATGAAGATGGGCCCCGCGTACGGCGTGAACTCCTGGCCCAGCGCCTGCGCGACGTACGACAGGCACTCCAACAGCGGGAAGAGCTCGCGCGCCTCGTCCGTGACGACGTTGTACCGCTCGATCAGCGCCGGCATCAGCTGGTTCACGAGCTCCGGGCTCGCGATGAAGGGCCCGAGCCGCTCCGCCAGCGTCTGAACGCAGTCGTAGAGGATGTACATGTTGCGGTCCTTGTACTTCTGGAAGCACCGCACGAACTGCTGGATGATGGGCCCGCAGTACGGCTCGAGCCTGTTCCCGGCCTTCTCCTCGAGGTTCGCGAAGGCGGAAGCGCCCGCCTCCTGGACTTTCTTGTTCTTGTCCAGCATCTTGCGGAGGATGCCGTCCATCATCGGCACGAAGTACTGGTCCTTCTGCGTCGGGTCCACCAGGTTCGCCGCCCACGACGAGTATCGGCCCAGGGCCCAACAGGTGATCTGCCGCACCACGGGCTCCTGGTCCTCCAGCAGGGAGATCAGGTAGGGGACCAGCTCCGGGAGGTGCGGGGTGACGGCGTCCATGCAGCCGTCGGCGACCGCCCCCAGCGCCAGCACAGCGGCTTCCCTGTGAGGCCACTCCTGGTGCTTGAGGTTCTGCGAGAGATACGGGAAGATGGCCTCGAAGACGGGCCCGCCAAAGTCCCGGGCGAAGACGTCGAGCGCCGCGGCCGAGCATTTCCGCACAGTCCACCTCTCGTCGGGGCTGTCGTCGCCGTCGTCCTCGTCGTCGTCATCTTCGTCGTCTTCGTCATCGTCGTCCACCTCGCCCTCTTCTGCCTCGTGGTCCATCCCGCCCAGCTTCTCGTAGGAGTTGCCGTTCTCGGCCGCCAGGGCGCCCTCGCCGTTTGCGGTTCGGGCGTGGGATTTCTTGGCAAAGGTCGGCTTGATGTCCTGTGCCCTGTCGTCCTCGTCCTCGTCGTCCGAGAGACCGCCGAGGAGCAGAATGTCTTCCTCGCTGTAGACCATGGACTCCAGCAAGACCGGGATGATGCGGCCGAGGTACGGCCGCAAGGCGTCCCAGAGATTGTCGTGCTCTCCGACGGCCAGCCAGAACTCGGCGGCCTCGCAGGCCAGGTGATCGTCTCCGCTCTTCTGCTGGGTGATGATGTAGTCGACCAGCCCCGCGATGTGGGGCTGCAGCTTGTCCGGTCGCGACTCGACCAGCAGCACAAAGGCCCGGCAGACCTGGCGGCGGACGTCTGCGTTCTCGTCGGCGGAGAGGACGAAGAGGTGCTGCAGGAGCTGGTCGATGGAGTTGAGCATGGCCTGCGATTCCCGCGGGGTGAAGATGTTGATGGCCGTGAGCGCGCCGGCCCTGACCTTGGCGAGGGGGCTCTTGGTCGCGGCGATCAGTTGCGGGAGCACGTAGTTGAGGGGTCGCTGGCCATTGACGTCCTTGGTCAGCATCTTGGAGTTGTCCTCGCAGATCTTGGTCACGGCGGACATGGCACCCTCTTGCGCCTCGTTGGAGAACTGGCCGTTGGCGTTGCCAATCATCTCGAGGAGCTGGGGGAGGAGTTCGGGCCACCCCAGGAGACCGCCCTTGCGGATGATCTCGGTCGCGATGTTGCCGGCATAGTTTCGGATCTGGGCGTTCTTGTCCTGCAAGCTCAGGGGCACGGCCATCTTGACGAGCTGCAAGCTGGCCTCGGGGATCGACTTCCAATCCGACTTGACGTTATTTTTCAGCATGATGCCGGCGGCCGAGCGGGCGAGGTGGTAATCCTGCTCGGTGCAGTGCAGTCCATCGGGGGGGCTCGGGCTCGAGAGTAGATAGGCGAGGTAGTTGTTGATGTCGGGCGATTTCTTAGCCTGTTGAAGCATCTGGATGGAGGATCATGTCTCAGCGAGCTGCCACCTCTGACTCTGAACCACCTGGTCTCACAACCCCTTGTCCCGTCCGGATGTTTCTCCAGCCCCAATGATCTCCTCTGGACTCACCAGGTCGGCCTGTTTCTGGGCATTGTGATCATGCCCGCTGAGCGAGTCCTTGAGACAGACAGCAAGCTGATTCAAGGACTCACTCGACGGATGCCATGACATGGTGCGAGGTGTGTGGCGGCAGCAGTGTCAGTGCTACGACCAGACGGGGATATTGCTGCGCGCTGGAGGTGAGGTCGGCCTGCTGGAAGAAGGGGGGGGGGGGGCTATGAGTGAAAGCCAAGACTGGAAAGATAGTAGCCACGGAGAGAGATCAGCATTCTGAATGGCTCGAAGCAGGTTTCTTGAACTGAAAGGTCGGAGTGCAATAGCGGCTACCTAGAAGCGCCTGGGAGGCTCTCGATGACGAATGAGGAAGGCTGTCGTGGGGTTGGGAGTCGACGCCAGTCGAAGCCAAGATCGACAGCGGAGGGGTTTTGATCTTGAATTTCCCTGGTCTCTCTATATTCAATGGCGAGAGTCCCTTCGATATGCCGGCCGAGAGGAGCGATGGGGGGGGGGGGGGGGATGAAGACGGGCGGCAAAAGAATGGATCGATGGATCGATGGTCGCCTGTGTCGAAGAAGGATATGAGAGTCCAATGTCCAGGACGGACTTTTGTGACTGACAAGCCGTCTCAGGTGCCTGTGCACAGGAGACGCAAGCAAGCAGGCGGCTGACAGGTGATGGTCGGCAAGTTGTCGATCAGGCAGTCAGTCAGACGGAACTGATCAAAATTTCGTCGAGAGACAGACAGACAGACAGACAGACGTCGATCAAGTCGTCCGGAAGTCTGGCTGGCTGGCCCGGTTGGTGATGGAAGCTGGAGAGAGAAGCTGGAGACGATTGCGCAGAGGGTGGATTGAACTTTGGATGGATTGATGGATGGATGGATGAATCAATGCCCTGTTGGCCTCTGGCGGGGGGAGCAAGAGCAAATCAAGGCGCTCAAATTGTTCGGTCGCATCAAATCCATCCAAAATGGAGTGGATAAATCCGTTGGAAAAAAAAATACCAAAGAAAATGCGTCGAATTTGATCGATGGCGGGGTGAGATAACAGATAGCGGCCTGGCACTGTGCCGGGCCATGACGGATGGTCGACGTCTGGATTAGTACGTTGAACTCCACGCAAAATAGTGCATATTGCGCGGGGAGGGGAAGCAGATTCATGGGATGGCACTGTTTTCAAGGAGGTATACGCACTGTATTTGACTCGCTATCTCAGACTAACCCGTGTAGGAAATCAAAACACATCAATCAATTCCGGTGTGCGTGTTTCGACCTCCAGATCAGCGCCCAAGACGCCGAGGACCAGCATCGATGCATCACCGCCTACAGGCACTCGTATGCATATGCAATAGCATTGATAGATGGTAATGGCAGATCAACTGCGATGAAAAGTAGGGATCGCACTGGAGGAGGCTTTGTGAGATCCTGTCTATTCAAAGGAAGCTGGGCCACGGCAGACTCGGAGACCATGCCCCCCGCATCCTCTTTGAGACCCCTCAGACATTTAGCATCATCATCAGCGATTGTACTCCACGACTATTCTCGTAGAATCCCAGCCATACATTCACCAAGACGAACCCTCATCGACGGTCTGGTGTTCGCCATCCCGTGGCTGCACTCCCATCGTCGCACAAGCACCGCATTGGTCCGCCCACGCGAGCGAGTGTGCAGGTAGATACAAGCCCATCGTCGTACATACTCCGATCATCCCCATTCTTCACCCTTGGTCATGAGCGAGGTATCAGGCCCCTGTAGGTGCTGTTGACCTGGTCGGGCAGGACCTGGGAGAGCCTGTCGAGGACCGCCTCGGTGATGTTCTTGAAGGCCTCGAGCTCCTCCTCCACCGTCCCGCCCATGCCCGCGCTCTCGAAGCTCACAGAGTTGGTCACGTACACGGGCATCTGCGCTCTCCTGGCGATGATCCTCGCTATCCTGGTCGCGAACTCAACGGATGACTCGGACGAGAACAGCGTCGTGGCCAGCGGTTGCTGAGGGTTCAGTCTCTGCCCAAGGTCAGCCAAGCTCTCCGCAGGCCTCTCATTCATCCCGCCCCGATCGGCCCATAACACAGATCCTCGGCTTCCGACCCGGGCTCGGGAGTACTCACGTCGGGCAGGGCATACACGAAGGAGCCCATGGCCGTCGCGCCGCTGTCTGACTGGTCAGGGGACGCTGATGTGAGGAAGAGCAGGACGGCCTTGGCATGGACGGCGAGGCGGATGAAGATGCGTGTGTCCAGCGCCCGTGGCAACGGGATCGAGAACTCGGTCACTTCTGTTTCTCGAAAGCTCATGGTGGCTCGATGGTTCCCGGGATGTTTCCGATTGTTCGCGCTGTTGAAGGTTCAAGGGCTGGAAGCCTGATCACATAGGTAGTACGGAGTAGTACTTGGTCTGTCCAGCTTCGAGGATACCTCAGTGTCAAGACGGCCTTCTCACAGCTCCAGGGTAGGCAATTTAGCTCCAGCTTAGGCTTACATAAGCCATTGTTTCCAATCATTCACGGCTGCTCCCGCCTGCTTCCAAATCACGTGCCTCAAGCGTCTTGCCAGCTTTGGAACTTCGAGTCGACAAAACAGAAAAGAGATTGTCGGTGTTGAAGCATTGATTGATCTCTCAGTCTTGCAGGGGGCTTCTTGACTGCATCCAGGAGGGATCGACATACTCGTACACCCATTCGGAGTACTATACGCACAGCAGCGGGGAGCTCTCGACCGAGATCCTGCTTGTGTGGGCTCGCAAGAAGTCATCCCCACAAGCCCGTTCATAAGGTAGGAAGGAGTACTACCTGCTACCTATCATTGATCTATCTGGCTTGATTGCCATACGGCCTGGGTTTCCCCTCTCCTCCTTATTCCCATAAAGCTTTCTCATCTGCTTACCATCTTACAGTCATTCGCATACATACGTCGAGGCGTCCAAGCATTGCTTCTTGGAAGCGGACTTGCTAGGTTGTCTTTCCGCAGCCCCGTATCGCTTCCCGTCATTACCAGGGCCTGGTCTCGATATCCCCTCAAACGCCTCACTCCACCGGCCTCAGCTCTCACCCCTCTCGGCGCCCTCACCTTCCTCAACCCTTGGGCCTCCGAGTCCTCATGACAATGAGAACCGAGCATGTCCGCTGAGCTGGCTCCCTCATCCACGGGTCGAGATGGCCAAGGCGGCGGAGGACTGAGCCTGGCCGTCGCGAGCGACAGTGCCTGGGCCGATGTCGATGGCGGCATGGAGGACCCTGAAGAGATTCGGGTCATCTTCTGCGCCTTGGACTCCTTCTCGTAAGATACCATTGCCCTCCCGAGACACCTCACCTCACCTCACCCCACCTGCTGGACGGACCACGATGCGTCATCACGCTTGCGAGCTCTGTCTTGCGTCTGCGTGGTTCTCCGCGACGGCGGGAGACTTTGCCCAGTGTCAAACTCGCATACATCGAGCTCTTCTCCCACAGCTTCTCACCACCTTGGGCTCCCCCCCCCCCCTCTGCGGCCCCCCTATACCTGTACTCGCATTCCCTCACCACCCCTTGCCCCTCCTACGCATCCGCATCATTCGTCTCATCGCGCCGCTAACAGACTTGCCCAATTCACAGCCAATACGCCAAGGTCGCCCACTTCAACGTCACCCACCTCCGCCGCCGCTCATTCTACGCCCTTCCCCAGGCCCACTGGCAACTCCTCGCCGCCCCGCCGTTCAACTTTCTCGACACCCTCGACAAGGCCGACGCCGCCATCGACTCCAACGCCGTCCTCGCCCGCGCCATCCTCAAGTCCGGCCTCGCCTCCTTCAGCTCACTCTCCTCTCCCCCCGCTGCTGCCGCCACCACCACCACCACCACTACCACCACCACATCCTCCTCACCACCACCACCTCCTCCCTCGTCCTCCGCCGCAGACGTAGCCATGCCCTACGAGTGGGCGGGCATCGCCAAGTTCTCAGACATCGACAAGGCCCGCAGCACCATCCGCCAGTTCTACCGCGACTGGTCCGCCGCCGGCGCCGCCGAGCGCGCCGCATCCTACGGCCCCGTCCTCGCCGCCCTCGAGCAGGAAGCAGCCCTCCGCGAGGCCGCCCACCACGACAACCCCACCACCGCCCCCATCATCACCCCCAGCACTGCCGCCCCGCCCCCGACCACCAACGGCGACGCCGCACCGAGGGCACCCGCCCCCGCCGCCGCACTCAGCGACCCCAGGCTCAAGGTCCTCGTCCCCGGCGCCGGCCTCGGCCGCCTCGTCTTCGAGCTCTGCCTCGCCGGCCACCACGCCGAGGGCAACGAGATCTCCTACCACCAGCTCCTCGCCTCCTCCTACATCCTCAACGACTGCCCCGCCGCCAACCACCACGCCATCTACCCCTGGATCCACACCTTCTCCAACCACCTCCTCCGCGACCACCACCTGCGCGCCTACCCCGTCCCGGACGTCCACCCGGCCACCGCCCTCGCCGCCGCCGCCGCTTCCTCCCCGCGCGGCGCCGGCACCATGGCCATGTGCGCCGCCGACTTCCTCTGCCTCTACGCCGACGCAGCCCACGCCGCCGCCTACGACGCCGTCGCCAGCGTCTTCTTCCTCGACACCGCCCCAAACCTCCTCCGCTACCTCGAGGTCCTCTTCCACTGCCTCCGCCCCGGCGGCCTCCTCGTCAACCTCGGCCCCTTACTCTGGCACTTCGAGAACAACGCACCCGGCAACCACGGCCACGACGACGACGGCGACGGCGAGCACGACCTCAACTCCTCCTCGGGCATCGCTGACCCGGGCAGCTTCGAGCTCTCCAACGACGAGGTCCTCGCCCTCGTCGAGAAGGTCGGCTTCGTCGTCGAGAGGATGGAGACGGGCATCGACGCGCCCTACATCCAGGACAGGGAGAGCATGCTGCAGACCGTCTACAAGGCCACCTTTTGGGTGGCGCGCAAGCCGCTCTCTGCAAGCGTAGATCAGTCAGCGTAGATCGAGTCAGCGTTGACACCCCCAAAGTCACACAAGGAAGATAGAACAAAAGAGGGGGGAGCGAGCATCTAGCCATAAAACATAGCGCGCAGAAGACGATTTCTCTCATTCTTGTCATGATGCGCCACTCGGGCGAGCCATCTCCATCATGACCATCCTGTGAGCAATGCTCCTGACACATGATTCCATCGGGCCAGCAATTCTCGGCTTCAACACCCTTCCATAGAACATGCCCTATCCCTTGGTCGACTCCCCTCGAGCCCAAAGACAGCCGTCATTGGCTTCATTAGCCTTCCTGGTGACCCGTGATGCCAATTCAAGTCTTTCTTGTAACGGGTCAAAGACTCGGAGATTCTCTTCTAGGCCTTGTCACCATCGCTGTCTCATCCCACCACGAGTTGTACCCTGCTCAGCCACTTGCTCCGAGATACTCTTCAAAATTGATGCAACCAAGTGAATGGATTTCAGACGTGAGCCCCACATGCCCTGAATTGATTGAATTAAGATCCGCCATGCTGTAGCCAACATAGAGAGTGTTAAAAAGAGCGAAAAAAGATGGCCAGGTGGTTCGGAGGAACGTATTTGTGGATGAGCGCTGCTTTTCTTCCACAGCGGCGCCATCAAACATCGGGATGCGACAAAGCAGCGCATCGGGGAGGGGAAGTAAAAAACGTGTCTGTGCCGGGCCAAAGCATCTCCCCACCCCATCTCATTTCATTCGATCTCATCGGTGCCTTTGCTTTTGGTGATTTTTCTTGTTCCAGCACTGATTGACGGCATCCCGGACCAAGTCCCAGTCGTTGTACACTACAGACCCAATGAAGAAGACCTTGACATTGTGCTCGACCGTCACGAGCTTGGAGTAGTTGACGCGCGACTCCTTGGACAGCTTCTCGCCGTCCTCCTTCATCTCGACCCTGACGGGCTTGAAACCGAGCGCAGGTTCTTTCTCGAGCAATCGCGCCTTGTGTCCGCGCTCGTGGATGATGCCGTGTTTGTCGGCCTTGACGCCCTTCTTTTTGCAAGCTTTGCCACCATAAGTCAGGATGGGCCTGGTACATCACGAGGTCAGCAAAGTGGATTATGCAACGACACCGAGGGACCTTACACGCAAGTGCAGTGGCCTTGATCGTTTGCTATCACAATGAAACGCCTGAATCCAACAAAAAATTTGGTCCCGAATCGGTTCTGGATTTCATGCTTTCCGGAAACACTGGGAGCTCCGTCGTTGCCAGATCCTTGCGGCTCGGACCAGTGAACTTTAAAGATCTGGGACTCGTGTCAGGAGGGAAGGTCTGTTTGGTTGCAAGGGATCCAATATCTCATACCTCGCCAGGCTGGAATCTACTGGACGGCTCGACTCGATATCCTGTGGCTCGGAAGTCAGTGTTGAGCGGCCGATGGGGTCTACTTCCAGGGCCACGAGCTCACGGGGATCCAGCTCCTCCAAACTTTCTTCAAACGCAGCAATATGATACGCATCTCGGCTCTCCTGAGCCTTGGGAGTCGGCGGTCCTTCATCTTCAGTTTCATCGTACGGCGCTATGATTTGTCAGCGTTGCGCAGGTCCTTCGAGTTGGATGAAGGCAGCTTGACGAGTCATACCGTATGCTGCGGCTGTTGGGGCTGTGGACGGTTCTCCCATGTTGTCGTAAGGGTTATACGTGTAAGACTGAGTCGCGGCGATCGTATTTGCTAGCTCCTCTTCATGGTCGTGAGATGGAATTCGTTGATTGGTGTGCCTCGCCGTCGAGCTCTCTTGTTTCAGTGTCAGCGCCTGAGCATGTCCAGTATCTCGTCGTCCTTTTCAGTGCCGCTCACTTGTGCTGTGGCTGCGGCTTCTGCGACCCGCATCGAATGAGGCTCTTGACGTGAACTGCGATTCTAGAGGGCCAGAATGCAATGTGAGCAGATGACTCCCTGGATCTCTGCATCGTGGCGTCGTACCTGGCTCGGGCTCTTGATAGTAATTCGAAGCGGATGACCCGTGGATATCTGATCGCGCGACTTGGTGAGCTGGGAGGCTGCGATCCATCGCTGCGGCATTATTGGCCTTACATTGGCCCGTCTCGTCCTCACAATCGTCGCGACTCGCGTGTGACTGGTGCAGCGCATCTGTGCCAGAGAAGCGATAGCCGTCGAGGTCCGCATCCTTACTGCTGGAGCCTGGACGATGCTTTGATTTGGTCTTGGATTTGCTCGATCTGGGATTTTCGGTGTAATTCTCCGGTACTGCTTGCGACGGGTTAGCAAATTGTAATGCCCGGGGTTCAACCACCACAGACTGCGTCTCGGTCGGGAAGGGGAACAGGAGCGAGCAGATTCAGAGATCAACCCAGACGGCACGATCCAGCCTCTCTCTTAAATTAGAGCAAGTCTTCCACGTACTCTTGGCGAAGGGCTCCGTGGAGAGGTTCTCGAACTGCTCTGTCACGCTCTCTATTGTCGAATCTCTTGGAGTTTGTGCGCGTACGGCGGTTGTGGAATCTTCCTGGGTGTCCCAGTCGTAGTCTAGATTTCCTGCTCTCGGCACCTGCGCATGAGCTATTTGTTGAGAGAGAAAGGAGGCCAAGGCCGAGTCGAGGGAAGGGAAGAGTGTCTCCTCTTGGGCGAACACGGATTGAAGCGCACCTTCAGCATCCTGACGAACGCGGTAGTAGCTTTTGTGCTTTTCGTCCCAGCCCCAATCAGACCAACTGCCCCATTGCTGGGATTTCGACTTGGAACCGTGATACATGTTTGCATTTTGCGCGCCAAAAGAGCGCAGGGAAGCTTAGAAGAGCATCCAGCGGTCAGATGGGCCGCGAGCCAGAGACCAGGTCCGAGAAGATGATAAGGGGGGAAGGGAAAAAAAACTTCGGCAGATCACAGAGCAATCGAAAGCTGGGGCGGACTCGGCGGCCTTGGTCGATATGGTGCAAGATTTCTCGTACGGATAGGCACGGCCCTATAGCCGCCTGGTACTGGACGCAAAGCAGAAGCAGAAGCAGCAGTCGCAAAGCAGCAGCAGCGGGCGGCGGCGGCGACGGTAGCGGCGCGATATGATCGATGGATGGCGATGGAAAGGAGGAGGACTTGGAGGAGGGGGGAACATCGGTCTGTTTCTCCTCTGGCCGAGATTGGCACAATGGCCGTGGGTCTCGCCTTGCAGTACCTTCTATCCTGGTGCGAGCGCTCCCCCATTCTGGTGCCGTTACAGGTCTGACTCGTCCGAGGCCTCTGCAGGGCCCAGCTCGGAGTACCTGGATGTACATGCCTCTTGCGGCCTTCCCGCACTGCGTGGGGATGGGTGGGTTTTGACCTGAGAACCGCTGCAAGTCTCAACTGCAACTCCGTAATCGAGCCGCCGGCGCTGGCGGGTAGTGGAGAGTCGAAGACACCGTGCAGGAGACCTGCTCTGGCGTGCATGATGAACTGCACATGTGCCTTGCCTATTGAAGCAGTAGCGGCGGCGGCACGCGTATGCACGTACTCACGCCCCGAAATCTCTGGGCCAGGCACCCCATCGCCATCGCCTATCTGCCATTGGCTTCCGAGTCTGGGCCGTACGGGTGTGAGGCCGACCCGGTGGCATCGTGAGATCCTGCGAAACCCGCATCGGTCACTGTGGGCCGGACCTTTCGGGGGAGTACGAGTACGAGTACTCCGTAGCTGTAACCTGGACTCAAGCTTGGCCCCAATAGATGGCATCGCGGAGCGGGTTCCCGGCGGGCTCCTGTCTGGATGATCTGCTGCCCTTGGCGTCGTTTTCCTGCGGCCCGTTTGTACGAGTACGGGGTATGTACGGGTACCGGTATCTGCCTGTTTATCAGTCAGTAATCTATTCCAAAGCAGGTAGGTAGCAGCGCGAAGAGGTAGAGATTTTGCTCGTACTCGTACTCGTCCGTTGGCGTGGAACAGGGACAGGTGATCCGTCACCATCATGTCTCTGTCGTCGAGGTCGCACGGCGGCAGCAGAAGGCAGCGCGTCGAGACTTTTCGAGACCGTTGGCCCCTGCCACGTTTTTTTGCGTCATCTTCAGCCAAGCGGGCGAGCGATAATTCGACCCCAGCCCGTCCCGATGATGGAAAGCTGGCCAAAATCACTCGCTTGCTGCAGCCCTTGCGCACGCGCACGGAGCCACCCTCATAAATAATTGATGTATCGAGCCGGCCGTGCCACCAGTAGTACTCGTACGATTATGAGGAGGTACTCGTAGTACTCCGTACTCGTCCTGGTACGAGCTGTGAATGGGGCTTCCCGAGCGATCGGCGCGCGAGTTGCGGGCGAGTTGCGAGGCCGCAGCCGAGAGGTATTTTGATGCATCAACCTTGGAGCTTGACGATGGATGGATGGATGGATGGATGGATGGATGGATGGATGGATGGATGGTGATTGAGTTGAGGACGGCCGTGATCGTGTTGTGGTCGTTCCTTCCTGGATGCACGCGTTGGAAGTCGTCGGTCGTGCCTGCACTCGGCGCAGTCCGAGTCCGTTTCTGTGTGGAATCTACGCACGAGCGCCCCTTCCGTCCGAAATCTAGCGCAGGTCCGGCAGGAACTTGTGGGCGGGAGAAGGGAAAGACCCACCGAAACATTGAGCGGGCCCGCCGGCCGCGCTGTAGACCCACTGCAAAATTCTTCCAGGAGGTACAGAGTAGGTACCTTACTACAGGCAGGCAGGACTAAGTGACGCCCTGTAGCGCGCTTGAATCATGATGGCCCCGCTGCGGACCTGGATGCACACGCTAGGGCTCGAGGCAGGGACAACCCGTCTTCCTTTCCCTCCGTGGTTCCTTCCATGATAGATCGTGCAATTATTTAATGGCCGCTCCATCAATGCATAAGGTACATACCCTGGAGGGCCATCGAGATCCGTCATACGGAGTCCTACCTGGTATGTTTGAAAGGCCACATATTGATCAATGATAGAATCAATATCATCATGTAAGCAGCTGAGGCTTCCAGACAGTGACGCGGACATCACACTTGACACGGTGCACGATGCCTTGTCGATGCGTCATCGCGGCCCGGCAGCTCCCCGTGGACAGTGCGGGCTGCCACTGGCCTCGAGTATGTACTCGTACCCGAGAGTCAAGTGTTTCAGGTCGAACCTGGTCGGGCCTCGGGCCTCTTTAGAAAATGCCAGGGTCGGGTTTTGGGAATAGCTCGAGAAGGCATCCATCGATCAATCAATTGATCAATGTCTCCTCGCAATCATCAATCACCTGCAGGTTGCATCCAAGTTCCCCAAGGGGACCCCGTCCGCCACGCCCATGAGGCATCCATAAGACACACTGACGTCCGAGTCTTCGCTCTTCTGAGCCCTCACCACCCGTGTACATACCTCCGAGTACGCATCCATACGAGTACTCCATTCACCGAGACCAATTCTGTTCCAGGCACCGCTCCGACTCCTCCTTCAAGTCCTCGCCTCGCCTCGCCTCGCCCGCAGTCCAAGGATTGAGGCCACTCACCACAGATCCAACACCCCAAGCGCTCGCTGCCCGTTTGAGGATGCGCTGTGGCTCGATATCGATCCTCTTGGCCGCAAGACTTGACCGATCAGCGCTGTGCGCCGAGCTCTCGCGCGGCCCCGGCGAGCCCTGAATACCTCTCCCAGCCGAGTCCTCCAAGATCCAGATGAAACGAGAAGGGATGGACCATGCTGATTGTTGCCCAATTCTCCGCCTCTACCGGACTTGATTTTATACTCGCATGGGAGCAGTTGGACCTGGGGCGGCGGCTAGCCGGGACCTGCCAACTTCGTCGGTCCCCATTCGTCGCGCTGTCATGGACGACGATGCTGGAGCTTCACTCGTCAGTTTCGCCGCCCCCGCCTCCACCCCCGATGATGAGAACACAGGAGAGAGTGATCAATGGAGGTTGACCAGCGACGCATCCACAGTCTCAAGCAGAGTCACTACGCCCGAGTCCGTTGCGCCAGGAGTGCCCCCTCCCTCGCACGTAGCTGCTTTGGGTGGCCACACAACCTCTCCAGCCAGCAGACAACCCACGGCCCACCTGATCCATCTTCCTCCTCTGCCCCCCCTCCCCTCCCCTCCTCCTCCTCCTCCTCGTTCTGGCCATCTCCCTGACGCTACGCCCGATCCCATCGCGCCTCGTTCAGGAGGAATGGGCCGTGGACGCGGGCGCGGAAGGGGACGGGGACGGGGACGGGGTCACGGCGCTCCGAGAAACCAAAAAGGAGCCCCCCGAGACAGGCAGAATCCAGTCGCAGCCTGTCCGACGAAAATTGTCCCTTCGCCGGGCCTCCCCCTCGCCCATGTCGCAAAGCGTCAGACGTTATCCCCGACACCATCTCTCCGCCGGACCGGTGAGCCGAGACCTTTGGATGACCTTGGGCCCCGTTCACAAGCTCAACTATGGGACAATGAAAGGGTGGTCCTTGTCTCTGCGCAAAAGAAGCCTCTCCAGACATTTAAAGTTCCAGCGAAAGGGGACTACTCTTCCTCCCAAGGAGACACGGAAAGGCCACTGAAAGAGTCGTCATTGGCGCAGCAACCGAGAAGTAGGCGAGACTCACGCGGAACGCATGCAGGTGACGGGTCGAGTTCTTCGGACTCATCCGATACAGATTCCATCGCCTACCGCAATCGATGGCACTTTCCCCCACAGCTACCCGCAGGTGCAGCGCACGGCAAATCGCTACCTCGAAGCAGATCGCTGGTCACGAATCAAATCACTGCCTGGGTATCTCGATATGAGCAATCCCAGAGCCCGGCAAGATCGCGCCTCAACGTGATCTCTCACCCTCTACAGGCAACAACAACAGACACCGAGTCGGGCCGCGAAGGCTCTCAGCTTTCGGCGGATTCGTCTCATGGAGAGCTCGAGCTGCTGTGGCAGCAGCTGAAAGAAAAACGGGTTAGAGTCGAGCGAATCCGAGCCGAGATGCGGACATCTCGCAAAGAGTTGAAGCGCATGCGGCGAGAAAAGGATGCCGCGGACAATGCATTCATGAGCGTTGTTAGGCCGATGCTCGTCCCTCAGGGCGGGCCCCGACATGCGCCTGCCGATCTGCTCCACTTGAGCCTGGGGAAGATGCAGAAGCTCAGAGACGACTACCAAGTCCTTGAGGCTAGCTATGAGAAGCTGGAGTCGATGCTGGATGGCGAGGAACGCGACCTCGGCATACTGGAGACGCAATTCTTCGGCTTGTTGGCCAACGGGCAGACTGCCGTGGAGCCCCGCTCCGACGGGCGACGTAGGGACTCCGCTACAGCCCAGGAGGATGCTTACCTGGACTCGGATATTCCGTCCGAACTGAGAGGAATTTCGCGGGATGGCCCGACAGAGGAGCCGCACCCTCTGTACAGGGAGCTGATGTCGGCAATCGGCGACCTGGAGAACGCAAAGGAGGAATTCGAGGATCTGCACTGCGTGAAGGAGCAATACGAGCATGAGCGTAGCCTCAATCGGGCCACCGGGCAGCAGGATCTGGAAGAGATGATCGACTTCTTCACGGATTTCCCGTCCGAGGAACAAAGAATGAAGGAGAGCGTCGAGACGATGGCGGCCGAGGTCCAGCGATTGAAAGGCCTCTGCGAAGAGAAGAAGGTGATGAAGAAGCACCTGTCGGTCCGCATGGAATACGCGCTGAACCCGAGGATCAAGTACGAAGACCTGGATCTGGACGACAGAGAAGTCATCCTGCAGCAGCGGAGCTCCCTGGCCCACCCCGAGTTCACCGAGCTGCTCTCCCAGCCAGACCACCTGCTGGCCGGCCCGGAGCCGCTGACGGCGCTCGGCGGCCTGATGGCGGCGACGATGCTCGCAAACGACGACCCGAGCAAGCCTGCCAGGAAGCGCCTGGCGGCGAAGGAGTACGCCATCGACAACCTCATGCGGGACTGCCACGGCGCCAAGAAGGCCGACTTCGTGAACCGCTGGCTGCTGCACCAGCTCCGGACCTCGCCGCTCAACGCGGTGCTGCTGCGCTCCGTCTTCCTCGCGAGCCGCTCCCTCAAGATCCGGGACCCGTGGCGCTGGCAGTGCGACGTGCTCCACTACTGGTGGCGGGACCAGACCATGGCGCTGGCGGAGAGCTCTTCTCGGGACAACGTCACGAACGGCGACTCGGAGCGCTCGTCGGGCCTGGGGACGCCGCAGCTGTCGAGGGCTGCGTCTGATAGGGACGCAAGGCCTGAACACTGGAACGGCCAGCATAAACCCCGCGTCGATGGCCATTCGAACAGTGTCATGACTGTGCGCGGCTAGCAGAGGAGCCCCACGATCTTGAAGCACATTGAGCTGCGGCCATCATCACCGGGATACACAGGACCTTTGGATCATCTAGACTGTCCTCAAGGGCAGCAGGGGAATCACATCCCCCCAACCCACCCACACCACCCAAAACCAAAAAAAA
>NIGB01000009.1:841722-889749 GCA_003055145.1 Escovopsis weberi
AAAGGGAAAAACACCCCCCCCCCCCCCCCCCAAAAAAAAAAAAAAAAAAAAGAATAGAAACTGAGTTGGAGTTCCAGACAGAGCGACAATGGCTCTCAGGGTCCCTCAGCATCTGCCGAGCCCTTGCACCAGGGCTGGAGTACTAGTCAAAGGGGTTGCGGCACATGATACCCTCTGATTTCGATGTATACTACTACTACTGTACGATATGTTTATCCCAGCTAGCACCCCTTTAATCATACATTTGATCTCCACAGCCTCCCCCGATATACGTGTATTCAAAGGGCCGGGGCGAGACTCCAAGACTTTCCCCCCCGCCGATCTCGACACTACCGCATTCTATTCAATCCATGTAGGATGTCAATATGTCTTAACTCACACTGAAGTCTGCGCTCAAGACGACGAAATTGGCTGACCAGCTAAGCTCGCGCGCTGGAAACACCGGCATTCTCCGGGGTACTGGTAGGCACAAGGCCGGGCCCAAAGCTGACAGCCCTTTCTCATACCAGGACGGAGTCCGCCCCTTGATGCTGGACCTGGCATGGCATTTAGGTTTCCCGGAAGCTGCTGACGGCTCCTGAACGGCCGCGCGGTCCGTGCCTGTCCGGCCCACAAGGCGCTCGCTAGCTCTAGCGGGGTGTCTTGGAGGAATGGAGGCTAGTACAGGAGTCGTATGTACGGAGGCCTTACTGGTGCTCCGTTCTGCATGTTCGATGATGAGCTGTTGGGAGCTGAGCGCTGAGGGCTGAAGGCGGCAGCGGCGTTTTTAGGGTCGAGAAAAAGGAGAAGGGGGGGGGGGAAGAGGAGAGGCTAGGGGAGGTGGTAGAGTGCGGCTAATGGAGGAATACGATTCCGCCGACCGCATCTTCGAAGGAATCCCATGATATCCATTGTTTTGGAACATGCCACTTGTCGTGATGGTCTCAACGGTAATGGATCGATTGAAGACAGAGATGAGCTCGCAAAGAGTCCAGGAGAATTCAGGGGGTAATAAGTCATTCTGGAAGAGGGATCAGCACATACGACCATAGGTAGTGGAGAACTCGGGGTCCCGTCCGCTCCCCCATAGATAAGCCACTAACCGGCAGATTAGTAGTTGGGTGGGTGACCACCAGCGAACACCGGCTGTTGTATGTTTTTTTTGGGTAATTTTCTTTTCTTTTTCTCCCTTGAGCCGTTGCGCTTCCAGAGTTGTCTCTCTGTATGTGACTGAAGGTCAAGGCCGTCGTCGTTGCTTCAGACGCGGGTTGATGAGGGCGCGATCGAGTGTCGAGGCCCTCTAAGAGCCTCATGCCGTGCGACTCTGGCGGCCTCCCGACGGGATGGGCCCGATCAAGCTGCTGCGACCGGCATGATGCAACCTGGCAGGCGTCAAAGGTCTTGCACATCCATGCTCCCTCTCGCTGTGTCCAGGCTCTAGACGAGAGCGTTCCATGCCCCAGGTCCGTCTGGGAGATTGCTGGATACACAGACGTAGATGGAACCTGGCGGGCGTGAGACGAGCTCGTCGTAGCAGGACGTGTTGGGTGAAATCAACAGGAGGCGCATGGATTGGAACACAGATATCTGTAGATGGCCTTTTGAAGGGGGGGGGATCGCCAGGGGCCTGCCTCGTCACTCTCCGAACGTCCGAACGCCAAGGCAGGCTAGAAAGAGATTTTCATTCTCGTCTTCCTTCCGTCTTCCCTTCTTGCATCCAGTGACGCTCGATCGGGTCGGCAGCAAGGACAAAATCAACCGGCGTGCCTGTACCTGCATCGATGCTCGTATATCCGCATGCATGATCGCAGCGAGACTCGGGTGGCATCCGGATTCGACCTGTCCGGGGTGCATCCTACTCGTATGTACGAGTAATTGCAGGGTGCAGGCGGAGAATTACTCTGGCAAAGTACTGCCGACCAGCGTGAATGCGTCGCCAGCGAAATAGTACCTATAGTACTAACGTCACTTTGACCTCAAAGTCCAGGTCCACGAT
This sequence comes from Escovopsis weberi, assembly GCA_003055145.1. NCBI lineage: Eukaryota > Fungi > Ascomycota > Sordariomycetes > Hypocreales > Hypocreaceae > Escovopsis > Escovopsis weberi. Next base: position 843,698 of record NIGB01000009.1, read on the forward strand.
GTTCATCTCATATTGATTGCTGCCGGATCTTGTGAGGTTGGATCTTGGATCTCGATCCTGTCAGGGGCAATCATGCAGATTTGCGAGGAAGGAGCGGGACGGGCCCGAAGGAGGAAAGCGGGCATTTGATTCGGCCAATCGGATAAACGGCAAACGGCCATTTCGCAATGGGCCCCCACCGAAGAAGGAAGGAAGCGATGACCTCTTGGGCCGCGAGCCAATCAAAGACAAGATCAATGGATTACTAATGCGAAGCTACCGCGAAGCTACACGCGAAGGAGCGACGCGAAGCACCTCGAACTTGGGAAACAGCGATCGACAGCTACGGTTTTTCTCTGGCCTCTTGAGGGGGCAAGAGCGACTGTCTTGCGAGCGACTGCCTCCGTGGGCGGAGATGCCAGGCTGTCAAGATCATCGTCGACGATGCATCGACTCTTGGAGTCGGGCCAAGCAAAGCAAAGCAAAGCAAAACAAAGCAAAGCAAGCATCAGAGACAGTGGAACCGCCGAATGCACCAGGAATCGGAATGATCAATGGGGTGCTCGGTCCGTGCGATGCCAAAGTTCGGATTCCTCGACCTTTGACCTTGGAAGTCGATTGCAGATGATCGACATTTACTCGGCCTCGCTCCACCGCCCCCCCTCCCCGAGCAGTGGGACCTCCCAATCACGGCTACGGCTACGGCTACGGCTACGGCTACGGCTACGGCTATCTCGATCCGACGACGGATTAGTACGAAGCCTCAACGGTTGTGCAAATGCGAACCTGCCCCGGATTTCCTGGCCGGCAAGAAAGGGCTGTGTCCCATCTACGGAGACGGCAGCGGGCTTCCTGCGATACGAGCAGGCCCGGAACAGTCTCCCCGTTTGACATGTCTCGACGCAAGATGAGCCGCCAGACTCGCAGAGACTTTCTCGTACCAGCCTGCGGCTCTCCAGCCGCCTTCGTCAATTCGCAAGGCTGGGCCAGTCCTTGGATGACACAACCCCCGGGGGGGGGGGCGGGCCAAGAGCCTGGGAGGCGGACGCGGAGACAGTGGCTTAAACCACCGCTCCACTGCCAGAACATCCTCTCGAGCAGATGCCAATGGCGAGTGCTTTGTTGCAGGAAGCACATGTCTCTCCAGCATGATTCACATTGCGAGGCGGCTCCTCCTCGATCGGGGTGGACGCCACCGGTCGGGGCATTCTCACGCTGCAACAATACAATCCGAATGATCTTGATCATGGAGTCCTTCTGTCATCATTGGTGTCAGACAATTGACTAATCTCTTCGAGTCAAGGACATCCAGTGATGAGCGCCTTGTCAAAAAGAACGCTCCTGGTCAGAGATGGCGTCTATGTATGGCGCCTTGCAGTCCCCGGCAGCAGCGTCTGGGAGAAGCCCGTCACTCCACTCCGACATCCAGCAGCAGTCGGCGTCCTGCTCCACAATCTACCGATGCGAATCCTGCGGGTCCACGAGCCTGCACGTCTGCAGGGTTGCATGAAACAGGACGCCTCATCTCCGTGGGCCTTGCGGGTTTTTCCCTCTTTTGATGAGACCCGCTCTGCTTGCTCCGCTTTACCGCCCTATCGGCTAGAAGTTCTGCAGATGCTCCGCTTGTGCCCCAAGCGCCTTCAACGAGACAACCTTGCGCTCCTGTTTCCCCGATTGCTGGTTGGTTTTCCTCTGCTCCCTTGCTTCCGTCTCGCTCACGATTTTGTGAAAGAGGGTTCATCACTGCTCCTAGCAGGCGCATCACGAACCCCGTGAGCTCCTCCTCGCCCCTTCCGGTACATACATATTCATGCCGGCGCGTCTGCCCCTCCCTGTACCGGTTCACGGACTCGTACGAGCATGCCCCATGTCAATCAGAAGGGTCGGCTTGACAATGTTTGAATGTGCGCTCCGGCCTGATTCCGATCCCCATCACCCCAAGATGTGCATCTCCTAGGTCCTAACTCATCTCGGTAACGGCTTGTAGTCTCAAGACGTGACCCGATTGGCCTTGCCGGATCCCTCCATTGGGATGAGACCGCATATGCGGAGAAACTGGCTGCCGATGCTGTCATTTGCTCGGAATCTCTGCGCGCTGCGCCCTCCACAATCGTTTTGCTCGCAAATCTGAGTCTCCCAAGAGTCTCAGCCCGCTTGGCCCCTTCGCCTTCACCGTTCGAGCTGAGCGAATGCGTGCCCGATGGACAAACGGCCAGCCAGACTCGGCAATGCTCGACGTAACAGAGAAGCTCGGACGTGTCCGTATGACGGCCCTGGCCTTCAACGGGGTGGTAGTGCCTCCTATCCCCCTGGCGAGGTCCATGGTGGCCGACCCATCACAGCCCAGGGCTTCATTCTCTGTCGGCACTATACGGACCCCGGCCGCATCTCGACCCACCCGGCCTTTGCTCTCCTGCTGCCATCTGAATCAGAGTATTTGGAAGCCGTCGCTGTATCAAGCCGGTACCGAGTCGAACGCTGATCTGCGGCAGGACCAGCAAGTACCTGCCTAGTCGGTAGTACTTCAGCATGAAGGACGCATGGTGGCTGCAGGGAATATTGGAGAATCGGTCCTTCCTGCAGGTCGATGGAATCTACTTCTCAATCGTTTTATACTTATGCCAGGAGTATCTCCTGCTCGGCGCCGGCCACCTTGGACGCAGAAAGACCCGGAGAGGAAAGACATCCATCTCGCATGTTTCATCCGGCTTGAGGCTCAACAGCGGCAGGCGAGATACAGGTACAAGAGGAGGCGGTTGAGGACTTCGCGACCAGCTGGGTCGTTACTGGATCGAACGCCCGGAGCAGCGAGCCGACAGACGACCACTGGGCCTCAAAGCAACAAACCATAATCGCGACTCAAGCTTCGACTCTCGCATCGGTAAAGAACCTCTTTGGCCCCCTTCCGGCCCTTCGGCTTCTTCCAAAACCTCACCTCGGATCCTGAGGAACCTTTCGACATCCCGCCGCTTGCCATATTACAAGGAACGGCAATCCTCATCGCGGTCGACAAGATGCCTCAAGCGCTTACGGACGAGCAGCTTCGTGCTGTGAGCAACGTCGAGAGAGCCTGCTCCATCCTCTCCTTGGCGGGCTGCGTTTTCACCATTGTCACCTTCAGCTTGTCCAAGTCCTTCCGCAAGCCCATCAACCGCCTGGTCTTCTACGCCACCTTCGGCAACATGATGACGAACGTGGGCACCCTCATATCTCGGCAGTATTTGCCGTTCCCCAACTCTCCTGGCTGCCAGTTCCAGGCCTTTCTCATCCAGATGTACGCTTGGCTCTTCTCGGGACCCTCCCTGATGTCTGGGCATCGCTGACCCCATCGGCCAGGTTCATGCCTGCAGATGCTTTCTGGACATTGGCCATGGCGACCAACGTCTACTTGACATTCTACCACAAATACGATGCGAGGGATCTGCGGAAGATGGAGATCCCGTACCTTCTCCTCTGTTACGGCATCCCCTTCATACCGGCCTTTGTCTACATCTTCGTCAAGAACAGCAAGGGTCAGCGGCCGTACGGCAATGCGACCTTGTGGTGCTGGGTCTCCACCGATTGGGACATCTGGCGCCTTCTCACGTTCTATGTCCCCGTCTGGTAAATGAAGTCGCATGCCAATATGGAGGTGCCTCTACTGATTATTCATTCATCAGGGTCGTCATTGTCATCACTTTTTCAATCTACATTCGAGCCGGACGCACCATCTATGAGAAGAGAAAGGAGCTGGGTAGATTCGCCTCGACGGACAACGACCCTCAATCCTTCAGTGGCGAGGCTATTGGTACTATCAAGACGACAGAGGTGACCATCACCTCGGAGCCTGCCCCGACAGCCGGCCCCTTTGCCATCGGCGACAAGGAGGAGCTCCCGTCCATCGGGACCCGATACGGGCCGAGCCCGTCGTACGCCGTCCACATCGCCGCGGGGGCCCAGAACTCGTCCGAGACCACCCTGCCCCTCCCGAGCAGTCCCCGTCAGCAACAAATCAGCCGGACAACGATCACGACGACCCAGCATCACCAGATGAAAAGCCTCCGCCGGAGACACCAGGAGCTGAGCAACGCCGCGTGGGCATACACCAAGAGCGCGATCCTCTTCTTCACGGCTATCCTCATCACCTGGATCCCGTCGTGCGCGAACCGGGTCTACCCGGTCGCCCATAACGGGAACATTAGTGTGCCTCTGGAGTTCATGAGCGCGTTTGTGCTTCCCCTGCAGGGATTCTGGAACGCCGTCATCTACGCCGCCATCTCGTGGACCGCGGTCAAGGAAGGCTGGTCGGACATACGCCACAGCCGGAGGGCGCCAGCAATAGAGTTGGAGAGCGACAGCGGCAACCGAGCGGAGGACGGGAATCACCGACAGGACTACTGGATGAGCCGGCCTGTGCATCGGGACCCGAGCATGGAAACGACAAACGAGTCGGGCAATATCACGGATACCGAGAGGGGGCATGGCCCGGCAGGGGAGCGGCATCCAAGTTTGTGATGTGATGCGACTTCTCGGCCCAGGCCTTGCGAGGTCTCGACGACGATTGCGCAAACGACATTGGAGCTTATTTCTTTTGATATGACTGGTGGGAATGAAGTTTGACGACTCTACTTTTAACTACCCTTCTCTTCCTTTTCTTCGGTTATTTCTTCTTTTGTTTCATACGGGACCTTTTATTCGACCGATATTGATGTATTTTATAACAAAGGGTTCTTTTGATGGCGCTTCGGCGACGGCGCCGGGACACGAACGTCTTGGGAAGGAAAATAAAAAGGGACTGGGACGGCATGGCTTTGATATTCTGTATTCTTCAACTGTACATTTTTTTTTCTCCCCGTCCTCTTCGCTTCTTTCTCCCTAATTTTTTCTTCTTCTACTTCTCACGACCTTCTTGGAGACGGCTTCTTCCTCCCTCTACATGTTTACGAGCCGCATTCTCTGGATATACCATGATCATCAGACTTGATAGCTCAGGCAGATACTCTTATGTACAATACGACTTCATCGCACACGAATCTGATGCTGGGTCTCTGAACGAGCAACTGCCTCCGTGCTCTGGCCATCTCCATGATGGGCAAACATCCATTGTCTCCTCCATAATCTTATGTACAGGCACTCGTGCTCGCACGTAGGAGTAGAGTTCTGAGGGGCGCAGCGGTGCCGGGATATCGTGGCTTCGGGGACAAGCGACTGCGGGGCGGGCGAGAGAGACATGGCGCATGAGCATGATGCAGCGGCTTCCATTGAGAGGGGTGGGTGGGTTTGATGATGCGCGGCCTAGGATTCTTTCCTTGCTTTTTCTTCCTCTTTCTTTCTTTTCTTCCTTTTTTCCCTCTTCATTCGGAGCGTGCCCTGGTCGTCTGTCGGCGGGTCCGTGGACGAGTCTTGGTGGGATCATCCACAGCAGCAGCACGGAGTAGGAGTACGGAGTACGGAATCCTCGCAACCCACGTAAACATCAATTCCGTTTGATATACCTATCCACAACAGAATGGATGATATGATCTACCGGCATACCTGGGTACCATAGTACTATGGATCCGGCTGTGCTCGTATTAAAAAGACTGCCCGTAGTCCATGGGAATCGATCTGTTCACCACGGCGGGTCTGCAGCCCGATGGATGGACCTGGTGGGTTTTTCCACCCGGCAGGTTTGCGAGGCATTCGGGGCATTCGGGGCGTTTGAGGGTCAGCAGGGGATCTTGACAAGTATTACTCCGTGCTGTACCTGCGTCGGGCGATCTGACCAAGCCTTGGTATTGCATGGATGGATGGATGAATGAATGCTGGGATCCCTGAAGAATGACTCGTACATGAGAATTCGACGCAGATCAGTGCGGGTTTTGCGCATCTCAAGACCTGTCAGTGCAAGTGAGAACCCAGCACAGTTCGTAAACCTGGACGACGACGACGACGACGACGACGACGACGACGACGGTCGCGCTTTTCACTACGGAGTACATCTTGTTCCATTTTTGCTTATATTGTTTGACCTCCTCTTCGTACATCTTCCACGACTTCGCATCCAGCAGCGCCAGCAGACTGAGGGACCCCGGAGAGCATGGCAAAGCACCACTCCATGCCAGCATCATCATTGCTAGCAGCGTCAGACAAGATTGGTGTCTCGATTCCTCCTCGCCAAGCCGGGCGCCCAGCCCCCTTGTCCCGTCTCCGATGTTGTCTTGCCTCCGCCCCGCCGCCTTGCCTCTCCCAGTCTTCCATGCCCGCAACGGGCGTCGTCGTTGAAATCGTGCCTCGCATTTCGTCTTTCGATCGTGCATCAGTGCATCGTTCTTCGGTCATTACTCCTGGTGTGTGCGTCTCATCGTATATCCATACCCAGATCCCAAGTTTCAACGTCTCGCAACACATCATTCGTGGCCGGACTGCGCAAACCATTACCAACTCCTCCATGCTCGTGAAGAAAGAAACACACTCACAATCCCCTTTTCCAAATTCAAATAAAAAGAAAACAGGCCCGGCAGATGACATGAATCAAAGGAATAGTCACAAACAACAATGCCGATCTCAGCGCTCTTCCCCCTTGACCCCCTTGATGGTGTGATACTCCCAGAATGTGCCGAGTTCGAGGCACTCCCGCACGCAGGCTGCGTCTTCCCACCACCACTTGTCGGCCGTGATGTGCGCGCCCCAGACCTCCACCCAGAGCATGCGTCCGACCAGACTTCTAACCTCGGCCTTGACCTCGCTCTCCGCCAGCAGTCTCTCCATTTCCGTGTCTGGCTCTTCTTCAAGACTCCTCGCGCTCTGGGGCATCGCGAAGAATTTCGTCGTCGTCAGGGTGCTGCCTCTGCTTCGCAAGCCTGCCTCGCCGAGGAGCTGAGGGAACAGGGTGCTTGGGCTCATGCATCGAGATTCTTTCGCGAGATTGTGCAACAGGTTCTCCTCGATCCAGGCCCTCATCCTGGGGCCCATTGTCCCAGCACGCGGCAAGGGATCAATCAACGTGAGATTGAAAACGCCCCCAATCTTGAGACGGCTGGAAACGCTCTGCACGATGCCGCTGAGTGCATCCGCCGGGCATCGCGACGCCAGCGACAGGGAATACACGCTCTCGAGTATCCGTTGGGCGATGGGGATCTCGTCCGCCGAGATGGAGGTGACGGGTAAGTTGCGAATATTGGGGAGACTATCAAACGACCTTGTACTCAAGGACAAATCGTAGACTTGCTTCGATTGGTGCAACGCCGCGATATATGTGACCACGGCTGCATCGCAATGTCAGTTTCGTAGCCAAATCAAAAGAAGGATCGGGGTACCAACTTGAGGACTCGTGAAGAATCAGGACCATTTCGGCCGTCACCAATGGCTCTTTCGACACCTGGCCCTTCTTGATCAAGGCTTGGAACTCGAGGTTATGCATTGCAGAGAGCATCCATCGCTTCATCTCCAGGACCTCTTTGCCATCGCCGCACAAGGTCTCCATTCCCATGCGACTTGCCTTGTCCCACAACCCTTGAAGGATAGAGGCCTGCTCTTGTGCGCCAGTGGCTGCCATTTTTGATACCTCTTCCTCAATGGTGGTGACGCCAGCCAATACCGCACTCTGGCTACAGACTCTTTCCTGAGAAGGCTCTTGAACGAAAATATGAGACATGCTCTCACGAGATCCCGGTGGTGTAGGATTGTGCTGGTCACTTGGCTTCCAGCCATCTTTTCTGTTGAGCATCTCCGGCGGGTTTCGTTTCGGAGCAAACATTCGTAGAGGAGATTTGAGCGGAGGCACCAGAAAGGCCGGTGAGGCCGGAGGGTCCAGGCTGATCCTTGAGAGTGATTGTCGCGCCCTGGTCAAGAAACCAAGATTTTATAAGCCCGGGCCGTTTGGACTGGCAGTCCCTTGATCAACCTCAAGAGAGGGGAGAAACTTACGAATGAGTTGGTGACATCGGTGGCGTCGAGACCCCCCCTGTCCTGAACTTATCTCGATGCAATGTGTTGACATTGTGGTCCAAAGCATGCTGATTGAGCTTTGGAGACTGACAAATACTTGATTGTTCTGTGTTCGGAACGGTCTCCTCTAATATTTGGATGATGCTCCTCATCCTCTCGGACTCTGTCATGGATTCATCTTCAACGGCATCATCGGTCGAGTTGGTCGTGGTGGTGTCTGCGATCGAGTTCGAAAAGATGGAGTCCACTGAAGCCGACCCATTACTTGTCAGCCAACACTCATCAGTCTTTGAATGTAGAGGCTTGCTCACCGTCGTTTGATGTGCTCCTAGAAATGCCGCTCGTGCTTTCTACCAGCCTCCCAGAAGTCGGACTCGCACTTGAGGGACTGCCAACGTGACCATCGAAGATACTCGTTGTCGCGCGTTCAGGACTTTGAGGAACGCCCCCCTCAAAAGTTTGCGACAAGGGCGATCGAGTGGAAGCGATGCTCGGGGAGTCCAAGCCCGAGGAAATGGAGGATGCCATTCCACTCTGAGTGCTAGGGGCGTTGATCCGTTTGAGGCCTCTTCCGCGGAAGAGGGAGAACGGGGTCTCAACGGACGACCTCGAGCTTGTCGTCGATATGGAGGCTCTTCCCGAGCGAGACTTTGGCTTCTTCTTCTGTTTGGCATCATCGTTGACCTTCTTGGCCCTGTGCTCGCCCACCAACTCCTTATCGGGATCTGTCCACACCACATCCCACATGGCCGTGATGGCGGGCTGCAGCCCAGGTGTGAAGGGATGGGATGGTCGCCTAGGGAAGTGAAGAATATGATAGATGATGCACTGCACAGATGCCGACACCGATGCGTGGCTGGTATTTGACGCCGACGCCGTGCTGATGCAGCGGCAGTCACGCAGCGGATGTGGTGTTACAGCAGGATCGGTGACAGACTGAAATGAGGAAGGGAAGCTGCTCTCTTATTTCTGACAATCGACGGAGCCGCGAGATTTGATGCCTGAAGAGTCGAATCCCCGGTCTTGAAACTTCCTCCAGCTTGTCGAATGAACCAGTGACGATTGGCTAGTCCAGAATTTCTCAGGAAGAATTAGATACTTGAATGACCTCAACTCCGAATGAGCCTTTGAGCCTCGGATGGCTCTCGATAGACGTTTGTTCGCAACAGATCTTTTACTAATGGATGGAGAAGAGAGACTGTCAGAGTCAAGTTCTGCAGGTCGGATGGAGACATTCATCTCAAGAAGTGGAAACCCAGTCCTTTGAAGCGCCAATCGAGGGAAAGGTGACCAAGCGGCATCTGAGGAGAGACGAAAATTGGAAGGGGAGGTTCGGAAAAGGGTACAGGCATGGAGGCATCATGGCATGAGACAGACATACTCGGAAATCGGGAATCGGAGAAGATAGAGACTCGGCTCAGATTGACAATATGGCCAGGTCATTGAAACCAGTACTGCCTCAGTGCCTCCTTCGGTTCGTGCGCCTCCGGGAGGGAATGGCCATTTGTAAAAAGGTAGCGAACACGACTGGATGCAGGATCCCGGCTGAGTGGCGAGGCGGGATCGAGGACGCCCGCAACTCGGGTGACACAGGATGGAGACACTTGAGAGGATGAGGTGATGAATGTGGGAGGTGAGAGGTGGGAGGTGGGAGACGGAGCTGAGGATGGAGGGAGGAAGCGGGAGGAGGAAGCATCTGGAAGAGGGCGGAATCGAAATGAAGAAGATGGCGACGGCTACTCGTTATGACACAGTACAAGGCCTCAGCGGTGTCATCAGCAATGATTCAAGGTCACTCACGATAGAGAGTGAAACGGGAAGGAGGATGAAGTCAGGGAAAAGTGAGTTGGTGAAGAGCAACCGGCGCACCTTCCCTCCCGTCACATCTGACCGCCTGACTGCAATTTCAAGATTCGGAGACGCAGAAGAATCCATCAATTAAACCAAGACGTGGCCTCTTCGTGTCAACTCTCGGTTTCTGCAGCAGCTGGCGCCAGTTGTCTTCTCGAGTCAAAAATTGAACTGCTGAAGTGGATTGAAGCCATCCATGTGTTCCCGAAAGCTCCGGTCCAGCATCTTGCCAAAGGGTCTATACTAATCGACGAATCAGTGTGACTCCCACGACCGAGACGTGGGCGAAAATCGTTGGGAACATCCGAACACAGGCCACGGCCACGAGTCCTGTTATGTTCGGTCATGTCTTGGGGTAACTTTGATTCCATTCAGTCACGTCATTGGGGTCCTTGTGGAGGGCATACAGAGTAACAGTATGGTTTAGAGGTTGCAGCCAAGACAGAGTCAAACTCAGGACATCCGTGAGACAGCCCGAGATACCACTGTAGGAGGCAACTGGCTGATGGCTTGCAGATAGGAACTATGTACGAGCACGAGGTTCGCTTTCGAGGTCTCGAACTAGGCCGCATGGCTGTCCGGACCCGTGTCGAGGCCAATACGGATGCTGACACATGAAGAATGAATGAGAGGGAGGGAAGGGCCAGAAGAAGGAGTAGAGGAGGGCGGAAGGGGGGAGGGAAGGGGGGGGAGGAGGGAGGGGATGACCGTTGGATGAGACCCGTGGCAGCCACCGGCAACAGCTGCCGACCCCTGCCTCTTCAGCCCTGGATGGAGTCGGCCGGCGGCGGACGTGCATGGGCGATGAAACATGCGTCGTGAGTGGTTCCATGAACGATGGCTTGAGGTTCTCGGGTGGCACAGCGCGGGCCTACGCATCGCAGGGAGCGTCGAATCTTGCGTGCCACCAACACTCGCTGAGATGGCGCCGCCCGCAGCGGTACTCGGTACAATCCAGGCATGCCATGATGGGATACAGTGTATCGTGTATCGTGCCGTGTCTTGGATCTGGATTCGACGCTGTTTCGCCTCGCTTGTTGAGGATCCTTAGAGGCCTCGTTCCCCGACCGCATCGCCTCGACGCACGATGCATGGTCACTGGCCGAGTCCGAGGCCGCATGTCACTCGAGCAGATCCTGCCACAGCTCATCCGCCGAGATTGGAGGCTCCCATCATTTGGATTCTTTTCGATCAGGCTGAGGATGAGCGTGCCATCTCATTTCCTCCCGGCAATGCTATGTGCAACGCGCGCTGCAGAGGCTGGCTACCCGCCCAATCTTGATTTGAGAGCCGTGCAGCCGTAGGAGCTGCGTGGCCGACAACTCGCCATGACCATGTGTTCTGTCGTCGACAGCCACGGCAGATAGCTAGGATTGTGCAATATCTGTCTCGAATAGAGCGGCTTGTTGTCGTTGATTGTTGACCACCTTCCAGGATGGAATCCATGCAATAGGGGGCCTAGGGCAGCCGCATGTCCGCGAGTCGGGTTGAATGAGGAACCGCTTGGATGGCAACAGTGATCTTCTTCGTCTCTAGTAAATATTGGATTGAACTATACTATACATGATCCCATCAATTCATTGATTGATCGAGTCGGTGTTGGGCCGTTGCAGCCGAGTCACGACATCGACGTTACATGTAGGCAGCCTTCTCGAGGACCAGAAACTCGATCAATTACCCTCCCATCTTCGTGTTCTGGTTTCCCCTCTTCAAAAGAAAATCAATTCAATGATTGAAGAAGAAGGATCTGGGAAAACCTCAAACAGCTCTGCACTGATCAATGATTCATGCTCTTCCTCGGCCTGGCCAGCCAAGCCCTAAGCTCGGCCCCCTTTTCCCACAACCACCACCACCAGCTTCTCGCTGAGCTTTTTTTTTTCCCGCCTGCTAATTTCTTTTCTCTATGATTCACTGACTTTAGGAGAATCCAATTGTTTTGAGGAAAACAGGTTTTTAGCGAAATCTCTCAGGCTGCGCCCTCTCCGGTAAAGATACCCGCAGCTCTTCTCTCTCCTTCCGATCGCTCGCGCTCCCTGGACGCTCCTCCATCCTCCACCAACCTTCCAGGTCAGCCATCAGCACCATCTTCTGCCTCGACACCACTCGACTCGATCCAAAGCTCTCGGCATCTAGAGACCGAAGGCGAAGGCCTCCTGACCCCCAGGAAACTCCGCGGCAATGGACCCTCCAGCCGTGTCGCGAAGGCAGGGCCCAGAGGACAAAGAAGAGCCACGGCTCGAGGAGCCCCGACTCCCAACTCCCATGCGCGTCGGACGCTCCAGGTTCTGCGGCTTCCGGGACTTCGCAGACTATGTCAACAAATGGCTGAGCACGTCTCGCTTCGGCCGCCTGTTTCATCTCTCTGGCAGTGGTCATGTATTGCCGCCCCTCGATCTCGTCTTGTTGCCGTCCGATCTCCTCTGACTTGATGCAGCCAAACGAGATCCCAGATACCCATTTCTTCAAGGAGGTCCGCGCCGGACTGACGACATTCGCGACCATGGCATACATCATCGCCGTCAATGTGAGTCTCCTCGTCATGTCGCTTCGACAACCCTTCTGGCTGTCCTGGACGGATCTGGGTCTGACAACAAGCTTCAAGGCGTCCATGCTCTCCCAGACCGGCGGCACCTGCGAATGCGACCTCTCTTACCGAGCTCAATGCGATACCATTCCGGGGTACGTTGCCTGCAAGGAAGAGATGCGAAGGGACCTCATTACCGCGACCGCAGCTATTGCCGGCATGGCCTCCTTTGTCTTCGGCGCGTTGACGAATCTGCCTGTCGCCCTGGCGTAAGTCCCTTTCGCTAATGATCTGGTCCCCCTCCATTTACTGATGATGGCGATTCATTCGCAGTCCTGGCATGGGCCTCAACGCATATTTCACCTTCCAGGTAAGTCTCTTCGCCATCACCGCAGCTTCGGAGCTCTCTCTGACGACAAGATCTCAGGTTGTCGGGGCAAATGGTAGCGGCAACATCGCCTACCGCACCGCTTTGACCTCAGTCTTCGTCGAAGGCCTCATCTTCCTGTTTCTCGCCCTGACGGGCATGCGGCAATGGCTCGTCAAATTGATCCCCGCGACGATCAAGACTGCCACCGGCGTCGGCATCGGCTTCTTCTTGACCGAGATTGGTCTCTCCTATTCTTCTGGCATCGGCGCCATCACTGGCGGTGGCATGTCCACCCCCTTGGCCTTGGGAGGGTGTCCACGCGACCAGCTCAACCCCCAAACCGGTGGCTGCGATGGCGGCCAGATGTCGAGTCCTACTGTAAGTGTTCATTCTTCTCAGCCGATCTCCAACGTTGCTGATGATGGAGCTCAGCTCTGGCTGGCGATCTTCTGTGGCGGCATTGTCACGGCCTTCCTGATGGCGTTCCGCGTCAAATACGCCCTGGTCACGGGCATCGCCATCGTCTCCATCGTCTCCTGGCCGTAAGTTCCCCTCCCCCTTTGACAGAACCGCCGAGAAAGGAAAGGCCTAATCATTCTCCCAGCCGCCACACGACCGTCACGTACTTCCCCGACACCCCCGAAGGCAACTCCCGCTTCGCCTTCTTCAAGCAGATTGTCGCGTGGCACCCGCTGTCCCGAACCCTCAACCAACTCGACTGGACCCTCGAGACATCCAGTCCTTCCCACTTCGTCCTCGCGCTCTTCACCTTCCTCTACGTCGACATCATCGACGCGACGGCCACGCTGTATTCCATGGTCCGCTTCACCGGCGCCGTCGACCCTAAGAGCGGTGATTTCCCGCGCTCGACCATCGCCTACTGCACGGACGCGGTCTTCATCTCGATCGGATCCCTCCTCGGATGTTCCCCCGTGACTGCTTTTATCGAGAGCGGCGCAGGGATCGCCGAGGGTGGGCGAACGGGACTGACCTCCATGGTCACGGGGCTGTGCTTCATCGTCTCGATCTTCTTCGCCCCGATATTCGCCTCGATCCCGCCTTGGGCAACCGGCTGCACGCTCATCCTTGTAAGCTCTCTTCAGGTCTTAGATATTTGCACAGAGAAATATGCTAACAGGGCGGCAAGGTTGGCTGCATGATGATCCGGCAGATCACGCAGGTCAACTGGCGGTACATTGGCGACGTCCTCCCCTCCTTCATCGTCATGAGCTTCATCCCATTCAGCTACAGCGTGGCCTACGGCCTCATTGCGTGAGTTCCCTCACCCAGACCGCTTCAGCCCCCCAAAATCTGCCATCTCTCACGTTCGCGTCCGGGCTAACGGAGAAGAAGCGGCCTCTTCGTGTACACCCTCCTCAACGGGCTCGTCGGCCTCGTCGTCTTCCTCTCCAACGGTCGCATCGAGCCCCGCGAGTACGACCTCAAAGAGTACTGGACCTGGAAGGGCAGCGGCCGCGCCCCCTGGTTCGTCCGCGCGATCCGACGCCATCGCGAGGGCGGCGGCGGCAACGGCGGTCGCGCCAGCGGCAGGGACGACGCAGCGGAGCGGGAGAGCCAGCGCGAGTTCAACGGCCGCGATGAAGATTCAGAAGCTAAGATCATATCTCTCGGCGCCGTGACGATTGACCGACATGTATTGTCTGACGATGAGCCCCGCATGATGGGTGGGCTGCCGCATTGAGTGGTGAATGGACGACTGCTCCTCTTCCCCGTCTTGAGTCCTTGATGTTTCCGAGGAGACGGAGATGGGCGGGGAAAGAAGAAAGGGAGACGACAATGATGAGGGGACGAGGGGGAAAGCAGGGGAAGGGGGAGGGGGTTTCCGACCACAAGAAGCCCCCGAAAAAAAGAGAGAAAAGAACGAGAGAGAAAGGACAGACCAGGACTGTTGTGGTCCTGATGATACGACATGGATTTAAAAAGGACACGAGCTTTGACGAAATGATGAGGTACGACCAAGATTCACTGCAGCAAGCCAAGTCGATCTGTGGAAAGGATCTGGCGGATTGATTGCAGCAAAAAGAAAGGGGGTGGACCCGACGCTATGGGGGAGAGATGACCACGGAATAAGATGCACCAAACAGTTGTAAGAATTCAAAAGAAAAAAAAAAGGAAGAAATTCCAGGCGGCAAGGAGAAGACAAGATATGGTGAGCCCCCGGGAGGGGAGTTTTGGGATCCTGTTATATCCTGGGCCGTGCATTCTGGAGGTGCAAACGGAGTATCGGGTCCTTGCCAATGATGTAGATGCTGTCATGAACAAAGGGGGACGGGGTCATGAATATGTAAGAATAAAGGAGTCAGTGAGAAAATAAAAGCGAATTCGAGCTTCATGCCACGCACCGTACCGTATCACGCCACAAACACTGATTCTCCCACAATATCCCCTTTCTTCTGACGTCGCCCACCGGGATCAAGATCACTCCTCCATCCTGTCATCGCCCTTCTTCCGCGCACTCGACGAGCGCTCCTCCGCCCTCCTCCTCTCGAGCCCGTCCTGCACCCACGCCGCGACGCCCGGCTCCCCGCGCTTCTCCAGCACATCGCCGACGACCTGCTTGAGCATCTCTCCCGCGAAGCCGACAAAGTTGTGCCTGCGCAGCGCGTTCTCGACCATCCAGGTCCTGCGCTTGGCGTCCTCCCTCTCGACGAGCTCGGCGTCCCCGAACTCGCGCGCCCTGATGCGCAGGTCCCTGCACATGGCGAGCAGGTTGAACCGGATCTCGGACTGCTCGTAGCGCGCGACGCGGCGGCGCAGCACGTCGACCACCTTGGCGGGGAACTCGCCCGCGGCGCACGGCCCGTGCGAGATGGGCGCGGGCTGCAGGCCGTCGAGCTCGTAGAGCACGCCCGCGACGGGCGTGTACGCGACGAAGTGGAACGCGTCCTCGGGCTCGGCGCCCGCGCGCTGCGTCTCGTCGGCGAAGGGGCTGCTGCGCGCGAAGCTGTTGTGCGCGCCGCGGATCAGCTCCGAGTTGCTGAGCGCCTCGCCGCGGAACTCGGGCGGCAGGGGCATGCCGAACTCGCGGAAGGACGCGAGCTCCGCGCCCACGTCGATGGCGCCATCGCCGGAGCCGGCCTGGTTCAGCAGCACGCTGAGCAGCGCCTGCGTCGCGCACGCGTTCTGGATCGTCTGCGCCGCGAAGAAGAGATCCTGCGCCGCGTCGTGGTCGAAGCGGCCGTCCAACGGGCCCGAGGCGTCCGCGTACGGCCCGTCCGTCGGGTACTTGAACAGGAAGATGACGCCGTACAGGGGCTGCAGCGCGAGCAGCTCCTCGGCGTCGAGCGCCAGGAGCTCTTCGCACTGGACGTCCTTGACGCCGAGGCTCTCAATCAGGGAGGTGAAGACGCCCTGCTCATCGGGTCAATTCTCAGTGGTATGACGGGGTCTTCCGCGGGGCCCGTGGCCTACTCACGGCGTCTGATTCAACTGCGGAGTCATGGGTTAGCACCAGGGCAAAATATAAGAAGTCAAGTGGTAGCAGGCATCGCGCAGACTCACTGGTGTTCCAGCCACCACTCATGATTGCGGCCTGGGCGACGAGCTAGCGTTGTGGTGCTGTCTATGTACTTCTCAGGGCGATCAGAAGGAGGGAAAGAAGAGCAGCGCGATATGCTTGACCAGAGTCCAGCCAGCCTCGGGATGATGGTGATGCTCTGAAGGCTTCCTCACTCGTCTTCAGTGACGTCGTCCGTCTGCCTGCCGGTGGAGCAATCAAGTATGAACTGGGGTAGGATCTCGCAGCTCGAATCGATCGAAGCTCCAGGACGTCGCATCTGCCATCCGATAACGCGAGTGGCGATAAGATAAGATAAGCCCGAGCCTGCCGCGACTCCTGAACGCGGAGATGCGCTCAGTTGAATCCACGAAGCCAGATCCAAACTTGATGCTACGAGTACGGATACTACCTATTGATCCATTCAACTTGGGCTGACATATCATCAAGCGAGTCTTGGAGCTTATAGCTGAGAGTGGAGGGGAAAGATTAGCCGGGGTCATGCAAGCAAGTGCCATTCTTCGAAGCAACTGAGAGTAACTCATCAAACGCAATATGAACATGCCAAATCTTCCATGCTCGCGATGAGAAAGAGAAAAGAAATATAGTGTGAAGGTTCAGAAAAGCTAGAACGCAATCAAATCCTCCTGAGCAGGCCCATTGTGATGTTCCCTTTGCTCGTCTCCAGCATGGCGCTGCCTGACACTCTCATCCCCACTCGTCTGAAAGGCATCAACCCCCGTACTTTGCGCGCTATTTCCCTCCTCGGCTGAAGCTGTAGCTGTAGCTGTAGCTGTAGCTGTTGCTGTTGCGGCCTCGGTCGCCGCCGTATCAGTAGCGGCTTCGGCCTCGCGGCGCCTGGCTTCCTCAGCCTCCCTGCGCCTCGCTTCTTCGGCCCTCGCCTCCGCCTCAAGATTGGCGATATGCCGCTCCGCAATTCCCGGAGCAATGCTCGCCACGAAGAGCAAGAAAGCCCTCTCTACCCGTCTGGCGTGCCCCAGGAGCCAGGATGGACGCTCGCGGTGCTCGGCAACCAATCTCGCAGCCATCTGGGACGGGTCGGGGTTGCGCTGTTGGTCCCCCTCGCCTACGTCGGCTCTCTGGCCCTGTCCGTCCTCGGGCCCCCGATGCAACCGTGCGTACTCGGCGGCGGGGAAAACGTTCTCCAGGTGACGTCCGAGCGGCCTCCATGCATGCTCAGCAACGCCATTGAGAATCCCGGTGCTGAGGGCAAACAGAAAAATAGCCAAAGAGATCACCGTGAACCACCTGGACCAGCTGTTTGTCGGATATGCGAACAGCCACACGAAGAGAGCCAGCCGAATGATGAGCCAGAAATGAGGCAGTATCTGCAGAATCAGAGCAGGGACAGCCCCTACCACCGGATTGTTCGGGTGAAAAGCGATGGCAGCTTGTCGCTGATTCCGAGGATGCTGGGCCTGGGGCTGGGCCTGTTGCATCTGCCGTCGCTGGTGTTCTTGCTGGGTCTGCTGTTGCCGATGTTGTTGTTGTTGTTGCTGTTGTTGCTGCTGTTGTTGCTGCTGTTGTTGCTGCTGTTGTTGCTGCTGTTGCTGTTGCTGCTGCTGCTGCAGAGGCTGTTGCTGGAAATGGTGCTGCTGGTAAAATGGTTGCTGGCTTTGTGCAAGATAATGGGCTCGCAGTAGAGGAGACAAATGTTGGGTGTCGTCTTGAATGACGGAGGGAAATGCTACCGAGGTCGCGTGCATGGGGGCCAGATGCCTCGAATATTGTGGGTAGGAATATGCCGGTATTCTTGGTGTGTAAAACGTCTCGGATGAAGCATTGTTTAAGACGAGAGCTCGAGGGCCTTCAGGAGATGATAGGAGGTAGATATCAACGCTTGGTCGCGCATGAGCTTGCGGGTGAGATGTCCCGAAGAAAGAGGGCGTCGATCCAGCCGGCCCCGCGGTTGGGGGTCGCATATTGTAGTCGGGAGTGGCTCGACCGGTACTTGTCCGGGATCCGCCAGTGGCCAAGACCGACGGGGGCATTGCGGGCTGTGATAGTGAACGGCTTTGCAAAGATGGATTAGAAGTGCTTCGATGGAGGATATTGTTGGCTCCCACTGCGTGATTAGCATCCACGGCGCGAAAGAAATTTCGTATCTCTGCAGGGTTGACACTCGTCGGAGCCGCGGTCGGAGGTGTCGCATGAGCAGGTGCATGAGCAGGCGCATGAGCAGACACCGTCGAGGGAGGCACGGCAAAATTTCGAAAATAGGTCTCTACATGGAACGTAGTGCCATTTTGTCGAAAGGTCTCCCGGTGACCCGGCACGGCTTGAGATGAGGTCGAAGTGACTCCGGGTCCGTGTGAACCGGGCAGAACCGGACTGGCTCTTCCGCTGTTGCTTTCCGATCCATGAGCCTCGTTGCTCGGAGCAGTGTCACCAATGCCCCGCATCCCCAATGCCGCCCGACCACGCTGGTTCTGATTGATCAAGGCCCTGGTCCTGGCCTCGGCCTCGCGCTGGACCTGCGTCAGCCAACTCGTCATGTTCTGATGCTGCTGCTGGAAGGCCGCCACCTGCTCCGCAGAAGCGGCCGGCGCATGCGGATTGGGGACCGGCGAGGCACCGCGCGGTGGGACGAGCGGAGAGGCGGTTTGAAAAGGCGTTCGTCTCGTCAGGCCGGGCAGGGATTGCGGTGGCGCGAAGGCGGGACCTGTGGAGGTCGGGCGCGGCACAGTCTGGGCCTGGCCAACAGGAGCTGGACCTTGACCGCTGCCCATCGAGGGATTCAGCGATGGCTGGGCCTGGGCCACATCTCGGAGGACCAAGTGTATGGTGTGCTGGTCGGGTTGATTGCGAAGCTTCTCGGGCGCAAGCCAAGTTAGTCATCTATGTGGCCATGGTGATGACAGCGCGATGCGATATACGGAGTACGGAGTAAGGGGCTCACTCACAGCGTCAGCGCCAATGATGTCCAGCAGGCTATCGTTGTCGCGTAGGAGCGCTCGCCCGCGGTGGATCAGCCGCTGATGCTCGTCAGCCGGCCGCAACGGCAGCGACTCCCTGATCTTCCCCTTGAGCTGTTTGATCGTCGTCGCGGCGGAAAGCCCGGGGTAGAGCAACGGGCGAGAGACGCCGGCAGAGGGCGACACGATCTGGAGATTGACGATAAGCTGCTCGGATGGCGTATCCTCCCCGAAGGCGGAATGGGAGGACGGCTGGTCTGAAGACATGATCGCGGGATGTGTCCTTAGGTACGCCGTATATCGATCGATGCCCACGTCGACCAATGCGCCACTAAGCTTCCGGCAATATCGAGCGCCGGGACGGCAGTGGGCAATTAATGTCGGTCGGCAACGCTCTCTCTATGTCCAGCACGGAGAGCTTTCTTCCAGAGCACGAGGACGGAAGGATCGCGTTGAATGAGGGCGACGTCGGCCAAGGGCTGAATCATGCCAAACAGTCGCTGAGCCGCCGCTGAAGAGGACGCGTGCGGGGCTGTCGATGTTCAAGTCGGAAGAGGAAAATGATGGGGAGAGAGACCCTTGTATGAAACCAATCAATGCATCTTGGTCCAAGCAAGCATCAAAAGAAACGGCGCCATTCGATGATGATGGAGGTCAGAGCAGCTGCGAGATGGAGAGAGTCGAGAGACGCGAAGGCGAGACTCGAGAGTCCACCGTGGCATATGCGTGATGACTAATCAGATTGATCACCCATGGATGAGACGCCCTTCCAAAGAGCGTGCAGATTGGCACATGAGCCCACTCCTCGGATGCAGAATGACGGGCTTGCAGCTGGCCGCGAGCCAATCTACCTGTACGGGTGAATACTCCATAGAGACCAGCTGAAGGATCCTACGAGTACGAGCCAATGGACCGAAATCCCGGCGGCTTGAAGTATCCCACGCTGACATGCAATTCTCCGTCTCGGCTCAAGCAATTGAATTGATATGTTGAAGCTCACACCGCGCCATTCCAGGGTATGCGCTCCAGGGTATGCCTTCGCCTGATGCCAGCAGGCATTGAGATAAGATAACGGCGTACGGGCCGCAATGAGACTGCACGCAGTCGAGACATGGATCGATCGAGCTCGTCCATTGATCCATCAATCCATCTATCCCATCTCTTACGTCAGGGACAGCAGCTACAGCAGCCTCGGCCCCCCAATGCCTCTGTCTGCATCTCCAGTACTGCGCGCCGGTTGAGGAATCGGTCCCAAACGAAGAATGGCATCCCTCGGCATCGGCCAGGCCCGCCTCCCAAGCGGTGGCGGCCGGCTGCTCTCCTCCCTCCACGGGCAACGAGCGGCCCAAGCCGGATTCAGGACGAGCCCCTTCCTCGTCAGCTGCGGGCGCGCCAGAGGCTCCCCCTTGCCTGTCCGGAGCTTCTCGTCCTCGTCCTCAAGATCGAGCGGGGGCAAACGGCCTCGATTCTCGCGACGTCTCGGAGAAGCTCTGCGCAACAGCAAGATTGAGTGGTACCACATCCCCGTCGGACTCGGCATCGGCTTCCTCGGCGTCTTCCAGTTTCTCAAGATCCGGTCGAGGGAGGCTCGCAAAGAGCATGACCTGGAAGAGGCGCCCAAGCCTCGCCCCAGAATCCGGCCAAGCGGGCCATGGTAAGAGCACGAAGCCTCCACGACGGGAAGAAAAGGAACCAAAAGATGGAGTTAACCGCGCCCTGCAGGCAAGTCCAGGTCATGTCGACCTTGCCCCTCAAGGCCATCTCTCGGATATGGGGCAAGTTCAACGAATTGACGATACCTTACTTCCTGCGGGTTCCCGGCTTCCGACTATACTCGTTCATCTTTGGGGTCAAGTAAGCTCGAGTGCCGTCTACGATGCAGAGGCCCGAACTGATCGTGTCCAGTCTCGATGAGGTAGCAGAGCCCGACCTCCACACATACCCCAACCTGGCCGCCTTCTTCTACCGAACCCTCAAGCCCGGCGCGCGCCCCCTCGACCCCGACGCGAACGCCCTCCTCTCCCCCTCCGACGGCAAGATCCTCCAGTTCGGACAGATCCAAGGCGGCGACATCGAGCAGGTCAAGGGCATGACCTATAGCATAGACGCCCTCCTCGGCAAGCAGACCCCGCCGTCCAGCATCTCCAGCGGCTCGTCCGGCCACAGCCCCCACCCCTCGGACCACCTCCTCGGCCCCACCGCAGACGAGGACGTCATCCGGCAGGAGGAGCAGTTCGCCAAGGTCAACGGCATCTCCTACACCCTGCCCGACCTCATGGGCGGCAGCGGTGCCGCCGCCAAACCGAACCCCGCATCCCAGTCCACGCAGACGCAGCGCCCCCCCGTCGCCGACGAGTCCCTCGCCGCCTCCTCCTCCGCCGTCTCCCAGGTCCGCGCCGACCTCGCCCGCGCCGACCGCCCCTGGTACCACGACCTGCTCTCCCACGGCAAGCCCAACGCCCTCTACTACGCCGTCATCTACCTCGCGCCCGGCGACTACCACCGCTTCCACTCCCCCGCCAACTGGGTCGTCGAGCGCCGCCGCCACTTCGCCGGCGAGCTCTACAGCGTCTCGCCCTACCTGCAGCGCACCATGCCGGGCCTCTTCACCCTCAACGAGCGCGTCGTCCTCCTCGGCCGCTGGCGCTGGGGCTTCTTCAGCTACATCCCCGTCGGCGCCACAAACGTCGGCTCCATCGTCATCAACTTCGACCGCGAGCTCCGCACAAACAGCCTCCTCACCGACACCGCCGCCGACCGCGCCGCAGAGGACGCTGCCCGCCGCGGCGAGCCCTACCTGGGCTTCGCAGAGGCCACGTACGGCGGCGCCAGCAGGGTGCTCGGCGGGCGCGCCCTGCGCAGGGGCGAGGAGATGGGCGGGTTTCAGCTCGGCAGCACCATCGTGCTCGTCTTCGAGGCGCCCGCCGCGGCGGAGCTCGGCGGCGAGAAGAGGGGCTGGGAGTGGGCCGTCGAGAAGGGCCAGACGGTCAAGATGGGCCAGGCGCTGGGACGGGTCCACGAGAGCTAAGGGGCAGCATCTGGAGCTTGTCATTTTTTTTTTTTTGGCATATTCTCTTGAACATACCTATCAAACTATCCAATACGAGTCAATGAAGAGAAAGCCCAGATCAGGCGTCAAACAGTTTCAAATTCTAGAGTGAATGCCGTCCATCTCGCAACTATGGTAAGTGAGAGATTGACATATGAATGCTATATTGATGCTATACCGAGAATCATTGATGTTGATCCTTTCCAGCTCGCGTCCGCCATATATCGTAGTTTCTCGTATATCAAGGGGCTCTCGATGTGATCTGCGCCCTCCGAGTTTATTCTGTCCTAGGTAGACCCTCGCCATGCACCGTGATCTAAATGCTCCACGCCGTACTCCGTCCCAGCAGCCCAAACAAAAATGGTGAACAGAGAAACCCATACCACGTGAAAAGAAGATGAAAAAAGAAATGAGGAATCAAGGGAAAAAAGAAAGAAAGAGATGTGTATCCGAAGTATCCGACGTGTCCGAAGAATTCACCACGTCTCGGCGATGTACTGCCCGGCCTCCTTCTTGAGGTTCCAGAAGTTGTGCGCCTCGCTGCGCTGCAGGTTGCCCTTTGCCATGGCGACGTCGACGAGGCTCTGCTCGACGCCCTCGCCCATGCCCTTGGAGCTGCCGCAGACGAAGATGCGGCCGTCGACGGCGTTGATGATGGTCCAGACGAGGTCGGCCTGGTGGCGGACCTCCTCCTGGACGTACTTGCCCTCGCCGCGGCGGCTCTGGACGACGCGCTTGAGGTCCTCCTCGTGGACGCCCCACTCGCCCGAGTAGAGCTCGTCGAGCAGGGAGTCGCGGATGCCCTGGAGGACCCAGACCTTGTTGGCGCAATTGGCCTGCTTGAGGCGCCGCTGGACGAAGCCGCGGAAGGGCGCGATGCCGACGCCCGCGCCGATGAGCAGCATGGGCCCGTCGGCGTTGAACTGCTGCGCGAGCGGGTTCGCCATGAGGCCCTTGAACATGGGGATGAAGAGCTCCGGGGGACCTCGGGCTTGATCTGCGCCTGCTGCGCCTGCGCCTGCTTCTGCTGACGCTGCTGCTGACGCTTCCTGCGCGGCGAGGAACCGGCGCGCCTGCCGCTCAAAGTAGCCGGAGCCGACGCCGGTGCGCTTCCCGCCGCGCCAGTCGTCGGTCTCGTGGACGGTGACGGCGATCTCGATGAGGCGGTGGCGCTTCTGGTCGCGGATCTGGAACGACTCGTGCGGGTCGTTGGAGAGGGAGTAGAAGCGCGGCATGAGCTGCTGCAGGCAGGAGAGGAGCTCGTCGAGGGGCGGGCACGAGCTGGGGAAGGCGTGCAGCAGCTGGGGCACGGTGATGTGCGGGCCTGTCCGGAGGTCGCAAAAGGTGCCCTGGCCCTCGGCGGCGCAGAGGAACATGAGGATCTTCCTCTCGTTGTCGTCGGCCGCGTGCTCGGCAAGGACGCGGAGGAGGGGCTTGGTCGGCGGGTACGACTGCAGGTCGGCGCACCAGGTGAGGACGTCGCGGCGCGTGGTGACGAGCTCGCGGGCCTCCTCCTCGCCCCAGACGGTGGGCCACCGCCCGCCCGTGGTCGCCATGCGGACGGGCCTGTCGCGGGCGTAGTGGGGCACCATGAGGGCGTCGAGGACGTCCTGGACGAGCGCGTCGTCGTTGGGCGCCGTGACGCCGATGGCGCCGCCGACCTTGAACTCGATCTTCTCCTCGTCGGGGTAGTCGCTGACGTCGAGATCGAAGTGAAAGGTGCGCTTCTCGGCGCCGGGGTTGGTCAGCTCGCGCGCCGAGTGTATCCGCGCGGGATAGACGTGGTAGGGCGGGTGCGGCTGCACGAACGACGGGGGCTGGATGGAGGTGTCGACGCCGCCGTTGGTGTTGCCGGACTCGCGGGCGAGCGTCTTCTTGGTGAACCTGTCCATGTCATTGGCCGTTGCCATGGAGCGCAGAGCGTCGCCGTCGCTGCCGAGGGAGATGGCCGAGTCGGTCGGGGAGGAGGGGCTGGCGGGCCGCCGGATGGGGCTGAAGGAGACAATCTTGGGCGGGAGGGGCGCAATCTTGCTCAGGACGGTGGGGATCTCTGTGATGTTGAGGCGCAGGGCGCGGAAGGCGTCGTTGTCCGGCAGGACGAGCTGCTCGTACTCGAGGCCGGCGCGGCGCTTGGAGCCGGGAGGGGCCATGAGGCAGCAGCCGCCGCCGCAGCAGCGCCCGACGAACTCGGCGGTCGTCTCGCCGGTGATTCTCTGGATGTCGCGGGCATTCTGGGCGATGAGCTTGGTGGAGGCACGTCGCCGATGGAGGGGCTCGTTGTCTTGGTCGTCGGCCGAGTCGTCGGAGGAGAGACTCAGGGAGGGGGCAGCCGAGGAGGGTGCCTTTTGCGTCTCGGGAACGCCGCCGTCGACTGCCGAGGGCAGGCTGTGCGTTGTCTGCAGCGTCGACATCATGTTGTGAAAGAATCTGGAGTTGAGCGTTGCCGGATATCGAATAGCAGCCAATGGATGCAAACGCAGACTGGCAGGGGAGATGGGGGAGAGGAGTTGATGGTAAGAGGTAGAGGAGGTAGTAGAGGTGATAGTAAAGCGAAGGGACTGGCACGATTCGGGCGGAATCTTCATCTGGTGGCGGGAAGGGGGTGGCGCCGGGAAAAGCGAGGTCGAAAGCGGGAGGGTTTGCGAAAACGGACGGCGTCTTTATTATCAGATGGATTGAATGATTGATCGATTGATTGATAAGAATTGTGACCAGATTGATAAAATGATGACAGGGTGGGATCCGATGAATTGTATCGAGACCGGCCGATGGTTGGTCGATGGCGATGTCGATGTCGGCGTTAAGGCGGATGCAGATGGACCAAAGGGGACTCCGAGAATATGTCGTGCCGAATCTATCCGCGAATCGAGACCAAGCACGAAGCCTGCATGTGCGACATGCCTCGATCTTATGGATTGATCAATCTTTCTTTATGAATGGCAAAGGAGATGAGGAGACCACGCGGCAGTACGAGTATGAACCAGAACATGAGGAATTTGGAATTGTTCGTACCAGTACCAGTACTCGTGCAGTTTAGTATCTGATCGATTCAATGCATCAATAGTAGGACTGCAGGCTATATAAAACACGCAGCTGCATGATGCATTGCGCAACCCTGGCAGCCCACCGCCTCTGCAGTGCATCCTGCATCCAGAGCATCCACGAGTTCAATACCGATACTGATGACTCGTACTCGTACGGCCGGGATCACCCTTACGAATACATCCGAGTGCGAGTACAGGCACATTCAGGCAAAAGATTCATCGGCCGAGTCAGCGAAGGCGCCCGCCACCATGATCTAATGATGATGGCTGCAGCCTTTGTGTCTTCGTGAGAACGTGAGAACTTGAAGACTCCGTACTGATTAAATCCAACGAGATTAAAGCGAAGAGTCATTGATCTCGACCCTGCTTAGTCATGATTGCCCCCCTGTGCAAAACTCGAAACGCAGATTCTGACCGTGGGCGAAGTTCCCCCGCATGCACTAGACCATTTCGAGACAGCGCGCCTTACATATGTATGCGCATGTGACGCTTACTAAGGATATTCATCTATCAGGATGCATTCGTCAATCGAGGTGCTTCCAGGACATCGTCAATGATGCTGCATCTCAAGATCCTCATCCGAAGGTGCATGATACCAAGGTATTCGCTGTACCTGTATCCGTACTCGTACGGCCAGCAGGGTGCCTCGTCGTCAAATCCTCCTCTTACATATGTACATCATACCGTGCATGTCTCGGCACTCGTCAGACGCTGCGGAACCAGGACATGGATTGATGGGTCAAGCTTCGTCCCTGCCAGATCATCCCATGTGCCATTGATCTGATCACGGACACTCCACCAGGAAGACAGACGAATCTGCCACTTGTGAACTCGAATCCATTGACCGTCTTTCCCTCCTTGCCCCGAGATACCTACCGTTGAATATGGCTCTTCTCAGTCGCCGTGATGCAGTGCTACGACGGGCGGACTCGAGCGCGGGAGCAGCCTCGAGCGAGCAATGCCTCACCGTATCTTTCGGCACTCTTCCGTACCACTTGCTTCCAGCTGTCATCTTCTCGCGGTGGTAGCATTGCCCGCCGAGTAAGTCTTGACTACATATCTGTGCGTGTGCGAGTCTTCCACCTCGGCGACAGACCCTCCTGGACTCGGACACACAAGGTCATGACGTGGGAGCTCAAGCGGCCGTCATCGATTCCATGGCCACGTCGCCCCATGTCGCCAATGTCCGCACGTGTCATAAGAAAGCGGTATGAAACGTCGCAGAACGGAACGGGCCACGGCTGGGATGGAGAGGGTCTCACAGGATTGCTGGCTTTCAGAACCTTCTTCACACCGCAACACTCGCGTCATGCTTCTGCCCTCGAGCATTGATCCATGGCACCAGAAGTGACCCCGAGCCTCAGAAGTCCACGCCGAACTGAAATCCCGGGCCCGTTCCCGGATGCCCTTGCATGACCTGGCAGCTTCCATTCCGACAGCCCCTGAAGACAAACCACAGGGATGAATCGTATGTGGTAGAATGCTGCGTCAAAGGCCATGGGAGGTGGGCGGAGAGCTTCCTTGGGGTCTTTGATCTTCGAGATGGCGCCCCCCCCCCCCCCCTCTTGAAATGCGACGGCACTCCAGGATCGAGAAGCCACGAATATCATTCACAGCATGGCCTCCATACCTCGCACGCACCAGAGCCATTCACCTGCCCATCACTGAACGCATTGATGCCATCGACCCCTATCACAGAAGGGACGGAAAGCCAGGAGGTGATTTTACGCTTTGTATTCGCCTAGACGCGGCACAACAGTAGAAACACATGTGACATGTACATGTCGCAAAACTCCTATCCGGAACGCCCCTTGCTATTATCGAATCAACCGTTCAGACAAGAAAAAATAAAGAAAAGAAGGGCAAGAGAAAAAGAGGAAACCAAAACCCGTCGTGGCCCCACGAATTTCTAGATGTTGTGATGAACTCGTCATGACTTTTTTTCCGATTTTTTTTCTCTTTCCTTCAATCGTGATGGGACCAAATCAATGCAGAGCAGATGGAACATTGTGACTTTTTTTCCCCCTTCAACCACAAGGTTGCCATATGACTTAAGAGTCACGGTTGTACTGGCCAGCAACCAAGCAGTGGTCACGCTCGAAGGGTTCTGGAGGGAGGGTGAAAAGTTAGCCATCGAGATTCAGGGAAGAGTGCTCCTCGGGGGAGGACCGAAGCAAGGTCGGGGACTTACCAAGAGTCAGCTGGAACTTGGGCTTGATGCCCTCGCCGCGCATCTTCTGGACCTCGGAGGCGAAGACCTCGGCAGCGGGCGCTGTGCTGTCGATACAGTTGGCCTTGATGGAGATGACGACGCCGCCGCCGACCTTGAGGAACCAGTTGGCGTTCATGCCGACGATGCGGGCCTGGTCGGGCTGGGCGACGTCGGCGAAGATGACGTCGACCATGGGCACGATCATGCGGTATCGCTGGGGCTGGCGGGCGTCCTCGACGATGGGGACGACGTTGGGGCGCTTGGAGGCCATGGCGACGAGGTCGCGGCCGGACCGGTTGGAGAACTCGACGGCGTAGACGAAGCCCGTGGGGCCGACGACGTCAGAGACGTGCGAGACCGAGGTACCGGAGGCACCGCCCAGGTAGAGCACGCGCGAGCCCGGGCGGATGTAGATGTCGTCGGCGCCGCCAGCGATGGCCGCGCACAGCTTGCTTCGGAAGGGGTTCCACAGGCGGTACTCGATCTTGGTCGTGGTCGTGGTGCCGTCGTCGTTCTGGACCGTCTCGTCGACCGAGATGCGCTTCTCGCCGTAGACAGACTCGCCGGGGACCATGTTGCGCGTGGCAATGCCGTCCTCCTTGCCGCCGCGGACGACGAACACGCCGGGGTGGCGATGGGGCTCCTGCAGGGTGGAGGGGGCGAGGTTAGAATGGTAAAGGCCGCATCGCGAGCACGCGGACTCGCAGGCATCAAACACTGGGCGCCTGCCCGTGATCATGGAAGGAGAAGGGGGGGGGCTGCAAACGTACAATGATGACCTTGGCGCCGCCGTGCTGGCCAGGCTTGCCGCCGCCGCGAGCACCTCCGCGACCGCCACGGCCGCCGCCGCGAGCACCACCGCGAGGGCCGCCGCCGCCTTTTCGGTTCAAAAGCTCGTCAGTCAAACGCTCAAATCTCGAGATGCGAGTCTCGTCCACCTCGCTCCCCTCCCCTCGTTCTCGGACATCGACAGCACAACATACCACGTCCACGGCCAGCACCGCCGAAGCCGCCACGGCCACCGCCGAAACCACCGCGGCCACCGCCACGAGCTCCTCCACGACCGCCAGGGCCGCCGCCGCGACCACCTCTAGGAGTGAAAGGCGCCATTGTGAAAAGAAGAGAATGAGGATGGGCAATGGGGCGATTGAGATGAAAGTGATGCGAAAAGCGCTCGGCTGTTCAGAAATTTCGAAAGTGCAAGGCGCCTTCGACCCGGGAATGCAGCTCGCGATCCGCAAAGATGCCCTGTTGTAGCTTTTTTGTCCTCGGAGAGACCTTTCTACCACGCAGACGATTGGCGAGGAAGAATTTTTTGAAGCTTTTTTTTTTCTGCATCCAAGCTTGTCAAGGATGTCCCCACTATTGGCCCATTCTTGGCTTAGACTCCATCTTGGGTGGGTCGTTTGCGATCATTCCGCACCGACTATGATCCGTTGCTGACAAAGACAGTCACGTGAGCGACCTCACAGGTACTACCTAACTCATTGAGAGAGGCACTGAGGTCATTGGAGCGAAGCCAGATCGCGTTCATGGCCACGGCTTCGCATGATTTTGGAAGAAAAAGAAAAAGACTATCAATGCCATTGCTCAAGTTGTAGATGCATGCATGCATGCAGATTTCATGTCCTCATTGAGGTCAATGGCTCTAAGAGTTGCGCGTGGACTTCCGTTGTCGCCGCGGTGTTTGTAGAATCCAAAGTGCAAAGTCCAATCCCACAAGTCGATCCCGTCGTCTGATTGGACCAGGGCAGAGAAACCCTAACATTTACCGAAAAAGGCTAAGCGAGCATTTGTGGCCCTGCGCTGCCAGAGGCGGCCCCCCCAGCTCAGCGCTTTAGGGCAAAAGTTTCAGAAATTCTCAACTTCAGCCCGTTGAACCCACGTCGTCGAATCAGTCGTCATCACCACACAAGCCGCCGAGATGGTGAGTGCCGCTGCCCCTCCCGCCCCGAGATTGATATAAAGGTCCTGCAGAAAGAAAAGGAGGAATTGCTGTGCCCCGTCGAAGGAGAACATCATGGAAATGCTCTCCCCCTGCCCTGCCGAGCTCTCGTGAAGCTCGCAGACTGAGGGGTCCGAGGGCTCCTCGCTCGAAAAGAGCGGGAGGGTGAAGATTGGGAAAATCGTGGATCTGGAAACGCCGGCAAGACGAGCAGAAAAGAGGTGGATCATCTCTCATGACATTTTGAGGGAAGGGGGGAGCAAAAGACGCAGGGCGACGCAGGGAATACCATTTCGGACGGCAAACCGTGCAATCTTGCTGCACGGCAAGACGACGGCCGAGAATGCTTGGGACTGACGTTTTTCTTCTTCTTCTCCTTCTTCCTCGCGACGAATAGGTTCGATACGCTGCGACCGAGATTGAGTCCGCGAAGTCGGCTCGCGCCCGCGGCGCCTACCTGCGCGTCTCCTTCAAGAACACCCGCGAGACCGCCCAGGCCATCAACGGCTGGAAGTTGCAGCGCGCTGTGACCTTCCTTGAGAACGTCAAGGAGCACAAGGAGGCCGTCCCCATGCGACGATACGCCGGCAGCACCGGACGAACTGCCCAAGGTACGACGAACCCCGCCCGAGGGCCAATCTTGCCGGAGTGGAAGGACTGGAGAGACGGAGAGGGACCGGGAAGCGGAAATTGAAGACGCGATGAAGAGGCGGAAATTTGGAGACAACGCAGGCGAGAGGGAAAGGGGAAAGGGAGAGACCGAGCGAGAGAGCGGCAGAAAAAGAGAGACGCCATGATGGCGTCAATCTGCGTTGCACAGGCCCGCTGACTGGATTGATCTCCGCAGGCAAGCAGTTCGGTGTCTCCAAGGCCCGCTGGCCCGTCAAGTCCGCCGAGTTCCTCCTCGGCCTCCTCAAGAACGCCGAGGCCAACGCCGACGCCAAGGGCCTCGACACCGGTGCCCTCATCGTCAAGCACATCCAGGTCAACCAGGCCCCCAAGCAGCGAAGAAGGACATACCGTGCCCACGGTCGTGTACGTTGGCCCCTTCCCCCCCCCCTTTTTTTTTTCAAATAATTTCCTCTCCAGGAGACTGACCGACCCCCGTGCAGATCAACCCCTACATGTCCAACCCCTGCCACATCGAGCTCATCCTCACCGAGGGCGAGGAGGTCGTCCAGAAGTCCGAGGAGGTCGTCGGCCGCGAGACCCTCCGCCTCAACTCCCGCCAGCGCGGCGCCCGCATCCGCGCCGCCATCACCGCCGCCTAAGCGCGTCGGCGGCGGCGACGGGGCTGGAAAGCGAAACCGGGGTCAGGAGTGGGGGAGGCTTTGAGGGGACGAGGGTCCAGAGGATGAACTAAAGGGAAATGAAATCTGTATTTGCGGGAAAGGGTTGTGGCTTTTCATTCCTGGTGTACGGCAGGTCTCGGGTTGTGCAATGCATTTACGGAAAAAGAACTGCATGCAAAGATCCGTTGTTATTTTTCTCGAGGGTCCTTGACGAAAATAAAAATGAATTCAAAAAAGCCCGTTCACCGAGAGGGTCGCAGAGGGTATGCTCCGCGCGCGAGGACGGGTGCCGGGATGTTCACTGCTGAAGAGCATGTCGCCGAAACCTCAAATCAGTCTGGAAGCAGAGGTCGATGGCCCCGCCAGTACAAACATCCCGCTCATCAAGTATGCAAGGCATCAATCATTATAATGAGTTGGATCGGATTCCGAAAGTCACATTGCCTCACGCTCGCTTTCCACCTCAATCCTCTCCGCCGCGTGGCCGTCCTCACTTCTATCTCAATGACCGTTTAGGATTGCCACGATGATATTATCGCTGACCCAGAGCCCTGGCACCGAAGCTCCATGTCCAGGGATCAAGAAGCTCCCACCACCTGAAAGTCCTGAAATCAAACAGCTCTGTTGATTCGCTCAATAGACTCGGGAAAAGTCCTCACGATATAACGCCTCAGAACGCCAGAACGCCAGGTTCTAAGCCGACGCCGACGCCATTCCAAAGCATCAGATAAGTCAATATCAGGATTGTTGATTGAAGTTGGCTGAAAAGGGGGAGGGTCTCCTACTCATCAATCATAAGAAAACATTCCCGTAAGACCACCCGAGGGCACCTGAAAAGCGCCCACAACCTTGACTGGGGAAGCCATCGATCCCGGCCTCCTGCTTCACATGATCAGCATATACGCTCTTCCAGCCAAAGCGCATCCCGTGCACGGCCTCGAGGAAGAGGGACTGCACGTGCTTAAAGTGCGGTAGGATGAGCGTCAGAAGCCTGTCGTGGCAGTTCTGCATGATCCCCAGCGGGTCGTGCCTGGCGATGAGAACCGGGCTGGTTCTGAGGCTCGCAATCGACCGCGAGTCGATGAACGGGGCGTCCACGAGGACGTGCCCGCAGGACTTGAAGAGGATTGACTCGAGCTTGTAGACGGCCGCCTCGCTCTCCAGCAAGTCGACGTCTGGGAGGAACTTCGCCGCCAGGTCCATCCGCGCTGTCCATGCGAGACTGTCGTCGGGTTGCGGCGGCACATACTTTGACGACACGGCGTCCCGCAGCTTCGTGCCCTGGGTGAAGAGATCCATGAAGCCGGCCCAGGACAGGACGGGGGGGATGTTTCCGGGGATGTTGGGCCAGCCGGGAAGGAGAGAGGGGGGTGTCACCGGGTCGATATTGATGACGACCGCATCGAATGGCCCGTTGAGGGTGGAAATCAAGGGGCCCGGGGCGACCATGTTTGGCGTGGGGATGGCGGCCTGCCGCTCCAGGGTCGGGGGGCCAGACAAGGAGACGGACTCGAGCTCGAGCTCCTCGAGGGAGGACAGGGCCATGGAGCGTATGGACTGGATCAGGACCTGCGGCGACGCCCAGCAGTTTTTGAGGGAGAGATGCCTGACATGGGGTAGTTCAAGCAGCTCCTCATCGGACTGCACCACAACGAGCGGTAATACCATCGAAGCCGTTTCCCTCACAAACGGCGCGGGCACGACGAATTGGTTGCGCTGGTAGGGGCCCGCGGCGAACTCTCCCCCGCAAATCCACTCGAAGTGAACCTTTTTGATATTTCGCTGCTTCCCGATGAAGTCATGCAACAAGGAGAAAGCAATGGGGACAGCATCCGCTGGGGACACGGGTTGATCCACAATGGAGCCCCAAATCGGCTTGGTCAATCTCCTCCAGTCTGCAATGACTCCGAGAGAAACATTGGTCAGTGTGACAAGACTGTCCCAGAAGTCCTTCCGACAAAGTTCCGTCAGGTGGCAGCTCGGGAGCCAGGAGAAAGACAGGGTCGTGAGGCAGTGGAAGCTCCCAACGACAGCATTGTCCATGATGCCCATGACGTATGACTGGATCATGGCGCTCTGGGCCCACGCGAGCTCGACCAGCAACTCCTTTTGCTGACGCGTCAGCGAAGAAGGAATGAGTGGTTCGCGAGCCATTTCGATGAGGTCTGGGTCGTGCTTGATGCCTGCTTCGCGGAGCGAGCGGGCCCTTGCGACGATATCCTGTATCAGGGGGCTCGGATTGGGGAGCTGCTCCCAGAATTCCACCCCCCAACGCCGCTCATCGAAATCCAGGTCGAGAAGCGTCTTGCTCTCCGTGTCGAGTAGAATATCGGCGGCCTCGCTCAGCTCATACTGCGAGTAGCCAGACTCGTGAAGCATCTCCGCCAGCATCTTGCGGTTGTAGCCCTCGACTCTTGTGAACGTGGTGTCGACGTCTCGGCAGCCTCCATCAAAGTCATGGAGGGTAATGATCGCGCTGCTGGGCGTCTTCCGCTTCTTTCGGGGCCTGGACGCGCCCACGGTATGCAAGACAGCCCGACGGGGGAATTTGTCCGCACAATTGGTACTCTCGATCAAGCGGAGGAAGCCCAAGCCGCCGTCGCAGCGCAGCCCGAGGCTGGAGACGTAGGAGAGGTAGCTCAGGGCGCGCTTCATGCCTTCCATCTCATCGGCATGGCGCTCCAGGCCCCAGAGATCCTCATAGCGGCGGTAGGTCTCGGGCGGCCAGCGATAGAGGCCCCAGAAGCCAGTGATGACGATTTGGTCGGGCTTCGAGGGCGGGTAGGCGAGGACGGTCTCGTCGAGGTCGAATGAGAGCGCAAACTGCCTGATAAACCTCCCAAAGGTTCGAAAGATACCGAGGCCTCTGCAGAAGATCCAGGGTGACGAGGCCAGCGTAGTCGCATCGTCGCAGCCCGCTGCCAGGTCTCTAAAGAGATTGGAGCGGAACGGGACCCTGACGCTTCTGAACAAGCAAGGAACGATCTTGGCTTCAAATTCCTTGCACACGAGGCGCATGGATTTGACATCGCTCCTGCAGAGATTGGAGGTGATGATTTCGAAGACCTCGAGGGGCACCTTGTTGAAGGGCCATACCGGCTGGGGCAGGTTGTCATCGGCATCTTGGGAATCCTCAAGGGCGTGGGATATGACGGGGGCCGAGGAGGCCATTGCCATTTGATCTCTTCAAATTACTCTTCTTCTCTGTAAAGACGAAAGAAGCCGATACCCGTCAGCTACCACAGAGAGATTAGCAATCCGAGCCAAGGGCGCCGAAGCAAATACATCAAAGTGATCAAGAGATGGAAATCGGTCAGACGGATGGATGTTTGGGGAGAGAAGACGGATGGACGTATGTTTAGGGAGAGAATATGGATGGAATTGATGTTTGGAGACATAGAGAAGATGGATGGATCGATGTTTGGGGAGGGTTTCGAAACGATGACCAGGGAAAGTAGAGAAGGAATAACATACATAGTTAATCCAGGGTAGCTCCAAAGGGGTGGGAATTGCATCAACTTCCAGCAATAAGGGGGGGAAGTGCGCATTTTTAGATGACGACGGCGTCGCAATGCCAAGTGTCATCAGCGTCCACGTTCTCCTCAACAGCTCTATTCAATCATGCCGCGTATGTCTCTTTCAGTGTTTCTCGATAAGTACTAAGGTAGCTTCATCCATATTCGTAAATGAAAGCGTGTAATCTGTCTTTTGGTTTTCAGAAGATTGTTCCAACGTGATGAACTTAAGTAGTATGTACAGACTCCAAAGGACCAGGCCAACATCAGAGTCATCAAATCCTTGCGACAACTTACATACGATTCTACATGACATAATGGTTGGCTGAAGAAAGACCAAAGAACAATTCTAAGCCGGCATAGTGTATGACCCAAACGCCTTTCCCTTTTTTTATCATTATCTCATCATGCTTCCATGCTTCCATTCAAGTGCGCGTTTCGACTTCGATATCATGCCGTCTTTATTCTTCGTTGCTCTCCCAGAACCAGTACCTGAACACCATCAGAGTCAGCAGCTGCACGATGCGCCACATGAGCGAAAACGGAGGAAGCATATGCTCGAAACTCACAGCGCCGAATATTGGACCTCTACGCTGGCCGGCTGGCCCTCGCAGCTGCTCGGGGGGGTCCCGCCGACAGTGTTGACGCGGTAGACCTCCTTGATGTTCCCCGTGGCCCCGTCCTTGGTCGTCAGCTTCAGCCACGGGACTGCCGATCCCTTCCACTGGCCCATGCCCCCGAATGGCAGCCCGGGCGCCGCCGTCGAGCTGTTTTTCGCGCAGGGCGCCTCGCCGATGGCCATGGACGGCGTGTCGAGGTCGAAATACGGCGTGGTCAGGTCGGTGAAGTAGTGGACGCCGGACATGGGAGCGAAGCCCGCGCCAGCGGTCTTGGTCGTCGAGAGGTCCATGGCGACCGCCATAAGAGGCATGGCCTCGACGAGTGTCGGCCACATGGCGGCGACGCAGCTGACGTTGAAGAGGGTGGCCATCGCGCCGATCGGCTGGGGCGCCGCGGTTGGATTGCTGGCATCGCAGGTGTAGTTTTGCGTTCCTCTGCCGACGGCGACGTGGCGAACTGATAGGCCGGCAGCTGGAGGGGGCAGGCCGTCTGGTTTCTCATGGTAAGCAGCTGCCTTGTCAAGACTCTTGCGATGATGCCCATCTTGGTGGGATAGTGGCGGTCGCTCACTGAGTTGCATCCGCGCGTGGGAGAGATCACATCCCAGGGGCGGCCTCCCTGTTCTCTCTGTCTCTACTTTGAAGTCGGACGAGGTCAAGAAGCTCGCAAGCCCCCCAAGCGTATTTGTGGTTTCGGAAATATCTCTGGCGTGGAGTGTGGTGGGAGCAGGCGCAGCGCGAGCCGCAAGAGCAAGCGTCGACGCAACGACGGCTGACAAGCGCATGTTGACGGCTGAGGGTCGAATTTCTTTTCGATACCTGAGAGTTGTTTCCTACCCAATGATCGTGGGTACTCTTGATCCGCGCGCAAACGTCCGATCCAAGCTTAAGGATACGGTGAAGATTCGAAAACGGTGAAGAAGACGTGAAGAACACACACACGCGCTATCACCAACACACGAGAGGTGGAAAGTGCCAGATCCGGTTCAAATGGAGATGGCGATGAGACACAGAAGAAGATGGGACCCGAAAATAGAAAGGACAGGTTCG
Source organism: Escovopsis weberi (assembly GCA_003055145.1). Taxonomy (NCBI): domain Eukaryota; kingdom Fungi; phylum Ascomycota; class Sordariomycetes; order Hypocreales; family Hypocreaceae; genus Escovopsis; species Escovopsis weberi. Next base: position 879,510 of record NIGB01000009.1, read on the forward strand.
AAGCCACGAGGACGAGAGCAAAGAGAAGAAAAAAAGACAACGACCGTGGAAAAAAAGATGCTATCGAGAGATCCCATGGGCATCTCCCTTCTCTTATACCTCCTACCAGGAGGTAGCAGTAGTGCTACTTGCGGAGCAGGAACCTCAGTCAATCCCACCTTCCCGGACAGAGCAGCCTCAAACCCAGGGCCCTCCTGCCCGTCCAGTCTCTTACCGCGTTACACACTGATCTAGTACTAGTACCTATAATCCATTGATTGATCCATCTGCAACACCGTCGTGACCATGCGACACCCCGTCTCTCTCCTTTGTTTCCTCCCCACCGTCCCCTTCCCTTGCTTTTGACGCCGTCCCAGAAAGGGGCCTAACTTCGACTGAATCGCGAATGTAGACGTTGGTCTCAAACCATGAGCAACCTCTGAACAACAACATACTCGTACATGACTCTGCAGCCCGCATTGAAGTCCGTCAGAAGAGGTAATATGGAGTACCTCTCCTACGAGTACCGGGACCGCCAGGGAGGGCGGCAGCTGCGCTCATTGGCCGATGGAAAAGCCGGGAGCTCCTTCCCACGTCTGCGGCCCCGGCGAGCGCGCCTGCCTGGCATCCGGCCCAGCGAGCGCAGCGCTCCTGCCATCCCGTCGTGCCCAAGTCTCGCAGGACCCGGCCCGCGCTGCGCCATTGGTCAGAACAGGGGCCGGTTACGCGCCAGCCTCCCGAGAAGGTACGCCCGCTGATTCGCTCGCTAGCCAGGAACAATCGATTTTCTTTTCTTAGGCCTGTCCGTGCCCCCTCCCCTCCCCGGTGGCGTTAGTCCGTATGCGGGCTAGCGTTATCGTCGCTCCTCCCTTCAATCAATTCCGTGAGAGGCGGAAGGCACGCGGGAGGAAGCATCGCGAGCCTCTCCTGGCTGGATCTTGCATCGCTATGTGGCCTTCGGTTGACGGCGCCACACTTGATCGTGTGCCCTACGATGTCCTTCAGTGCTCCATCTACTAACAGGTAATTCATACGGGAACGCCCTTCTCGTGGAGCACCGGCATCCGAATGTGAAATGGGGCTCGCTGCCGATTCGACCGACAACCATTGCAAGCGCAAAGGCGGCACCGGAAGCTTCCTCTCATCGAGATGCAAACGTCGCGAGCCTCGGTGTACATGGGACTCCTTCAGCTGCATCGATGCGCCGCATATTGGTCCCTTGAGACATCAATCCATATGTACATACTCCGTACAGCACAGAGAGATCAATGATAGGAGGGAAAAGAGGGATCCATCTCGTCATCATCGGCTGCACACCCCTGCCCGTGGTGTCCATCTCTCTGCGGGGAATGCCATCCGGGCCGCTTAAAGTGGCCGGCGCCTCTCAAAGATGCAGCTGCCGAGGCTACTATCGACTCGGCGTGGCAAAACGAAACGGCCGTGCTGCATTGCGCGTATGAATCCGAGTACTACTCCGTACTCGTACCTGTGCTCGGATGCTTGTCCTCGTAAGGTTGGTAATGGTACCGGGAGTACGAGGACTCGCCGCTATATTGACTCCATGTACTCCATAGCCTGATATCCTAAAAAAGATGCGAATCAACACCTCACCATGGTCGCTCCTCTAGTGCGAGTACGACACTCCTCGGATCTTTGCGAAGCACCGGAGTTTCACTTCCCGCTGCCAAGACCATCGTCCTGCACGTCCGCTCCCTCTGCCCCTCCAGCTCTTGCGCCGAGACCTGCCGCCGCCGCCGCCGCCGCCGAGGACCCCAGATGGCCGGCGTGCTTCTCCGAGCCCGTCATCCCCAGCGAGTACAGACAAAATAACACCAAGAGGTGCAGTGCCACGCAGTACGCCGCAAACAAGTTCCTGCTCGTCCGCGACGCCAGCACCATTCGCGTGATGGAGTAGACCGCACGCTCGGGGAGACTCATCCGCCTGTAGACCCTGGCCGACTCGCGGCCCCGGAACGCCGCAAACGGGGAGAGGTTCGACTCGTAGGCCTTTCGATAACGGTCCATCTCGATCCCAGGGCTCCCCGTGCCCCCAATCGCCACCGTCGACGGGTTCGGGTTCGACGCGTATGCCGACGATGACGATGCCGACACCCCGCCGCTCCGGTTGTACGTGGAGACGTATCTTGTCTTCTCGTAGAGGCTCAGGTTGTCCTTCTGCAGTGCCGCCACCTCTTGCCGCAGCTGCTGTGCCGTCCGGTGGCTATCAGACAGCTCCTGCTCCAGCTGCGCATTCTTCTTCTTGAATCGATCCCTCTGCGCCGTCACCATTGGCAGGATCCCCGCGCCGGCCCCGATCGGCTCGCGCTCGCTTCCGGACGTGCGCGGGTCCATTCCGCTGATGATCGACGAGGTTGGCGATATTCGACCCTTTCGCCCCGCTCCTCGGGTGATATATGTACCCGCGACGGATGCTGCAGATGGGAAAGCGTTGGCCCCCTCGGCTTGAAGGGTCTCCAAGTCGCTTTCCAACTTCTCGTTCAGATTCTGGGCCTTCTCGAGAGCCGCATTCGTCCGTGACAGGTCCTCTTGCAGGACTTCCAGTTGGCTCTGGAGATCTTGGTGGGATACCCGAAGAATCGTGAGCTCGTCGCCTAGCTTTTTGTTGCGCGCGAGCAGCAGCTTCTCCAGATTGTCGCCCTTGCTGGCGACATCCTCGATCTCCGGCGGTGTCTCGTCATCATCGCCAGTCGAGAACTCAATGCTCTTGAGCACCTCCAGCTCCTGCTTGATCTCGTCGTAGTCGCTCCATTTCTGAACTTTGCCCCTGAGAGACTCCTTCTCCTCCCTCAGCAGGGCCACCTCTCGCTCTGCCGTCCTCACTTTGGTGTCCAGCTCGCGCTTGAGTCCTTCCTTTTCGACCCTGGAGGCGTCAAGCTTGCGGATCAAGGACGAGTTCTCCGATCTCATGCGCATGTATCCTGGATCGTCTTCTAGAACTGTCTCCTTTGGAGCCTGCTGTGACGACTTCGCCTGGGCCAGCTCAAGCCTCATCTGTTCGTTGCGCGCCTCGACCTCGGCCAGTCTGGTGCTCGCCCGCTCCAGTTCTGAGTGTAGCATTTCGAGTTCCGCATTCAGAGGCTGGCTGCGGTGGCCGTCCTGGTCGTCGGAGCTCTTCACCAGTCGCTGGTTCACCTCATACGTGGCTTTCATCTCGCTCAGCAACCGCTCCTGGTTCTCGATCTTCTCCTCCAGGCTCTTCTCCTTGGCTTCCCAGTTGTCCTTCTTCTCGTCCATCACTGCGCTCCAGGAATCCTGTACGTCTCTGACCTTCTTCTCCAGGCTATCCTCGAGTTCCTTGCGGGCAGCCCGCTCGGTCTGGAGCCGGGTCTCGGTCTCCTCCAGCTGCGACGTGAGTTTGGACACATTTTTGTGTAGGTGCTGGTTTTCCTCCGCTACTTTGGGTAATGTGTCCTCGGACACCAGCATCGAATCGACGGAGGCCTCGAGCAGGGGATAGGGGTCGGGCGCTTCGGAGATCTTGGTATACGCCTGTAGGAACGCCGAGTTGACCGATTTGGAGTGGTTCGCGAGGAGATCGATGAATGTCTGGTAGGCTGTATCTTTGTGTGAGCTTCCGGGGGAACGCTTTTCTTTTCGGGAGAGACGCCAGCGCAAACTGTACCTTTCAAGAGCCCCTTGATCTCCGTGAGCTTCGTGGCATCGTCCGACTTCCGAAACTCCTTCGTCTTCTGCGCTAGTTCCTTGCGCTGGACCGTCGAGTCGCGCTGGTAGGCGACGATCTCGGACGCTGTGTTGTCGAGGCTGGACACGAGGGTGGTGAGGTCGACACCTAGTAGAGATCAGTTCTCGTCAGACACTTGCCAACGGCGATTGAGATTCCAAGGGCGCCCGCCACCCGCTACTTACTCCTCCACGCCGCGATCGCGTGCTGGAATTTATTGTCCCCTTCAGCGCCGGCATTCGGCTGCGGGAGGGCAGCAGAGGCTGCGGCTGGAGCGCCCTCCACGTCGTCGGCCATGATCAGCGACACTGGGCAGCGATTCTGTGCATACAGCAACGCTTCATCCGTCGAGCGCAAGATTCGCGGTCAAGTTGTCTGTGCGATGAACGATGTATCGAAGTTCTGTTCAAGCGCCGCGCAAAGAGTCCAACTTCGGGCATCCGGATCGTGTCATCGAACAAACGGGCCAGCGTGTTGCGACTGATGTCGACGTGCCGCTCCAGATCCATCCAGGCATTCCTCGTAAGCTTCACGAGGCGCGCGCCACTCTCAGCCACGATGTCGTCGTTGTCATCGTCGCCCAGTGGCTGAGTTAGCCCGATGCTCTCACCAGCCACATACACTTCCAGGTCATGGTATAGGGTAGGCACGGGCAGCATCATGCGTGCAGCCAGCATGGCATCCAGCGTCCATTTGATCCTGGATCCTTCACTTCAAGTCCCTCCTCCATCGTCGTCGTCATCCGAGAGGCACCTCTCTTTCGACGCTGGCCGCGAAGCCGAATGCCTGAACCAGATGTGTTCGGGTTCCATGGTCAAGTGGCCCAGATGATACGACCCAAAGAGACGCCGCGATGACATCCAATGGCCCAGACGAAGGAGCTTCCGCAATGACATCGCCATCGCCATCGCCAGCGCCGAGCACCACCAACACCACCGCCGCCGCCGCTGTGCGGAGCTTGGCTCGAGATGATGGGCCATACGTCCTGCGTCCATGGGTCGATCCGGTTCCGCTGTCCGTGGACGGGACGCAAGATGGCATCCGAATCAACTGCGTCGAGTACTATGGTCAGTTGCCCTCTGCGCCAGATGATCCTCCCATCAAGCCTTGGCTTACAGCGCATCCTGTTGACGGCCTCGCTTCTCAGATGGAAACCTCTACGTCGGCACCTCTGCCTCTGAGCTTCTGCACTTTGTGCGCCTCCCTCCAGACCCGGCCGACAAGTCCGGCAGGCCGGTCTTCATCCCCGCCTCGAGACTCACACCGGTCTTCAATGAGAATGCGACCTCCCGGCCTGGTGTCCAGCAGATCCTCCTGCTGCCCCGCGTGGGCAAGGCATGCATCCTGTGCAACCGGACCGTCACATTCTACTCCTTGCCAGAGCTGACACCGTCCGGCACGAGAGAGGTCAATAACTGCAACTGGATAGGTGGCGTCGATCTGAATGAGCAGGACTCGGATGAGGAGGCCTCCGGCTTGGGGGGAAGCGTCATCATCCTCCTGTCGACGAATAAGCGCATCCAGGTTGTCAAGATTGAGGATGGAGTGCGCGCGATCAAGGCATGCGCATCCGAAAACATGGCTGGCTAGGTGGTTCATGGCTTTGCTAATCGGCCGCAGAACATCGACTTCGCCGGCAGCACCCTGTCCGTTCGGAGGGACTCGATCGCATGCGTGGCCGACTCGAAGACTTATGCGCTCATTGACGTGGATCATCAGCTCAAGATCCCCCTGATGAGCATCTCGTCGCTCGAGGATGGCCCGTCTCCGGAGGTCATGAATCGAGCACAGAGCATTCTCGGCATCGCAGAGCAAGGTGTGACGCGGAGCGCTTCGTCGGGGGAGTCACGACCTCATACCAGCCCCGACAGTCATAAGAGGAGCCGAAGCACGGGCGTTCCGGAGCCCAGTGCCACATCATCCCAAGAATCGCACGTAGGTAGCTTCGATGCGGCGCGCCTGACATCCCCATCACCTCCCAGTCAACCGTCGACGCCGCAGCCTCCCGGTGAGGGCGAGACAACTCCGCCGTTGACAGACAAGCCACTACCCACTGTTCCGGGTCCGTCGCGGCGCTCGGTCTACTTGAAGCCCCATATCACCTCACCTACGTCTGAAGAGTTCCTCCTCGTCATTGGGACGAGTCCCACAGACCCCGGCGTTGGCATGTTCATCAACCTCGACGGAGATCCCACCAGGCCGACAATCACGTTCAGTAAATATCCCAAGGAAATCGTGGTGGACGGGAAAAGCGCACCAAATTTGGCGTCCTCCCCAACGACGACGCCGCAAGAAGAGGAGGAGGGCTATGTTCTTGCTTCCATGGCAAAGGACATCGACGGGTCCCAACTATACGGCATTGAAATTCAACGGTGGGATGCGGGGAGTGAGGCGCATCCGGAACTGCATTGGCTCCAGGCCGAGAACGTCACCGATGCTTATGGAATTCGATCTCTCACGAGCAGTCAGGAGGCGTTCTTTGACGAGATCGTCGAGCAGCTCAGCATGCGCAAATTCACACCATTCCCGAGCAGCCCCTTGGAGCCCGAGGACCCGGGCTCGGCTCTCAAGACCTCGGAGTCCCGGACGTCCCTCTCGATCGAGCGGCTCAATCGGGAGAAGTCGCTTTTTGAACGCGAACTTGAGTCTCACGAGGGAGAAGCGCTCGCCGAAGGCTGGGAGGCGGCACGAAGCTTGGAAGGAGAAGAATTTGCAAGACGCCTCGCCAAGACACAAACAAGACTCGCCGTCTGGTCTGGCAACCGAATATGGTGGGCGATCCGCAATCCCTTAATCGTGCAACTCGATGCGAAACTCGAAGCTGCTTGCGCTCGGGCTGGAGAGATTGACAAAGTCGCTATTCACGCTGTCCTGTCGGCGATTCAGGGCCGCGAACCCAGAACAGAGCTGGAGTTCACCACCATGAGCTACATACAACAGAAAGCCGGCATCCTCCTGTTGATAGACCTTCTTCTCTCACCTGCAGGGGGAGACTTTTCGGATTCCGAGCTCGCCAAAATCGAAGAGGTCCTGGTCGAGAGCAAACTCGACCCGCGAGTCGTGCTCTCGCTGATTCCGGGGATCCGCAACGAGATCATTGAGGGGCGCCAGGGGATCTGGATATACGGCGGAGTGAAGAAGGCACCAGAGACCCTCCTGCAAAGCAACGCCTTCCTGTCTCGAACGATGGAGGGGATCAGGGGACTGCAGCCGAAGCTCCTCTACCTCCTGAAACGATACCTGCAGGCTTGGAGGAAGCTGAAGGGGTTCGGCAGCGTGTCGGTCGAGGCCGAGGTGTTCCGGACCGTCGACGCCGCGTTGCTGCTCGTTCTGCTCGAGATCGATCGGGAATCTCCCAAAGGGCGCGGAAGACCCGGCACCCCTCGAGCCGAGCTGAACGAGCTGGTCGACGGCGGCATGGAGTCCTTTGAGCGAGCCATCACCCTCCTCCAGGCATACCACCGCCTGTTCGTCCTGAGCCGTCTGTACCAGAGCCGCAAGATGTCTGCCGAGGTGCTGGCGACGTGGAGACGCATCATCGAGGGGGAGGAGGATGACGGCCAGGAGCTCCAAGACGGCGAGCAGCGCGTCCGGGACTACCTCACCAAGATCGGCAATCGGGCGCTGGTGCAGGAATACGGCCTGTGGCTCGCCAATCGCAGCCCGAAGCTGGGCGTCCAGGTCTTCGCCGAGGATCGGGGCAAGATCCGGTTCGAGCCGACGACGGCGATCGAGCTGCTGCGGCAAGAAGCCCCCGGGGCCGTGCGGTACTACCTGGAGCATCTCGTGTTCGCAAAGGGGCACTCGGCCCACGTCGGCGAGCTCATCACGTACTACCTCGACGTGGTCATCGGGGACCTGCAGTCGCCCGCGAGCAGGGAGCGGGTGCTGGGCGCGTACGACGCCTACCGGGCGCTCCAGGCCCCGAAGCCCACGTACCGGCACTTCCTGGCGGAGAACGCGGCCGACGACGACGAGGCCTGGCAGAGCCGGCTGCGGCTCCTGCAGCTCCTGGGGGGCGCGCACGGCTACGACGGGGCCGCGATCCGCGAGCGCCTGAGCAGCCTGGAGGAGGACCTCCTGGTGCCGGAGTCCATCATCCTCAGCGGGCGGGAGCGCAAGCACGAGGACGCGCTGCGGCTGCTGGTGCACAAGCTCGGCGACTACGACACGGCGGTGGCGTACTGCCTGCGGGGCGGGGCGAGCATCTACGCGCCCGCGTCGGGCCACGCGCACGCCGCGTTCCGGCCGGACGAGCAGCGGCGGCTGTTCCTGGTCGTGCTGGGCGAGTTCCTCGCCATCGACGACGTCAGCGACCGGGTGCAGCAGACCGGGGCGCTGCTGGAGCGCTTCGGGGGCTGGTTCGAGGTGGGCGACGTGCTGCGCCTGGTGCCCGACAGCTGGTCGGCGGACATCTTCGGCGGGTTCCTCGTCGGCGCGCTGCGCAGGCTCGTGGCGGAGAAGCACGAGAGCGTGCTGACGCGGGCGCTGAGCGGGGCGCAGAACCTCCGGGTGAGCTACGACCTGGTGGTCAAGGTGGACGAGAAGGGTCCGAAGATTGAGATGCCGGAATAGACATTCCCTCTCGCTCCCCTGTCTCTCTCTCTATCTCTGTCTCTCTTATGTTAATGTGATGATTCTGTTTGTGTCTGCCCACGTCTCGTAATCTGGCCCAAATGAAGGCCCCCATGTATTGATGAGCCTCACTCCCGATGCCAAACCCATCCAATCCAGTTGTTCGCACGTCTCCAACTCCGAATCAATGCCCCGCGCCGCTCCATCTCATGTTCGAGCCCCTGACCCCTTCGCCATCCATCCATCCCAATCTTTGTACAATGTCCAGACGTAAATGAATGGTTCAAGACGAACCTTCTCGGTCATCATACAGATCAAGCCCCAACCCTCTTCAAGACAGCAACAACAAGCCACCTCTTGCGCACCGAGATCCCCTCCTCCCTCTCCTCCGCCCACGCCCTCTCCACCCCGTCGCAGTCCACCTCCCAGATCCGCTCGACCTCGAGCCCGCCGTCCGCGCGCAGGCCCTCCGCGTCGAAGAACCCGCGCATCTTGTCCCGCCCCGTGTGGAACCCGGCGACGACCCACGCCCGCGCGCCCGCGCCGTCGCCGAGGAAGTGCCCGACCGAGCGCCGCAGGTTGGCGTGCTGCCACGGCATCCACAGGCAGTCGGCGACCATGACGCGGTCGAAGGCGCGCCGGTTGGCCGCGCAGAAGGCGTCGTCCAGCTCGCCCCACGCGTGGCCCTCGACCGCCATCTCCATCTCCTTGCCCTCGGTGATCTCTGCGCCGGCGCCATCCCCCAAGAAGGCCTTCTTCTCCGCCCGCGCCGCCGCCGCCGCCGCGAGGACCCCCCGGTCCGTCAGGTTCCGCACCACGTTCGTCCGCAGCGTCCGCAGCACCGCCGGCGCAGGGTAGTCCGTCACAGCCACGCCCCGCGCGCCCAGCAGCCCCGCCATCACGCTCGGCAGCGCCGTCCCCGCGCCGAGCTCCAGCGTCCGCAGGCCCCGGACGTCGAAGCTCGCGCCGCGCCCGAGGCTCTCGGCACCCGCGCCCGCGCCCGCGTTCGCGCCCCCCAGCAGGCTGTCCCGCTCCACCAGCTCCGCCAGCAGCAGCGACGCGTTCCAGAGATAGTGGCTGAACAGCCGCCGCTCGCCCTCGCCCTCGGGCTCCGCCAGGTCGAACCGCAGCACGGCGCCCGCTTCTCCTGCTTCTCCTGCTTCTCCTGCTTCTCCTGCTTCGCCTGCTTCACCTTCGCCTTTGCCCCCGCCCCCGCCCCCGCCCCCGACCAGGTGCGGCGACGTGTACACCAGCGAGTGCTCCGCGTCCCCGTGCTGGTTCGTCACGTCGTCCGGGAATATCACCCCGAGCGACGTCGACAGGAAATCCTCCGGCCCGTCCACCACCGACGGGTCCGTGACCTGCAGCGTGATGCGGGACGTGAGCGCCGCCATGGTTCGTTTGCTCTGGATGGAAGTCGGCGGGTGGATTTGCGTGAGAAGTGAGATTGAGTTCTTGAAGCCGATCAGAGTTGCGAAAAGGTGAGGTTGAAACTTGAAGTCGACAAAAGTTGCGGGAAGATAAAGCCCGAGCCGTGAATCCGAGATCCGAAAACTGCTCAAGTCGATTCCGATCCCGATCCCAGATCCGACGACGATCCCAGATCCGACGATGCTTCAAGTCCGTCCGACGTCCCATAGATTTGCGCATAGAGCAAGATCAAGATCAAGTTCAAGTCCAAGTCCGAGTCCAAGTCCAAGATCGCGTCCAAATCCAACTTGTCCATTGAAGGCCAGGTCGATGCTCAGCGCGGATGCAAATTCTTCACCAACAAAACGAGACGGATCCCGTCCACTGCTGAGGTAATCAGAGTCCAGACCCTTGGGGATGAATTGTCCAGGAGGCGACGGGAAGGTCAACAAAACGCGCAGACCATCAATGTGTCGCCGTGAGGAGAGCCGAGCTTGATTTCGCAGGTCGTATCGAGTGTAAAGAGGGAAAGGAAAGAAAAAAAAAAAAAAAAAAAAAAAAAAAAAAAAAAAA